>JAWMRA010000001.1:59512785-59594297 GCA_035584735.1 Pseudotriccus pelzelni | reverse complement strand
AATAACAGTTGTCGAGAGGGGTCCTGGGAAAGGGACGGTGAGTTAGCAAAAACCACAAAAGCCATCTGTAATTATTTCACTTAAACCTTAAAACTTCTGTTTTTCTTATATCTGCAGATACACTGCTACAACTACTGGTAGCAAATTTAATATAAATGCAAGTAGCAGTTTTTCAACAGACACTTGCTGGCGAGATTCCTCTTCCCTATATTCTTTTCTTTTTTTTTTCTTATTGAAGAGGATGGAAATTTAGTAGTTTTCTCCACGCCTTGCAGTTCCTTGTCTAGATCACCTGCTGGATGTTATTACACCATCATTACTTCTATGACACTCATTTCCGATGAATCTTCCTTAAAACCTGTGACGGTGGTTCTATTAGATGGGAGACATTCCATACTTGCAGTCTCATTGACATGAAATTCAATTAATTTTGTATTATGATCAGAAACATGGAATAGATTTGATTTTGCAGAAAGTTGACATTTCAGCGGAGAGAGATGTATGTTATAGTGATTTATGTGATTAGGGAAAAATACTGTGAAATGTTTTTCCATTATGGTACCCATCTTCAAGAGAGAGATTCCTTATTTATATGAGCAGAGGGAAAGTACTTTGACCTAGGAAGGAAGAAACTTGATTGTCCCCTCTTCCCATTGCTCTGTTACATGTCCGTGTACCTCAAAAGTTCATCGTGTAGCTAAGCCTCAGACTTTCTCTGAGAAAGCTGCCAACTATCACTTCCCAATTAGCCATAAAGTGGCACTGCACACTAACTCTTAGTTAACATTTTGGCAGAGCCTGATGAAAGTGACTTCTTTCTGGAGCCTCACTTGCTCGGGCAGAGTCCTCCTGGAATGAACGTGGCAAACAGGATTTTGCATATTCTCTAGGAGGGCTGAAGAGCATTCAAATTCTGCTGATAGACTGTGCAAATGAACCCTGTGCTCATATAATAGTGATTTTTTCCCCCTCCAGTTTTCTATAAGAGAATGTGTTATGTTATATATCTTTTGGTTAATTATTCATTAAAAAAGTATAATCTGTCACTGGAGCCATCAAATGCTAAGCACAGACACTTTTCTGTTATTAGGAGGCATATTTATGGCTCTCCGTTATAAAACCTTTCACTTTTATTACTTTATTAGCATTTCACACTTTATTGATATGTCTTATCACATAGTGACAATATTGGAAGTTGAGGAACATATACAGTCTATTGGTATTTGAACAGCAAAGCCAATATTGTGAATGTCTGTCTGGCCTTTATGTCACCTTCCATTCTAAACCATTTTGTTTTGTTACAATCCTTCCACAAGTTTTCATGGGATTACATAAGTATCACGGAAAAACGTGGTCTTTCATTATTTTTTATTTTGTTTTGGTCAGTTGGGTTCAGCTGTTCCAGCTGTGTCCCCTCCCAACCTCTTGCCCACCCTCAGCCTACTTGCCTTTGGGGGAATGGGGAGGAGGTGAGAGACAAGAAACAAGAGGCGGGCTTGATGCTGCCGGAGCACTGCTCAGCAATAGCCAACACACCGGTGTGTAATCCACACTGTTCGAGCCACAGACACAAAGCACAGGGCCCTGTGGGCTGTTGGGAAGAACCTTAACTCTATCCCAGTCAGTAGGGTTCTTACTACCCTCTGTGGACATGAAATCTCTTATGATGCTTCCTGAAAGTTCTGATGTTTCCTTCCCTTGGTTATGACCTTACTAAGGCTGGCAAATATTAAATGTCTGTATTTGGATTTTCTTACTCACTATGCCATGAGGTGTAAATTACTTCACGTACTTCACTTTAAATGGAACAGCATATGTATTAAGCAATTTAATTTAAAGATTTAAAAATTTTCCCCAAACCAGAATTATTCACAAAGATAATAAATGGATACTTTGAATCTAGAGCTCTTCATTTTAGGAATTCAGTTTTTGGAGTCACTTGTCAAAGATGACCATTAAAAACCACAACATACTAAAAAAATAAAAGTTTGGAGACAAATGTCTTTGATATGGCAAATAGTTCTTGGCAGTGAAAGAAAGAAACTGTGATGTGAGCTGTTCTTTTATTTTTGCTTGTTATAATAAATGCCAGTGGAATGGATGGAATTCAAGCTGTAATTCCAAATATATTAAATGATCTACTTTAAAGAAATGAGTCAAGTGAGTCCTCCCTTTTTAAAGGCTGTGAAAAAGAAATCATCTTTTTTTTAAACTTGCCAGTAGAAAAGGGGATAAACGGGAAGTACAACTGATCTCATCTAAAATCTTACAGTTGAGAACATTTATTATGGCATAAGGCAGAAAGGGATAGATGCTTATAAATGAGATCCAACTTTCTCTCCAGATGCTTTCTGCTGAAATACTATTCAGAATGAACCTTTAAAACTTGAATTTGGAAAGCATGGCTTTTTTAGCCAAAATGCTAACATAAATTTAAGCTGATATATTCATTTGTAACAAAAGGAATGTGACACATCATGGCTATGACAATATGTAATTTCACCCTGAGAATTCAGTTTTCAGAAGTGATTTAATTTTCTTTAAAACATTATTGAAAACTACAAGACACAGATTAGAATCTTTGTCCCGTATGGATATTAATTTTGACAATGTTCACCCTACAACTAAAATACAATAGGCAAATCCACTATTTGCTAAGTCATCTATGATGGAAAGGGTCGATACATAATTATTTAAATGCTCAATAGGATTATCTCTCTAATGTTTAAAGACTCTAGCAGGAGATAGGATAAAGGTTAGGAAAATTAGATGACTTAAAAATGCTTCATTAAATATTTTTTCAAGCATTAACACAATCCAGAAGGACACTAACTTAATCTACTGCTCTCTGTAAAGTTTGTACATGCAGCGTAAGACATGATAAAGTTAAACTGCAGTGAGAGATACTGTCCATGGTATGGAGCTGTTTGATAAATGCTGTTGCAGTGTTTGTCTTAGTCCTCAAACTGTGCCTACTGAAGTCAATGGGAGTTTCTTACTGCATCTACAGGCAACGAATAAGGTCTGGATTCTTTACATTTGCTTTGAAATTCTGCTTGATATTCACAAATACAGTGCTGTCCTCCCTGCAGTTGTGTGTGTATGTCAGTGTACACAGACATGCACACTATTAAGACCTAGATGTAGGATGGAATTCTCTGCCTTCACACACAAACGTCTAACAGAATGAGTTACTGTGCACCTTTCACGTCATGGGGACGTATAGCCCTAATTAACCAAGCTGTGTTAAAATCACAGCTCCAACATTTTGATTTAGCAAAGTGTTTAATCCTGTGCCAACTTCAGGCATGTAAGTAGTCCTGCTGAGTTAATGGTGCTCCTCACGTGGCTGAACTTAAGCATGTACTTAATTGCTTGATTTGGGGCCAGAGCGCCCAGAACGCTGTGGGAGGAAGCCGTGGGTAGGGGAATATGCTCTGCTAAGGCAGGCACTACTCAGGTAGTAATGGCTTAGTTCAAAACTCTTTCTTTCCCACAGTCCAAAACTTTGAAGAAGCCAAAAGTTTTTGCGGTTTTTTGAAAGGATCATCACAGCTCAAAATTCAAGGCAATAGGGGGAGTGAGATGGCAGTACGGACTGGATATAAACCGCACAAAAAAATAGGATCAGAAAGAACAAGAAGATTATGAGATATAGAAAAATGTCAAAACTAATAAGAGGAGATTTCATCTACCCGGACACATAGGAACAGGGACACAATGAGAGAAATAAATCAAGCAACAGTCATGTACTATATCTGCAATGTATTAAAAGGTGGTAAGAAAGACGAAAGTTCTGACTTTCAACAGTGCAGCTGTTAGGAGGCAGAGGTGGAGGACTCACTAATGACCATAATCCAGTTGGATTCATTACTGCAGACTGAACCTGCAAGAGGAATAAAAAACCCCAAGGACTTTGAACGTAGAAGAATGGGGAAGTGCTGGAGGCAATCCAGTGGGTTAAGCATCTAATGGGAGGAGTGGAAGGAAGGAAGGACACAGAGGAAATGGAAACTGTTCAGAAAGCAATTACAGCATATCCAAGGGTGATGCATTTTATCCAACAATATGTACACTAAGAGGAGAAAAAGACCATAGCAAATAAAAACAGAATTGAAAAATATATTGAGAGATAAATAAAAGGGATACATAAGCAATGTAAAATTTCAGGCGCAGAGGGAGAACAGAAAATGTATACAATTAATTTAAGATAAATGAATGCAAATATACAAAGAATGCAATCAGATAACTGGATTAAATTAGAAATAGGCTAATATCAGAGTATATCCCTAGCAGATGCAACAAAAGCTCTGCAAAGAAAGCAGCAGGTTTTCAGGGTGAAACCAAAGCAGCATGATACTATACGCTGGTTCAAGCCCCACTCAAGCCCCATGGCTGATTTTACTATTACTGAAAGAAAACCGATTGGCAACACTTGTTTTTACACAAAGTTTTCTCCATTTACAACACACTGGGAGAAAGACAATCCTGCTATCCCCATCTCAAGGACACGAATCTCAGAGCATCCCAGGTGAATGAAATGTAACCACATATTATACTTAGCAGACACTGCAAGATGCTCAGGTAGTTGCCTCTTTCACTGCCATTTCACCTTCATTTTGCACAAGCTGGAAATTAGAAAATATAGGAAGCACTGAGTTTGAAGAGATATTTGCAGTTCTAAACAGGACATATTTATACTTTCAGGCCAGTTCATGCAGTCAGATGGGAAACACACCTTGGTGTAATTTTAGGTGTAATTTTTGGTGTAATTTTTGGATAGTTAGTTTGCCTGGGCCAAAAAAAACCATCCCAAGAAGCATCCTGAAAAATTATAAATATCTACAGTTAAGCTGCTGTGCCAGAGAGTGTTCCTCAATATTACTTGAGACTGTTGCCATGTGCCCTTGTGAAGAACTTCCTTCTAAGCACCCTTCTCTTTCTGTCTTTTCACTGATAACTGAGGAAATCTATGGAGATCTTCCTCCCCAAGCCAGTCATTGACCTTTTCCCTTCTCCATCCCTCAGCTAAAAATCTAAGCTCATACTACCAAAATAAGATGGTTCAGGTCAGAGGACTTGTAATATCTTGGAAGCAGTAGCAACATTGCAGCATTAGCAACTACTGACTTTCACAACTACGTGGTAGAGTCTTATACAGCTTTATTAACTCATTTCCTAGGAATGGAAAAATTGGCTTTTGTGCTGCCCAAAATGATGTTCCTAGAGCCAGTCCTTCCTATGTTTTTTCTCCGTGGCAACATAGTTCTGTCAGAAAGCTACAGTTGAAATTTAAAAAACAATAGGAAGAAGCATCAAAACAATAGATAAATAGCCAGCAAAATCACTCTACCTCTAACATTAATCAGTTAAGCCCACAATAGAAAATTTTTGACTAGGAGCAGAAGGCTACATGTCCTAATTTACTCCTTCTAATAATGCCAAGGTTGAGAGCTTGAACCCTGTTCAGGCCATTCACTTAAGAGTTGAACTTTATGATCCTTGTGAATCCTTTCCAACTTAGAATATTCTGTGATTCTGTGTATTTGAGCCACAGTAATAAACTGTGTAGGACAGTGTTGCTACTTTAAACACTTCTGTCTACATGTCTTGTTTTGTGAGCAGATCTCCATTTTTTTTTTCATTCAAGAGCCTGCATTCTTTTCGAAAGCAAAATGCAACATAGGCAAAGCCAAAAGCAACAGTGTTAAATGACAGATGGCAATAGGAGCAATGTTGTACAGTTTGAGAAACTATTCCACTCAATCAAATGTTGCACTGGGGAACAACAGATAGGAGGGCAGGTACTTTCTTATCACCGTTTGTAGTGGAAGTACAACCGCAGCTCCAGTCTGTTTGAGATGGCGCAGCACACAGTGGGATACAGAAAAATAATAGTCAGAGATGCTGCTTAAAGCCACAAGAGGAAGCATGGATTGGCTTAACAAAGACACAAAAAGCCCTTGATATTCATGAGATTCAGTAAGCGCTGATAAATAGCTTCTTCTGATACTTAACCCTTTATAACTTACAGTTGTTTTTATTCTCGCTGTAGCATATGCTCTCACTCTTGTGTGGAACAGAGCTAGTGGAAACATTCACTGGGAAAAAAGGTGAGGACCACATACACCAGATATTCCCCTGTACAGCACAGTGCAATTAATTCCCTCATGACAGTTTCTGAAACAAGAAAATATGTAAAATAGATGTAGAATATTTGGAGGGGTTTATTAGCTTTGTTTAGTATTTTTCACACTAGTCAAAGTTGCAATAACAGGTTTCCTGCTCTCAGACATCTCTGACTTTATCCTGTTCTTTCAGAAAAAATAAGCATTTATCTCATATTGGAGTTTTCTTTAAGACAAAACAAAATCTGAAAACAACACAAATCTCTTAATTTTAAATTGCAATGTTGAGCAGAAATACAAACTTGAATTTTATTGATAGTTATACTAAATTCCTCTGTTTATCTGCTTACACATAAAACATGTTCACTGCAGTTTAACACATCAGGGCTATTTAATGTATAGAGAAGCTCTTGCTCTTTATACAACTTCCACACGAATATACAGATTTAATAGCATAACTTAACTATTAATCTCACTTAATCAGCATAAAATACACTTAACTATAGACATCTCTGCCCCTTCTGATGTGAGTCTATAAACCAATGTATATTTGTACTGTCCTTTATAATTCAGGAGCACACATACTATATATAAATGGGTCTTGATTTTGCTTTTCTTTCAAGTTCTGCATCAGTGAGAATAAAAAGTGAGACGTAAAGCACTTAAAGCTATCTGCTCCCCTCTGCACCTTTCAGCAATAAATAAATAAGACCCCAATTCTGAAGATTAGGCTAAACCCGTGCTCTTGCAAGGAGACCTTCTGATTTCAGTTGTGTTCCACATAGATCAAGCTAAAAGAAAAAGGTTTAAACCACTAATTGCAATAACTTGTTTGGTTTTTTGATTTTGTGTTTCTGGTTTTTTTTTTTGTTTTTTTCCTACAAAATATTCTGAATTTCAGAACACGGAAAACCAGGGCATTTGGTATAAACTTTTCATTTGAGTTTTTTTTTAAAACATCTGACCATACATTTTATGTCTTCAGAACAACAGTAAAAGCATTTGAAAAAAAAATACTTTGCTGAAACTGTAATTAAAAAAAAAAATCTTTCTTAAAAGCTTTTTTAGGTGAGCTAAATTATACTGGACATATATAAATAAAAAAGAGCAAAGAAGAACATGAACATATATTACTAGTGTAATTCATCAAAAATAGTTGACACTTCAATCTAACCCAGAAATGAAAACACAGAACTTTATAGAGTTATAGGAAGTAAGCAATTTAAACGTACCATGGCACAAGGTCATCTAACAATGAAGCCGGGAAGATGTTCTCTTTTTATTCGCTCTCCTTCACTCCTTTAATCCTTCTGAATCTGTCACGTACAGATTAATATAAATCTTTGTAACAGCCAGAGGTGATCTTCAATCAGATAATTAATAGTAGTGGTCCAAGTTTTCTATAACAGGTCCATCTTTCCATTTTAATACAAAATGAAAGGGTACTTTGTGTAACTAAGCTATCACTCTGGAAAAGGTTTCTTTTTCCATAATAAACTAATGTATGCCTTAACTAATTAGCTCATTATTTTAAAATGTAATTTTTTTGTAAAACTCACTGAGATAGTTCACCATGCTTAAAAGGCTGCTGATGTGGAAAAAAACAATTCTCAGAATATACTCACTGCTGCTCATTCAAAACACTCACTTGCCAAATCCTTCCCCACATAGTCAGAGCTAAATGTATGAGGCAGAGGAAATGCGCTCCATTTGCTTTGAAAATAAACCTCCAAGGCCATTTCATAAGCAAAAATCATACTCATGTCATACAGATACTGTAGTTAAGTTTATGATTCCAATTTGGCCTGGAGAGCTTTCCATACTCTAGAAAAAAATACTTCACTAATCTATATGTAAATACTTCAGTAAAATCACTGAACAGTGATCAAGTTCAGTATTAATATCACAAATTAAAGATGGCATCTGAAAACGTACTGTCTAGAAGAATGATCAGAGCTCATGCTGAAGAATAATCTGTGTTTTCAGCAGCCTATAAACACCATGGGAAAAAATGTGGTGTTGTATTCATTAAGTCTCAGTGCTATATATAAGAAAAACAATAAATGCGGAAATATAGCCAGTGATAGGGTGGCAGCAGGGTGGGTAACAAACAATCACATGGAAATGTCAGCCTGAAGAAACTCATGGTAGGACTAGCAGACCTATGTTGTACAGTTCAAACTGGAAAGTAAATATACTTTCTGGGCTTGCATTTCTATTATAGACTGTTAAATAAGAAAAAAACAACAACCCAACAATGCAAATCACTCCTCAATTTCTAATTATTTGGTTGTCTTAGTGAAAGCATGTTTATTTAAGTAGATGCAACTGTACATTTGTTTGCCCCAGGGCAGAGTGAGAGGAATTACCCAAATGTCTTTTTGAAGTCCTATGAAGAGGCAATAATAGTTGTATTGGACAAAGGCACAAGCATCCCCATACTTTACAATGTGTTTAGTGGTTTTGTAGCTCCTAGACACATGGACTGTCACGTGTTTACACCACTGTCCACCTCCACATAGGCCAGCAGTGCTCTGCCCCAGGACTCAGCCTTCACACAGCAGCATGGAGACAAGCCAGCTGGAACGGGCAAGTCCACGGTAAGATCTCATTACTGTTCTTGCTTCTGCTTCTCTCCCTTGTCTTCGCTGTCTTATCTTGAGCCTTCTGGATCTGTGACACACATTGAGACACTATAATTTTTCAAAGCAGTAACTCAATTAACATATAAGTTAGCTACAAGACATATGGGGCAGGATTCAGGTCCAGACCGTAGATACCCAAATGCAGGGGACTACCTATGCACTACAGACACAAGGTCTCATTTCTGGCAAAAGAGGTTAATTTGGTGCCCACACATAGCTGCTCAGTTTCATTTGAGATGGATGCCCTAAGGTCTCAAAGACATCAGCCAAAGGTTAGCAGATGTAATACAGAACTTACAGGAGATCCTCAGTTGCAACTGGTATTTGGAATGGCAACAGGCACTAAAGCAGTACCCTACGGTTTCTCATATGACACTACAGGTCTATAGCAATGTCATATTTCCCTGCTATTCAAAACTCTTGTCACTATACAACCTATTACCTAAACTCTATTACAGAAATAGTATAAACACAAAAAGAAATGGTTCACCCATCCACAATTCCTCATTGTTGGACCTTGTTGGACCAGCAAAGCATAAAGAGCAGAAAGCAACAGAGTTCAATAAGTGTACTGTCCAACAAGGCAGTTTCACACAGAGACTCAGAAGGGAAAGGAGAGTGATCCATTCTTCAGTGCAAGATAATTCTAAAATAATTTTAAATGGTAAGTTGCTAAGAGCCAGGGACAGTCTCCCTGAGAGATGAGCTGCCATGTCTCTCACTGTTGTCTAAGCATAGAGGTAGGCACATGGGGAAGAGCTCTGGGCAGCTCTGCCATTTGAATGGTCACGAGACCTCAGTGTGCCAAAGAGAAGACATGACATCTCTGCAGCAACAATGAAGAACCAAAACTTAACTTGACAAAAGTAAGTGATGAAAAAATGTCTAGGCATTAGGTATCTGCTTATTTTTGGTATGGTCCATGAGAGCTATATGCTGTGAATGGCATCAGATTTGGCATGCAGTTAGGCTGAGAAGGAAGTAGGAAAATACGTACTTGAAAAAACAAAGCCAGAGGGTTAAAAAGTAACATAAGAGCCAAAAACTATATGCAGAGAAAGGTATGAAGGCCCCAAATGGGTAGAAAGGAAATCTAAACTTGATGTCAGTCTAGTGTCAGTTATCATGATCATTAAGTAAACCCTAAGAGACTGGAGATCCGCAGGAACCCATTTGCCTTGCTTGAATACTGTCAGTGTAGGCCATCCCCTTTGGAGTAGGACCGATCAGCTGCAACCTCTGCTTACTCCCCATTTCCCACGTGGCAAAGGAAAGGTAACAAAACACAGCTTAGAAGGTAAGATAATTTACACCCACAAATACAAGGAGACAGGAAGATTCATGTAGTCATCCTGTGATGTGGGAGAAGAGGTCTCTGTCCTCCCATAATTTGTATCTGATAATCAAAAACAGGAGAGATGGCAGCCAGAAAGCACACTAAAAATACGTATCACAAACTACAAAATCTATTTGCAATTATATTTTAACTGCCTTCAGATTACTTCAGTCTTTTCCAACTGGAATTCACCCAAACAATAGATTGCAGTACAAAATATTTTACAGATGTCATCTGGAACTGGAAATTGTGGCACTTACCCATAGCCAGTGTGCAAGGCATGTGCAATGGGGATAACCATTTGTCTTCATGAAAACCATTTGACCTCAATATATTACAACAGTCTATGAAACTGCAAGTTTGTAATACTTTACATAATTGACCAGATTTGCCTATGATTTCAGATCTTCATTTCGAACTCACTGTTTTATAACAGCACAAAGGGAGTTTAACTTGTCAAGTGGCTGGTAAAGCTGAAAATGAAATATCATAAGAAAATATGTCAGGGGTAGACCTTTCTGACCCAAACTTCTGTTTTGCCAGCAGAACAATTTGTCTCACCAGTCACTGTATGGGCTGCATCAATCGTACAGCTGATGTTTTTTTCTGGGCTTGCATCAAACAATCTCAGCGCATCGACCAGGACATTCTTAAATCTCTGCCCTTTCATGCTAAATCCAAAAGTTCCCTTTTCATGTGCACTCAACAAATAGACATTTATGACCTTAGAACATACAAATATGATAGATTTTATTTTGAAGGACCTAGAATAATTAAATGCAACCAACTTGTTATTGAAAAGTTTCCTTCAGCTCTGCTTCAAGGATATGACATATTTGCTATTT
Source organism: Pseudotriccus pelzelni (assembly GCA_035584735.1). Taxonomy (NCBI): domain Eukaryota; kingdom Metazoa; phylum Chordata; class Aves; order Passeriformes; family Tyrannidae; genus Pseudotriccus; species Pseudotriccus pelzelni. The sequence goes on along the minus strand of JAWMRA010000001.1, from coordinate 59,583,343 downwards.
TTTCTCAGTTTTTGATTTCTTTTGCTTTGTCAGGAAAATCAATGCTGTTATATATCACACAAAATGTGATGTAATATGGAGTGATGAGTGACAAAATCCAGCAAAGAGTTCAAATAAAAGTTTTTCATATCTTAATCCATACAGGATTTTGCCAATAACATAAAAAAACTAAGGCTTTGCAGATACCATTAACCAGCATTTGACTGCCTAAATGAATAGAAAAAAAAAGCATGAGCAGTCAACAAAAAAACTTCATCATCATTAGGGATGCAAATTCAGGATAAATTTACCCAATTACATTACTGAAGAAAAACTGTGAAAGTCAAAGTCCGGAAGTGAAAGACCCAAAATCCATTGTTCATTTTTCACTTTCATTTTATTTCACCTTATGCATCTGTGTAATTCTGTGGCTTCTGCTATCACCCCATCCAACAACCTCCTAAATACTTAAATTTGGGGTTTTTTATTTCCCAGCTTGTAGAAATAGCTAGATTGTTCCATACACGAAAGATTGTAACAGAAAAATTATGGAAAGGACTTATTTTTGAATGTTCTTTTCCAAGCACAGTAATCTCCATGCTTAGTCTCATGGAAGAATGGCAAGCACAGGCTGCTAGTAACTAGCCTTGGCAGCCCCAGGCAAGCATGGCTAGCAAGCGCCTGGCAGCATGAGGCACAGCTAGCAGGGAGGAGGTTAGCTAACACAAACACCACCATGTTGGCTCATTCTGAATCAGTGCTCCCAAGTAATCCCAAATAATTTCAAACTGTGAGTGCAAATGATTGCAGAAGAAGGAGCAATTAACATACACACCCATACACAGAGACACATCCCCCAGAAGGAGAACGGCTACAAATTGTTATGGTTGTTCTTTAGGAATTAATTATGGCTTTTCTGTTTTTCTCATCTCCCTCAAATAGCAATATTATTTATTGTGTCATTTGATTCGTGTTTGTGCTTGTCAAGTCCAGGCAGATGCCTAAGCTAGTAAAAACCCTGAATAACAAGTAGAATATATGCAATATCAGTTTCTAAAAGCTAGACACTCTTCCTTCAGAATAAATGCTCTACTCGAGATCTCATTTTGATATGCTATAATAGCTGAATAAACAAAACTAACTAGATTAAAATTTGATCGTGCAGACATCACTACATCATGATTACACTCTTTAGTGAGGAAAGGATTATTTTAAAGAAAAATATAAAGACTTACCAGATACAAACCCCCAATGTCCATACTAAGTAAACACTATCTGTAAATACAAAACATAAACACTTCTATAAAACAGCAAAGACATCCATCTAATCATTGGTATATAACTGCCTCTGTAAATCCCGTGTAAGTTAAGATCATAAAATCAATTAAATTCTATTACTGCTAATATCCCAATTCCCATAGTTATTTCTGATATTCCCATTTCTGTCAGCCACATTGACATTCAAGGACATATAGATGGACCCCACACTTAGTACTTGTCATTGAATGGTGGCATTTAAAGCCAGGTCTTTTTTGTCACTGGAAGATGGAAAAGCGTGTGGAGACCAAAAATAAAGAGATACTGCTAAGAAGATAGAGCCTCCGGATAACGGAATGAGGGGACAAAAGCAGTGTTAGGATTATGCTGATAATAGATCTCAGCCAGATGTTCACTGACTTTTTCTGCCATTTAAAAGCAGTGAAGCTTGCCTAAGTGGGACATTTTCAATAGCACTACTACACCTTGGGGATTCTGAATAAAATTGCTGCTTGCAAATGTTGTGTAGTTGATTTTTTTCCCCTAAGAATGACAAATTTAGTAGTTACTCATTTTTATTTCTAGCCTGCATTTCATATTTTATTAGGTTTCTTACAGCTACTTTCCATCTACTACAGCAGTCTACACGTGTAACAAACTCTCCCTTACCAGGAGGAGAATGATATATCTACCCTAGTTTTCTGCTTTGCTGGCATTCAGAGGTGCCATCACGACTAGAACCATGCAGTTACCCTAACGGGAAGTATTGAGCTCAAAATTGTAAAGAACATCTGGGATTTTTTTTAATGTTATCAAAGTTCATAGAAAAAACCCTTGAGTGGAATGTTCACGGAACCCTGTGTAGGAAACAAAGCAGAAATGGTGCTTTTGAAAAACAGACTGTCTTCTTCTCACTGTGTCAGCACTTACCAGTTGATACCTGCTGTGACAAACCACATCCTGGTTTTTTTTTTTACCATCTAGAATGATAAAATGTCTTTCGTTGTGTGGAAACTTCCTGGGAGCTTCCCTAGAAGCTTTGTTTGCCACTCATTTCCTTCACTGTATAGTCAGGGTCAACGTATTTTGTTCCACCAGTGTTTGGATGTGTCCTGTTTTCACTCATCCAAAGCATTAACTTTCTTCTCTCAAAGCAGCATTCAGATTTCCTCCAGAATCAAAGATGCTGTCTTTAGTTATCTGCAGCCTCTTGGAATTTATTAGATGAATCTGCCAGTGAGTCTATTGTAGCTGCTACTCAGCACTGGTGAGGACACATCTGGAGCATTGAGAGTCCAGTGCAAGACATGGACTTGCGGGAGTGAGTCCAGGGTAAGGCCACAAATAAGATTAAGGGTTATTAATGGATGGGAGGATCTTTCATATGAGGATATGTTTGGAGAGGTATGTTCAGCCTAGAGAAGGGAAGGACTGGGGGGTGTTTTCAATGTATATAAATACCTGATGGGTGGAAATGAAGATGAGAGGGACAGATTTTTCTCAGTAGTGACTAAGACAAGAGGCAATGGCACAAGGTGAAACAAGTGAAATTATATCTGAACACAAGACAACACTTTTTTTAACGTGAGGATGATTAAACACTGAAACAGGTGGCCAAGAGAAGTTGTGAGGTCTCCCTATGAGCAGAAATTTACACTGTGGCTAGACATAGACCTGGGCAACTTGCTGTGGCTGCCCTACCTTGAGAGGGTGGTTGAACTCCGGAAGTCCCTTCCCACCCACATAATTCTGTAAGTCATTGAATCAGTCAAGATCCTTCTGTTACAGACTGAGAGGAGTCATTGAATTAAATCAGAAGTTTTGCAAACCTAGAGGAAAAGTCTATCTGAAATTCTATATTTTCAATTTTTTTACATACAGGAAATTGTAACTGACATTAATAGAAATATAAATTTTGTTTCATATAAACATAAAGGTCTACGTATCACAGATAAAAGCAGCTAAACTTATGGTGAGTCCCCTTTTCCTATGTAGGCATCATGTTTTTTGCCAGATATCCTACATCCTTTTTAAAAAAATGGCTATTATCAAGTAGAAGCAATTTATCTCCTTCATAATGTTAGGCAAATAAATCCATCCAGAATTAACATGCAGTTTCTGTCCCCAAGAATATTTTGTAGGAAATTATTTTAAAATAAGATTCAAATCTTTATAATTAAGAAGGGCAAATATATTAATGAGGATAAAGAGATACATTTCTAATCTCCAAGTTATGCAAATGACTCTGTGATTTTTGTCATCTACTTCAGAAACAGCAGAACAATGGAGATTTTTCACATGCATGACAATCCTTCTCATTTATGTGCTTGACACATTGCAACTAGGTATTTATTCTTACACAGCAAACTTTATTGGTATTGAGACTGTAAGTGTGTATCTTTTATATAAATACATTCACACTTTTAAACCCACAATATTTATAAATATTTTTCTTTACAAATAGCCTTTTTACACCTCTCAGACCTCAGCCTGTTATTGCTTGCAATATTTGCTAAGTACATAATCACAGGTGACTAAGGGGATGACTTTGCTTCAGACAAAATTTCATGTTTCCCTTTTGACTTTGCTTTTTTTTTGTCTACATGCCAAATATCAAATAGGTTTGAACCCTTTCGCTGATAGACCTGTCTGTTAAAAAAATACTTTTACGCCTAGGAGAGACCTATACAAATTCAGACAGTTTGTTATTGCCTCTCTTCACTTAGCTAATATAAGGAAGAACCACTAAATAATACCGGAACTATGCCATCATGGCTGTTGCAACAGACTATGTTCCAGCACCTCTCATACCTCTTACCTGGTGCTGAGAGGCACATTCTGGAAAATGATTCACTGGTTAAGAGACAGGGAAGAGAAATTTTGCCATGGAGCTGCAGGTGGTAAAACAAGGAATTCTGTAGGGCTGTGACCAGGGAAACAGAAAAGCAATGGGGAGGGATAAGTTGTGCAAGCAGATTGTACAGAAGAAATGCATGGGTGCTAGGAGAATTTCTAGAGAAACCCTAGAAGTGGAACTGTGACAGTAATGAACCATGGGCTGCTTCTGCATTTTCTTTTCATGCTGTTTCCCTAACTCCACTGCCTTCTCAGCACCCTGCTATTCCCTATCTCTGACATTTGTCTTTCACGTGCCTTCACTATGCTGCTTTTCCAGGCTCCCCAACAGCATGTCCCCTTCAGATGTACTGTTATTACACACCCAAAACCACACCTATGTACTGAAGTAGCTGACCAATTTGTACTACTGTAGGAAAACACGATAGCTTTTCAAATGAAACTGATCTTGTGTAACGGTGGAGAGAAATACTGGAAAACTTCTTCCCATGAGAACCCACAAAATTGTAGGCTACGTTCTGTCAGCAGTATCACTTTCCTGTAGTCAGGGTCAAAAAACCTTTATTACAGTCACAACTAAGAGGCAATATGTGTTCACACTGAAGGAGGATACAATATCACTTCTTAAAAGTGCAAGGTGCAAGGGATGGTGGAAAGACAAAGAATCTCAAGTAAAGGAATATTTTCTATTCTTTGTCACAGAACTTCAGTGAAACTAAAGACAGATACTGCCAAAAAAGGTATCACACACTGTGCTCTTAGTAATTTCTTGCCCTTTGGTTTAACAACCTCAGATAGTAAATGAAGGAAGTCTCAGGTATTTGAACAGAAAAATGAAGACAGGTTTGAAACAAAGACACTCTTAATGATACTTTTGTTAATGCTGCTGGTATTAGTGCCAATGTCCAAAGTTAGGCTAGCAAACTCAGTAGGTCATTAAGGCATGTACCTTTACATACAGCACACTAAAACTGTACAGTTCAACAAGGGTTCAACTGTATGGATGACAGGGCAGCAGTTCCTTGTGGAATAGGGTTAATGCAGCATGTTACGGAAAACACATATGATGACATTTTCCTTTGTCACGTACTTGTTCACCTGGAAGCCCTTCAGGGTGGAATCTGTGACAGTTCTGTATATGGATGAGATCACAAGGCCCTAGTTCTATAAAAAGTTCACATAAATAACTGTAATGATGTGAATGGGCCTACAGGAATATACAGGCATTTTTCATGTGCAAACCCCCCATAATCTTAGAAGTAAATAAATACTTGATGTACAAATAATGTGACTATGTATTTATGTCAAATTATGAGAAGTATTTGACAAACAGATCTGAAAGCTCAGTTTTCCTTTTTTTTTTTTGCCACAGGTTTTCTGGAGAACAGAGGAGTTATTTACTTAAAGCAAATCCCTCTAGTCAGCAGTTTCCAATAAACCCGTAAAAACTATACTTTCAGTTATAACCACCTACCTAGACTGCCATCAGTCCTTAGCTAACTAGCTGACAGAAGCCACTGGGATTTCTGGTTGGCTTGCTTCTCAGCTCTCTTTTGCAGATCTCTTTGGGTCCAAGCAGTTAACGAATTTCAGAACATAAGCAGAGCTGCCAAATAACTTGCTGTCAGTGGAAACCAGGAGATTTTCTATGTATCTGAGAGAAAAAAGATTTTCAGTTGCTGAAGAGGAATTTACAGGAGACACAGAAACTGCAGCACTATTTGTAGAACCATTAGACAACATGTAATACCCTCTAAAAACTTATCAAACACTTAAATTAAAAAGTCAGCAAATTAAAACAATCAAGTATTTGTTACTTAAATAAGAGAGACAGGCAGAACCCAAGGTATGAGAAAATATTTAAAATTATTATTATTTTTGTACTGAGATATTTTGAGAGAGATTTCAGAAAAATATATAAAAATTAAGTAAATTTGAAATTATACTATTTAATTTTTAATTTTTTAAAAAAATTTTTAGAAGAATTTAAACTTGAAAGAATTTTACCTTAGAGGAATTAAGCCTCAGAGTGAAAAAGAAAGAAAGAAAAAAGAAATCTATCAGTTGTGGAGATGCACAGGGTCCATGTAGTATATCATACATTGAAGTGACTACAGAAGAAATCACCTATATGTAAGTGTGGTTTGTACCTTGGGGAGAAGGATCCATCTCCACTAGAACGTTAAAACCTTCCATAAAAACCCCCAATGTTTATTTCCTTGCTGCACAAAGTGCAGAGAGCCAAAACTCACATCAGAACAGGACACACCATATACATTAGGACCAGAGATACATACTGCAATAGGAAATATGTTGCCCTGGGCATAGCAGCCCTCATCTGCCTATGCTTTTCCCAATCCCATGAATATAAGGGAGGAGAGCAGCAAGGCAACGCTGATCAGTAACAACTTTTGTCTAATTTTGACTCCATAAAGCAAAGCAGAAAAGGTGAAGATATTTATGTCACTCAAGACGTCTGTGTTTGTGGACTTACTTTGCTCATCTTCTCCAAATCCTCATTGATCTTATGCCATTGTCTCAGAAAGTCAATAGGCCATTGCTAGTCAGAACAAATAGCAATTGCACCCAAATACAATTAATCTTGTGAGTGTCTTAAAATGCCTTGGGAAAAATGGCTAAGTTGAATATTAAAAAGGAAGGTGGGTCATTTGAATTGCAATTGCATCATTAGTTAGTATCAATATCTGATATTAATTCTTATTTATAAAATAATCATACTGCTCCTAAGCAGCTAATCATTTTGTCAGTAGTCAAATAAAAGACATTAACCAAGGAAAACATCCTGGCACATTTTTACTTGAAATATTTTCCTCCTTAAGTCTGTATTTGTGATATTGCTGATTGTTTAACAAATATACATTCAACTCACTATCTATTATGCTCACTATATACTATTTACTCACCACATAATTATGAAGAGTAACAAGGAGGTACCATTTTATAAATAGATACTTAAAGCCTTTGGTGATACTGCAAGGGAAGTATCTTTAAATCTCTTTCAGACAGAGGATTAAGTTATGGATAGTCAGTCAGTGACAGAACTAGAGACCATGTATAATTCTGTGTGGTAGGTGTGGGGGTTCAGCAGTAGTTAGCAGGCAAATTCTCACTCAGCTGCTCAGTCAGCCCCCTCATCCACTGGACAGGGGAAGAAATATGATGAGAGCTACAGTGTAGACCTTTGCTTTTCTTTGTGTGTATGCTCTCTTCTAGTGTGATGCTTTGCCAGGACTGGTGCTAGCCTGTTTGCTACTACACTTATTGCAGGAGAAAATTAAGACTTAGGAAGTGTTTCCTAGTTGTTGTCAAGTTCTAATGCCCCAAAGGTAAGAGCTTCATCTGACGGAGACCACCTTACCACAAAGCTCACCTTGCCATGTTCTCCTTCTGAACCTGAAACGCTTTTATATGTGGACTACAGGAAACAGATTTTCAATCTCTGTGGCTCAGTTCCCTCTTCAGGTTTTTCCTCCTTCAATAAATTCTCCACATTTTGAATTTCTCTGTTCTGCCTTTCACCTGTCACCTGATTCTCACCAACTGTTCTACTACTGAACTTTTGTAATTAATTTTACAGTATGAAAAACTGCAGAAACCAATTCAGAAACAGGAGATTTGCAACAACTGACTATGCTTATTACCTATGGAAATACAAATGCCCCAAAAGATAAAATTCTCATCATAATAATGAAAAAAAAATGAGAGAATGTAATTTTAAAATTCCAGTACTTATTAACTAAACAATTCAAGTGGGGGAATAGAAATCTACATGAAATAATTAGAAATACTAAGTATTCTTGAAGCTCGCAAAATACATTTTAAGTGTGAAAAGTTCATGCGTCCCTATACAATATTATTATGAAAAATTGATTTCAATATTAAAATCCTATCACTGCAATGCATATGTCATTTTTGTTGCTGTAATATAGATTTTTACAATGATCAATTCCCACTTATTAGCCTGAAAAGCATCTCAACAGACAGACATAGAGATGAATACCTCATTGCTATAGAACTAACATCAAGTACTTTAGTAATTTTTTTTCCTTCCCTTTCAAAGCAGGAAATTAAACCTCTGCTTATAAGATTTAGTAGTCCTTCAAAAAACAAAGCCATTAGAATGAGTGGCACATGATCAAAAAAAGTGTATTCTGAGTGTCAGAGCAGTTAATAAGCTGTTGGACTTTAAGATATTAAAACAATAAATTTAAGATACAAATTCATGAACAAGAAAAGCTGTAAAGTGTGTAGGCAAGTGCTCTATAGCATTTCATTTATTTGCTTCATGACAGTGAGTCCATGTATATTACAGTTCAAATCAAAATCCATAATGGAGACAGAGGGAAAGAAAGTGGGGGAGCTGGACACTGTTTTAGGGGATAGGCTGTAAGAGTGATCAGATAAAGTAAGGAAAAAGAAAAAAATGGAATTATGGTGTCAGTCTTCACCTTCATAATTTTGCTTCTATGTCTTCCCTCATCTTATTGACTTGTATTTAGCTGTTGGGGTAAGGATTAATCTTTGCACTATACATAAAATCCACCAATTAATTTTGTAACTTATTCTTGCATGTAAAAATCATATAAACAGAACAAGGTTGCATTAGAGTCATTTTTACATAATAAAAAAAAAACCCCAAAAAAACCCCCAAACTAGCTACATGGTATTGTGTTTTCCTAATTCATTATTATCACACAGAGACACAGATTATCATACTGGGAAAGGCACCACTGAAAATATTAAAAAAAAAAAAATCCAGAGGAAAATATCAGTTAAAGCTTTTAAAAAGGAGACATTGTTTTCTGGCGGATGAAAAGCTGGACAAGAGCTGGCAATGTGCACTTGCAGCCCAGAAAGCCAGTCATATCCTGGGCTGCATCAAAAGGAGTGTGGCCGGCAGGTCAAGTGAGGTGATTCTGCCCCACTATTCTACCATCATGAAACCCCATTTGGATTACTGTGTCCAAGTCTGGGGTCCTCAGCAGAGCAAAGACCTGTGGGAGCGGGACCAGAGGAGGGCTGTGAAGGACCTCCTATGAAGACAGGCTGAGTGAGTTAGGGTTGTTCAGTTTGGAGAGGACAAGACTCTGGGAAGACCTCATTGCAGCATTCAGTACTTGAAAGGGCCTGTAAAAAATGCTGAACATTTGACATGGGCAGGCAGTGATAGGACAAGGGGGAAATGGTTTTAAACCAGAAGAGGAGAGATTTAGTTTAGATGTTAGGAGGAAATTCTTTACTCAGAGAGTCGTGAGGCACTGGAACAGGCTGCCCAGAGAAGTTGTGGATGCCCCATCCCTGGAAGTGTTCAAGGCCAGGTTGACAGGACTCTGACCTACCTGATGTAGTGGGAAGGATCCCTGCCCGTGGTTGGAGGGTTGAAACTAGATAATCTTTAAGGTCCCTTCCAACACAAACCATTTTATGATTCTATGATATGGGCAGTTTGTTGCATCAAAACTTGGAAACTATTGAAACAATGTTCATGAACCAAACCAGTGAGGTTCTAAAATACAAGCTGTCCAATGATTTTCACAAATGTTTAGACTTCACAGTAAAAGAAGTAAGTCTTTGGAGAAATTAAGGACTGTTAGTGAGCTGAATTTGCAAGTGTTATCCAGAAGATAACATGACAGCAAACACAAGATGCTTGTTTGAAAATTTATCAAGTAAATAATGAATATGGGTGTTGTTACAGACTAAAAGAAAACTCTGAGGGAGGATAGCCAAGGTAATAGAAAAGTCAATAACAAGTTAAATCCATTTTCTAAAGAAAAAAAAAAATAGTTCCAAACTCTTTCTTTTACGCAACTGTATCTTCGTGCCAGAGATCCTCCTAGCAACACAGCAGGAGGAAGAAGGCTCTGTGTTGACCCTGTGAAGTTTACATTGCTTTAAAACTTGGACTAGAAGTAAGATTAATTAATTGGTGACAACCACGCATCAGCAGTGAAGATCACAGTACTCAGCTGCACAACTGACTTAGAAAAGGACTTGAAATTTTTGTCTTCATCCATGGGATTACAATTGCAGGCTGTGTGCAGTCTTTAATAAATAAAGCATCAAACAGAACACAATGAAAAATAAATGGGTCAATTGCTGTGTGAGGTCAAAACCCCAGCTTTACCCTTTGACTAGGATAGTATTGCACTGGGTGCAAATTAGGATTAGTATTTGAATAATTCTGTACCAGACAGTCAATTTGTATGATGAAAATAGAACTTGCCTATTCAATACTCTATTTACAATTGCAAATGAAGGACAAGATTGATAAATCATCCAATTTCTGCCAACTTCTACACAAATAAGTTACCTATAGGCCAGAATTAATTTGTTGCAAAGACGTTGCAAGGTCAGGTGTTCCAAGGAAGCATTGAGCTAACCCCTCCACAAAGAGATGATGGCAGAGTCATCTATTTGTCCTCTTTGGGTTTAGAACTGATGTCTTTAGCAACTTTTTTTGACACGAAAAGGTGATAGCAGGCCAGATGAGGAGGTTCTGAACCAGCAATTTTATAGTGACCTGCATACTGAATGGAGAAGAGCAGTAGTTGCATTCCCAGTATTACTGCTGGTTCAAAGACTGTGAAAATGGAATTTAGTGAGAAAATTTGCATGCCCGCATAATCTCACATGCCAGGCTGTTGTAGGGAATAGGTGAATATAAAATTCCTATCTGCATTCTTCATATGTAATTTTAACATACCCTTTTCACCTGGGAAGTCTGGCTCAATGAATCACTTGTCTTATCTAGACTCTTCTGCCTTAAAGGTTTGATGAGGAAGTACGAAAAACTACAAAATCTCTCTGTGTGAAAAGGAAAAGCAAAACAAAATAAGAAGTTAGAGAAGAAAGAAACTTTTCCTTAGCTACTGCCAAGTATCAAATTAGATTCTGTTCATTTGAAGACTCACTTTGTATTAACTTTTCGTCTAACATTACAGGAAACAGAACTTGCCTGAGGCATTATCCTTTAAAGACTGTTTCTGAGATGTTTTGCCTGTAATTGTTGGTTGTCATGAGGTCGCCTTGCTCTTGGATCACAGTTTGTGAAGAGAGAAATCTGAACAAACATATTATTTTTAAAACCATGATGATACATGATAGCAAAATGTCATTCATGTCCCATTTCTGTGTAGTGATCTTTTCTCTGCATCCGTGAGATATATATATAATGGTATGCTTAAAGGGAAAAATATGTATTTGAAAGAAAAAGATCCTGTTCAACAGTTTAAAATGCAAAACCAATCTTATTTACCAGAAAAAGAAATCCATATCAATGACTGTGATTCTTCTCTCCTCCAGACTGTGATGGAAAAATGAAGCAATTAAAAGCAGGAAGGCTTTTTTATGCCTGCTTGTAGCACTGAGACTGAAGGACACTAGAATGGTAAGACTTAACAATTAATCCCAATTCTGTTCCTTATTGGACACACTGGAAAGTCAGTGAGGATCTGTACACACAGCTCTTCACTGAATTTATGACTAGGTAATGAAATTGTTGACCCTGAATGCAGCTGTTTTCAAACAGCACAGAGGAACAACTGCTCGTAACTATGAACAGTAATTTTAGAAACGCGTATTTCACCCCTTAAAAAAAAAACAATGAAGTATGAGATTTACTTTGCACCTGTCACAAACTTAAACTTGGAATGAAGCAATATTAAAGTAAGTGCTCAGGTTCCCTCTCTATTCAATAGAGAAAAGTGTGCCCTTCAAAACACCTCTAAAGCGAAACTTCAGGCACCTAATTTTGGTGTCTAAAACTAAGTGCAGACACCCTTATCCTTCTTTATACTGACTGTTTTTTTTTTCTTCTGCTATTTGGGTGAGAAAGAAAGACCTTCATCATTAAATCTCTGGGGATTCTGCTGGTAGTATAAATCCCTGGGAAGGGGTTAAGTTCCCATCCCTGGAGGTCTTCCTTTAAAAGACACGTAGACATTTAGGGACATGGTTTAGTGGTGTAATGGTAAGTGCCGTTTAGACATGGCAGTACTGGGTTAATGGTGGGACTTGATCTCAAAGATCTTTTACAATTTAAACAATTCTATGATTCTGTGATTATGTTAGTATTGAAGGTAGGACTTTGTAACTCATTTGCGTAGCTTGAGCGATGAAAGAAGAGGAATGCTGTCTTGCTTTCTTTCCTTTTCTGCAGGAGGGCATCCCAAGGCAAACCTATCAATATGCAACTTACCATCATTCTAGGAACATTTTCTCCAGAAACACGTTCTGTGGCTAGCACCTATGAAACTGCATGAAAGAATATTAACACGAACACAACCAAACAGTTGTAGCTGCAAATGCGGTCTCAAATGAAACCTTTATCTTCTTCCCACTGGATCAACCAACCAACTAAACAAACGTGCAGCTACCAGATAGGACATGTCATTTTTTGGGCTTCAAACCACAGCAAACTCACAGCTGCTTTGCTGATTGTTTCTTTAGGCAATTAGGGAACCATGGCCATTAGTTTGTGAGAAGTGCCGGAGTTTTCTCACTTAGAAGATGGGTATAATATCATGTTCTCTTATCTGACATAACTGATGAAATATTTAGATACGGTTTAGCTATCTTGTACAATTAAGACCAATAGCTGAAAGTAATTCCTTTATGAGAGCTGTTCAGACAGTGAAGATTATGAAACATATGATTTGTTGCTATAAAAGCAGACCTCTATGAGCAGAAAAAAAACCCTTGTAAGTCTTGTATTTTTTGTATCTTAAATAAAGTATCTGGGAAAGCACATTTGAAAATACTAGGACTTGTGCAATATCATGTCACTTTTCAAATTACAAGTTATGAATTTATGCTGCACGGTTAAGCACTTTTTGTAGCTTTTCAGCCTGACAGTACAACGTGCTAGTTATACATGACATAATGAAGTCATACAAGACAGAAATGAATTATTCATGAAACAGGTTATACTTATTCTGGAAATTTTTGCATGTATTATTTTTCACGTATTATTCTATATAACTGGAAAGAAAAACTGGGAACAAAGTGGGTGGGAGGTCTTCACAGACAAATAATCCCAAACATACAAAATATTCTGTTACCATTTCTCAAACTGGTGCAACTCAATCTCACCCTGTCAAATCCAGGTCTAATAATCTGCTGCTGTTTAGGATGGATATAATGAGAAAGTAGTTTCTTAGCATGTTTGAGATGGATATAATAGCAAAACAAACTCTTAATCTGATGCAAGAACTTGAAAAAAGGAACACAATGCATCTTTTTCTCAGAGCTACTGTATTGTAGACTAAAGAGCTCCATCTGAATCTAAATTTCACTCTTGAACCTTCAAATCACATTTTTTTCCCACTTAAAATGATATCTTAATTAGGTGGGTCTTTAAATTACTATAGAAGTAAAAGAATATGAAATAAGTTACTCCTAAATTACTTTGTTTGGTGAAATGGTGTTTTTAAGGTGAGCAAACAATAAATTAATATTTTTCATATGTCAACATTCATTAATTTTCACTATTGAAAGTAAGAGGCATTTTTCCAATAGAGGTGACTCTTCAGTGATTTCTGTGCACACATTCTTGCTCTGTCCCTGAAGAATGTACCATTTATAAAACAAAAAAAAAAGAACTGTTTTATGAATTCAGTTATGACAATGGAGGAAAGAATGAGCAAAGCAGAATATTAAGACTAGAAAAATTTCCTTGCAATGGGCAAGGAGCTACAAATACATCTAGTGCTCTTGAAAGTATGGCATTTGTTCTCTGTGATGAACAAAAATGCATAAAGCAATTCAGTCCTTCAGAGGTCTGGATTTTGTCTGCTTTGATATGAACACTGAGACGAGTGTTTGGAGTGCTGTTCCTGATAAGAAATAAAATGAACTAGGAAAAGGCATTTGAACAGTGCAGGGATAGTCACACTTGTAACGACTAGAGTTTCATACAGAGTAATTTCAAAAGCAAAATCATTACAAAGGGGACAAAATGTACTTTTGAAAGAGCTTTATCTGACACTGGCAACACTATTCTAATGTTAGTAACATATGCTAGTTTCATAGTCTCTGTTTTGATTGTTTATGCAATCTCCTATCTGTGCCAGGGTCCTAATAATTCCAAAGCTAAGCATCATGTTTGTGCTTTCTTATCCATTTTCTTCCTCATCTATAGTTTCAATTTTTAGAAGTTTTGCTCTTACTGTGTTTACTTTTAACTTCCAAAGAGGAGGATCATGGATGTGTAGAAAGCAAGAGGGGGAAGGTTGACCTTAGTAGACTGAGAGGGATGTATGGAAAGACAAAAAAATGCAGATTTCTGAGGACCCAAAAAGACTAGGACACCACTCTAGGAAACAGTTTCAGTGTGGGCTTGTTTCAAAGTTTTCTGAATCACCTTGCTATTTCATCCCACACAATCACATTCGAGTGGTCTGCAAGGTAAGAGAGAAAACTCCATGCAACAGAACAGGCAGGGTTAGAAAAGAGCTTTGTTGAAAAGGACCAGCGGGGAAGTTACCTTGATGGCCCATAAGATTAATGTGAGTCAGCAATGTACCTTGTTGTGACAAAGGTTAACCACATACCGGGCTGCATTAGCAAAAGCTTAGCCAGCAGATCAAGAAAGTCAATTATTTCTCTTTATTCAGCACTATGGAGGCTGCATTTGAAATACAGTGATCAGGTCAGGGCTTCCACAGGTGAGATATTTTGTCAAAATAAACTCCAATAGGACATAAGGAAAAAATTATTTCCAATGAGGGGTTAAGAACTGAAATAGCCTGTCCAAATGTACTGTGCCATCATCACCATGGAAACATTCCAAACCCAACTGAAGAAGGCCCTGAGCCACTTCAACTACTGCTGAAGTGCTCTGTTCTTATCAGGAGTTGGGACTAGGTAACCTTCAGAGTTCTTTTCCAGTCTGAATTACGCTATGAACTATGAGGAAATCCATTTTCCTACTTATCCACAAAGCAATTACAATGCCATAATTCTGCCGTCATTTTTATGCAGCATAGACCAGCTAAATAAAGAGATTCATTATGGTTCCCTTGCTCAGCCATCCATTCCCATCCTTATATTAACTCCTCACTTGTGCCAACATAAAAGTTTGTGTTTGCAGGCAGTAAACTAGGCAGAAAACCTTGTTCCAAGTTAAAAATGGAATATTTATTTTACTTGCTCCTCTGCCATCATCTCCCTTTGTCCAGCACAACTGTTTGTGTGGGCACAGCATCAGTAAAAGTAATCTGGGGAAGGCTGAAATGCCTCTTTTGTCAGCTTCAGGAGTTTAAAGTGATGGTTAAACTACAGCATAAATTTCTCTAGCTTATTCACAGCCAATGCCCTTCAGCTCTCTTGTAATAAACTGTTTCTGTGGGTATAATCTCTCCTTGTGGTTTCTGCTCAGCTAGCTCACCTCAGGCAATGAGCTGTGGCCTCTGTGGCATGTTACATCTGCTGTGTGATATTAACCACATCAGAAGTCAAATTTTCAAAAATGTCAAACAATTTTTCATCCCTCATTTTTTTGAATTCCTTATTTACAGGGCACTAAGGGCCTCATATGCCCTAGAAGGGCTCCAGCTTTATTAACTACAACATTATGACAAGATTCAAAACCACTGAAATTAATTTATGCTGAATCTTTTTTTATTTTAAGTAGAGGAACCTAAAAGCACTAGTCACTGAAAATATTGCTCTTAATCACTGTGCTCTGTGTCTTTGTAAGCATAATACCTTTGTAACTTCAAAGGACAGTGGAAGAGAAAAAAAATGTTAGTTTTGGGAAGTATCCAGATAACAGTGTTACAATGGCATAATGTTAAGCTGTTACAAGTGTTCACCAGCTCCAGAAGTTCCAGGCCTGCGAATTCCTTCTGCCTGGCCACCAGAACCCAGCCTGGTACCCAGGGATCTGGGGCCTCTATCCAGAGTGAGGAACATGGCTGACACTTCCCCCTTCGTGGAAAAGCAAAGTACTTATCCCAGAAACACAGAGACACACACATGTGGACACACATACACAGATGACACGGGCACAGCTATTCACACAAGCAGCCACAGACAAGGCATTGCCCCAACAGCCCCCACACTCAGGACTCACACCAGACACAGGTACAGACACATCCCCTTCTCCTCTTGGGGTGGCAGAGGCAGAAGGTCACTAGTGCAGCACACACACTGCACTGCCCAAGTTCACAGAATCAAAGAATGGCTGGGGTTGGAAGTGACATCTGGAGATCATCTAAGCCAACACCCATACTAAAGCAGCTTCACCTTACAGCAGGTTGCACAGGATTGGGTCCAGGCTGTTTTTGAAATATCTCTGGGGAAGGAGACTCTACAACCTTTCTGGGCAGCATGTTCCAGTGCTCTGCCACTATCACAGTAAAGCAGTTTTTCCTCATATTCAGATGGATCTTCCTGTGTTTCAGTTTCTGTCTGTTGCTCCTTGTCCTGTTGCTGGGAACTGCCAAAAAGAGCTTGGCTCTGTCGTCTTTATACCCTCCCTTAAGTTATTTGTATGCATTGGTAAGATTCCCCTCAGTCATCTATTTGCCAGGCTAAACAGACCCAGCTTTCTCAGCCTTTCCTCATAAGAGAGGTGCTCCAGTCCCTACCAGCTTCATAGCCCTCCACTGGACGCTCTCCAGTCTTTCTTAAACTGAAGGAGCCCAGAACTGGACACAACACTCCAGATGAGGCTTCACTAGTGCTGAGTAGAGGGTCAGGATCACCTCCCTTGACCTGCTGGCAATGCTTGTCCTAATGCACCCCAGGATACCATTGGCCTTCTTGGCCACAAGGATACGCTGCTGGCTCATGGACAGCTTGTTGTCCACCAGGACTCCCAGGTCCTTCTCCACAGAGCTGCTTTCCAGCAGGTTGGCCCTCAGCCTGGGGTTATTCTTCCCCAAGTGCAGGACCCTGCATTTGCCTTTCTTGAACTTCATTAGGTTTCTCTCTGCCCAACTCTCCAGCCTGTCCAGGTCTCACTGAATGGCAGCAAAACCTTTTGCTGTGTCAGCCACTCCTCCCAGTTCTGTATCATCTGCAAACTTGCTGAGGGTCCACTCTGTCCCTTCATTCAGGTTTTTGATTAATAAGTTGAACAAGGCTGGACCCAGTACTGAACCCTGAGGAACAATGCTAAGCTACATGCCTCCAACTAGACTCTGTGTCACTAATCACAACCCTCTGAGACCTACCAATCAGCCAGTTCTCAGTCCCCCTCACTGTCCATTTATCTAACACATGCTTCCTTAGCTGTACACAAGCACACACACATTTATAGATCCCCTGAGCACTGGCATAGCCCCTCTGCTCACCCTGCACCCCTTCCTGGATTCTGGCCCCCCTTACTCATCCCACAAGCTCCTGACTCACTGGCTGATCCTGCTGGATGTTCACTGCACACACACAGCACTCACATACTTGTCCCATCAGCACCCCAAACTCGTGGGTTCCCCCAAATACCAGCACAGACCCTCTGCCCACCTGATACCCCTGCCTGGACCCAGGGCCTCCTACTCATGAACCTGGCGGGTTTGGCTGCTTGGAGTTTGCCAGTGACTACATATGCACAACCCCCGCACACACACGGTTTGAGGCAGCTATGACATTTAGAACTGGAGGTTTTGCCCATCCACAGATTCAGTGTGTGGCTGCTGAGAAGTCATTTTAGCTACTTTAGTCCTCAGTTCCTTTTCTCCTTTTCTCCTTTTCTCCTTTTCTCCAGGAGGCAGTGAGCCTGCCCACATTATAGTGCTGTTCTAAAGATCAGCATGTTCAAGTTTTGAGGTTGTCAGACATTTGAGTCATAAGGCCTGAAAAAAAAAGAAGATAGAGAATACCTTGATGAAGATACTGAATAAAGGCTCTCTTCAAAGCAAAAGAAAGGAATAGGGAAGATTAAAAAGGCACCTCACCTAAGAGGTTCAAAGCACAAAAGAGGAGAAGGTAGTTCCTTTTACCCAGCCTCAGTCAGGTGCCTATATTAGCAGGTCGTCTTAGCAGCAAAAGAGAATCAACTTTCATGATGTTCAGAAAGCAATTTATGTTACGTGTCATTACTTGTTAGAGGCACTTAATCAGCTACACTTAGAGTAAGAAGCCTTCCCTGGTCCAGGCATTCGCTGGCGATCAGAGATAGACTTGATGTGTATATACTCATCTACCACTGGGCACTCACAGAAATGGAATGCACATTTGGGGAGGACAGACACAGTACATTTCAGTTGTTCCCTTATCTAGAAAGCTGAGAATGGTATTAAAATAAACGACACTAGAGAGGTGTAAACACAGACTTCATGACTGGTTTTTACAGCCTCCACTTGCTTTTTCAGAGTCACCAAGGATCTGTGTCTGAGTAAAAAGTGAATTGCGGCCTAAATCCCATTCCAGTAACGTATTCATAACGTTCACATACTGAAAGGTTTCTAGGAACTTCAGTTCTTAGTCTAGGTTGCCTTGGTCTGTGCACATGGCTAAACTTAAGTCAGGATCACTGAGAAAAACATACAGACCACCCACCTCTGAAGAATATGAGATACTCACACAGAACCACAGAATAAGAGAATCACAGATTAACAGAATGGCTGTGGTTGGAAGGGACCATTGGAGGTCATCCAGTTCATACTTTCTGCTCAGGCAGGGTCCCTTAGACCACGTTATTCAAGATTGTGTCCAGATGGCTTTTGAATATCTCCAGCAAGGGAAACTCCACAACCTCTCTGGGCAATCTATTCCAGTGCATGGTCACCTGCACTGTGAAGAAGTTTTTCCTCATATTCAGGTGGAACTTCTTGTATTCCAGTTTCTGCCTGTTGCCTCTTGTCCTCTCACCTGACCACTGAGTGGAGCCTGGCTCCATCCTCTTGACACTGTCCCTTCAGATACATGCCTAAATCGCCTGGCCCTTAACCCTTCTCTAATTCCCTTCCCATATGACTGCTGTTGGCTGACTGTTCAGTTTGGTCTCTGTTTTTCAGTTTGTCAATCGTCTCAGATTTCTCTGCCTCTCAAATGAGATTTAATAATTGCATCATGAAAGGACAGGGGACTTTGGTGATTTGCCTCCTTGCTTAGCTAGTATCCCTCTCCAAGTAGAAAGAGAATTGGCAAATGAGATGTATAACACTACAGGAGTCCCACCGTGGCTGCTACATAATGACTACTACCTGTGATTAAAAGTGTCTCAGAAGCTTTTAATAAACTTGGAAAAACATCTTTGCAGTGGTTGGTGCCCCAGAAGGTACAGTAAGTTTTATAAAGAATTTTCGCAGACTTTAGACACCCTGGTGTTCATGCAATACTCAGATACATTTCCAGATTGATTTATGCTAATTTCTAGTAAATCCATCCCTTTGTCAAGAAAAAAGAAATAATTGTTTTTCCTTTGAGGAATAAAATATATAGAAACTTGACATTCCCTTATCACGTAAGATAATTAGATATTATTTGGTTTTTTATTAAGATTGTTAAGGTTGGACATGTTCTCCCAGGAGGTATCTCTATTAAGATTATACATCTATGTCCAACATTAATCACACACTTTTAAAACATGTCATTTGGCTAACATTGAAGGCCTTAAAGGAAAACATACCAACCCAAAGAAACACTTTATATTCTCAGCCACTTGATAATGTATAGATGTAAAGACAGATTTAATCTCTTTAAGATTGTTTTTAGACTTTTTAAACTGTATTGCTTGTCTTCACTTCCTCTTTTATTGCTTTCATCTAATTTTCTGTTGAAGACTATGAGCAAGCAGATGTAATGAGAAGAAACAGAAGAGGACTCACAAAACATATGGACTACATTTTTCAAAATTAGGTATAATCTTGTGTGTATTTCTAAATTACACATATAGAAACTAATAGAATGTAATTTACTGTGTGCAACAGCAATACCTTACTTGTACTGTACAGCAGGCATTGGATTAATGAATCAACTGCACATTTCAAGTTTTGAGTGTCTAGTTCAGAAATTTTAGCCCGTATATCCATTTACGACAATAAGTAACAGTAATGAGTAAACCCACTTTTATCTGTTTAAACAGTACTCATGCAAAGAAAATGGACAGACATTTGGACAAGAGGAAAATGGCTGCTTTAGCTCCTTTTGTCTCTTTCTAGAGACATGTATGCCATGACGCAAGAAGAGAGGCTACAAAAGACCGTTAACATACTGGAGTATGAAGTATTCTCTGTAAGAAAAAAAGAAAGAAAACTCACAGACAGCTTGTTTATGACTATAAGAGTGTAAACACACATCTGTTTTATTTAATTCGGTAATCCTCTGACACAACTTGTGATGTGTTTGATCATCAGGCTTCTTGTTCAGCTTCCATCATAGAAGTATCTCTGCTTTCCTCAGGGGTATTGACAGCTGGCAGCAATCAAAGCCATCTAACTGTCAGTATCTCATTTAAAGGGAATGACATTCAGCTACCAAACTCCAAAATTACTTTGAATCACTGTACTGTACTGTACTATGCATCTCAGTGAAAAAATACAACCTCTCTTAGAAGTGGAGACATTTAGACCCTTTCTTCCTGGGAAAGGTTTTGTTCACTAACCAGTACTTCGGAGGTGAGCAGTGCACAACGTCCCTTGTTCTTGAGCAAGCCTCAGGCATAATTCAGCCTTGTCTATCATAATCCATTTTGGATATGTTGTCTTTGAGTTAAACAATAGAAAGCAATCCTCTTCAGAATTAGTGTAATTGGTTTATCTGTGGCCTTTCAAACAGAAGCAAAATATTTCAGCAAATCACACTTTCAAAACAAATCACTCCACCTGTCTGGCTTTTCAGTTCATTCGTGGCAAGCCAAGTACAAGTTATCCTATAATGTGCTGGAGTAGAGTCCCATGTAATTTTTCTTCTTCATTCTATCTTGTTTTCTAGGATTCTCAAAGAAGAAAAGTCAAACCAACAAGTTTTTTTAATGACAGGGATAGAAGGCAAAAGAACTTTTTCTGAAAATTTCCAGTGGTACAAGGCTCTCTCAGTACCTTGTCCTGACTGAAAAATGTTGGGAGCTTAGTCTCCTAACTATAGACTTAGATAGCCCAAACCTACAAAGTGGCTTTCCAGCAATTCCCAACTTGTCCCAGTGTCAGGCTTTGATATAACACAACTCTCTAGAAAAGTGAAAAGGACAAAATGAATGACCAATTACTCTAGGCAATTATATATATTGCTGTACTGATGGACCAGCTGGGACTAGTGATGGGACTGGCACAATCTTTTTCTGTAATGTACATACACTGTCATCACTTGTAACTTCTGCAGAGTAGCGGGGTCAGTTTTGGCTTTTACTTAGCATGTTGGTAATGTCCTGGTTACCAGAGTCCAAACAGGTCTGTATTGAAATTTCAACCCATGTGTCTCTCTATCATATGCCTATCATCTTTTTAGTCCTTCAAGTCTGTAGTTTCAGAGCACTGTAGGGTCCTTAAGCCTATTTTGGCCCTCCTAATTCAGTTCTCAGGCAAATGCTAGCTCCATGATGCTTTTATGTATTAATTCAGCTGGGTACTTTAGTTTCCATTTTCACTCAGGACTTTTCTCAGATATCTCTTTTTTCCTGGCATTATACATTTGGCTTCCGCATCACTCACAGACTCTTAAATATTTTCAGATTTTTTAAAAATGCATCTTTCATGCATAACATATTTGTGTGGGAGGACCCATCCTCAGTCAGGCTTCACAGTGCATTGACATGATGAAGTTACTTAAACGATTAGCTTGAGTTAATTAAAAACTATGAAGCATAACAAGAGACAGAAACAGATATAGTTGGAAGTAAAGGATGTTCTGATGGTCTTTCTCCTCATTCAGTGCTTAGATGGCAAATATAAATGTTCCTTTAATATTTTGTTTTTCTTTCAGAATCCAGGTTAAAGTTCTAGTGATATTTTACATATCCTAGTTTTCAACTCAGATTATTTCCTCTAGCATTTACTTGTAATACTTGTGTTCAACAGCCAGGTAGGGAAAAGCACTTAGATGAGATCTTATTTATTCAGTGACAAGTTCCAAATGTTTCTGCATAACAGAACAGGCATTACTGTAGTTCCTCCTTTGGCTCCCTAATTCAAACTGAGCTATCTATAACAACAGCTCCTAATTCCTCACATTTCTCTCTCTCTTTAAACATGATATATTCCCTATGGTCTGAAGCAACTGATTAAAAACAAAACAAAACAAAAACTCACAACCAAAAAGAAGCAAACAAAAAAAACCAATCTGAATTTACAGGTCAGTTGAAAAAGTTGAATACATGCCCAACGTCATATTCATTGAATAGCCTACTGGTCAGATTACCCAGCTAATAGACTGTAAATCATGAGTCTTTTTTGTGCACACTTAGAGATGAACGACAGCATGAAATACCTGAAGCTATGAGTTGTCCAGTACCAAAATGGACAAAAGTCCAATTCTGAGGACTGCACTCAAGAGCTACAGAACTACCATTGACTCAGGTTGTTTCCATGGAAAATTCTACAAAAAAATTTATCCAGCAAAACCTTGAAGTAAGGGAGTGCTGGTATTGCTATCTACTCACTCCCAGAATAAAGAACTCCATTGATCCAGAAAACTGACTACATTTCTTGTAGCTATAAAAATTAATCAAAATTTTATCTGTAGTCTTCTGCATTTTTCCCTGCCATTTTCTCTTATATCTGTATGCTTTTCCAAACCTATTTTGCAACAAGTTAAATTTTTGCACATAGGATTGGAAGGCGTGCAGGGAGCAGTTAAATAATAGTTACTAATTTTTTTTCCAGTTCCATTTCTGATCCCCTCATGCATTTTTACACCTTGGTATTGTAGAAGCTCTGTGTCTTAGTACAGTTATCCTAAGCTGAGTATTGCATCAGTCAAAGCTTAGGTAAATCAAGAGTAGAGAGATTAAAAAACGTGAGTGCAGCTGTTTATTATTTTTCCCTTGAGGTGACATCAGATATGAAACCCTTGCAGTTTAAAACTGTGCCAAGGTATATACTGCAGCAGATTGCCCATCTAGTGTGACTTCAGAATATTAAAATCTTCTGCAGGCTATCAGCACACAGACCAGTCAAAATCTTTGCAATCACTCAGACATCTCATTTCACACTACACGGAGTTGTGTGATCTCAAATTAAGATGTTCAAAATCACCATTATTAGCTTGTGATGAATGTTGATCATATCACCCAACCACAACAGTTCTGTATTTGAGCTGTAGCCGTCCAACCAATACGCAGTTACTGAAACAATGTTCTGTCTGTTATCCAAAATATTACAGAAAATCAAGAACTGTCATTTATAGAGTGTGAAATTAAACAACTTTCTAGACTCTATTGAACACTGTCACTGTAGATTAATGCAATACAACTCCTAAGTGATTGCAAAGCCATGATTTACATAGGCTGAATCCGAACTAATATAGCTTGTATAATCTCCCAGTTTAAAATAAGTGGTTGTACAATGACAGACTTCAGTTCTAGATACACAGACCACTTTCCTCTATTTCCACCTAAAACATAAACATAATGTTAATTATAATAAATATTGTACTTACATATTTATATATTAATATTTATATAATGCATATAAAAATATATCCATCCCCACCTCTCTCTCACAAGCCATACTACAAGACACGAGGAGAAAATAATTGTGAGACTGTGCACGTGTATAGTTCAAAGCTAGAAAATACTGCAAGTCTGGAAGCTGTCTTAAACAATGTTAATTATAAAATATGGATTATTTAGTAAATATGGTGAACACTGAGAAATTACAACAGGTACTTAGTTACTTCTAGTCTTATTTGAAGAGTGGAAAGTTAAGTATGGAAAGCAAGTATAATTTATTCTGATATATCTGTTCTGGTGAGTTTTCTCATGTAAACGCAGACAGAAACTCAAAGAGAAAGTATAGAAATCAAATAGAATTTAGGTGTTCTGGTTTTTGCACATAACAAAAGTATCAAGCTCTGTGTATTAATCAAGATGTTTATTATTGTAAAATGCCAGGGTTCTAGAGCTGTAAGTGCTTTGAATGAAAACAAGGCAATGCCCCAAAAGCTTGCTGTCTCTGCAGAAAAGAGACAGGAGATACAGACCATATGAGGAGCCACAGCTAACTGTGAGAAAGGCTGTAACTGAAGTCTTCATTTCTGTGGGCAGACTGGCGAAGGAACATTCTAAAGAAATATTTAAAAAATAATAGTGAAGTTGCTTGTGGACGTTTACACATGACTTCTTCAGTAGAGTGAATGTTATCTGGGGAGAATGCACAAAGGTACCAGCTCAGAAATCTAACAAATTAATGATGGGACTGCTGTCTTGTACTGATTAGGGAGTTAACTTCTTCATATTCCAAAAGTTTCCAAGGTTGAGTGGGAAGTTCTGCAGGCAAGAAAAATCAATATATTATAACAGAAAAAATAAGGAAAAAAAGGATAAAACAGAAAGATCTAATAGTTTTGACAAGAGAATGTGTTAGTACACTTCGGTTAATCGCAGCATCAATCCTTTTAACCACTATCCAAGTAAGTCTGTACAATAGGAGACCATATTTGCAACTTAACACTTCCCACAGTTTGTGAAATAGTTTAATATCCATGATAACAGCCTGCAGCAAAAGGAGTAAGGGAACTAGTCATTAAACCTTTTAGGGAAAAAGAAATCTGTCTTCAATTTTCAGACAATCAAAAACTATTTTCAGAGATGTGCAGATTACCTTGGAAGTATCATTATTGAAAATTTTATTCTATGAGGATCACACGAGAATTTTATTGTTAGTTCCAAGGAGTCATTAACATTGCTATTTAAATATATCTGCATTTTCTGAATTAATATGAATATGTATAATAAAATCTATTGAAAGGGAGTGAATTTATTGACTGAAAATTGCTGAAATTCCCAGAAGAGTTCAAAAAAATGAGATTTACCTTACTTGCCTTCAGCATATAAAATGTACTCTTGTAGTCTAAGCGAGGTATTGAAGAGTCTTCTATAGTCAGTGAAGACATTGAAGGATCTCCACAGGTTCTTTCCATTTATTTTAAATTTATATTTTAAGAGTGGTGCATTTTGTAGATGCTAGTTTCTCTTTACTAGACAAAAGTGAGAACTTCAGTGAAGTGCTAATTCATTAACCACATTAAGAAAGAGCTTAGCTTAGTTCTTTACCTATTGGATTGCCCTTAGCTGGAGAATGTGAATCTCCCCTATGAATAAATGCAAGAAAACTCCCATATAGAACCATAGTACTTGTAAACACTTTCTCATTTCAGTTATATTGTCACTCATCCCCAGTATCATTACTGACTTGTGACACGAAGGGCCACAGGAAAAGTCACATCACTGAGGTAGAACTTGGAGTAATCATTACAGGGACTGAGAGTGTTACAGTGAGCGGCACTGCAGTCGAGGGTCAGAGGGTAGGAGAGGTAGCTCATGATATGCCAAAGCAATGCAGTTTATTTGGGATCAGTACCTTTTAATGCTCAGTTCTCAGCACCATTCCATACATAAGCCTGCCTGCTGCTTTTGCTGCAGAGCTTTGTCCTGTACAGTGGTCTTGTTCCTGTGCATGCTGTTCTTATGAAAATACTCTGTCCTGGTGCTCTATTCTTAGTTTCAGCAAAGAGTGCAAAAGAGTTGACCAGTGTACTGTTCTTAATCACGTATGCTTTGGGACAATATTCTTCCTTTTTTCGTGCTGTAGTTCTGATAAAGAAAGCTATTTGAAAGTACATATCATCCATTCAAATGCTGTATATGGACTGTCACAGCTTAGCTGCCTTTATTAATATTCTGGTATAGTCAGCATCCTGCAAGTCTGGCAGGTCTTCATATTCCATCTCTTTTACTGGGACAAGAAGAAATCTTTGTTGGTGCTTTTCTAGCTAGAAAACCTGCATGTATCTGAAGTCCAGATTTGAAGCTCAACATAATGGTAAGTAACAGCCTTACGAGCATTTAGTAGGTTATAGTGACTGACTTTCTGATGAATTCGTGCTTGATTTTTAATCTTGTCAAAGGCTATCCTAACTTCTTTGAGGAGATCCTCAAAGAGGAAATTGGCACCAGCATGATTGTTCAATACAAGGGGAAATGAACTCATGAATGAAAATGAATACAGTTTTGTAGACAGCTGGGGATAAGGAAAGGAATTACATTATTTTTCAGAAACTGATGGACACATATATAATCATGGACATTTTTCTTTCAGATTAATGGTGGCTGTAGAAGTAACAAACAAAGCTCTTGAGCCTCATGAGGCTATTCATGGAATTCACAAACAGGATGGATTCCTGCATGTATCATATCACATCACAGAAAAGAAGACAGACCTTCACTCTGTCAGACATGAACCCTGCTGATCCTGATTTGCAATGTGACTTCTGAGCTTCACCTATCTTATCACTGTGGATATGCCAGATCATCACTAGACTGTGTTTGACCTGCATTAACTTCACTGGAACTGATCCTGAGCCTGATTCTTGGCCCAACTTCCTGCCTTGACTTCCTCAGACCTGCTTCATCATCACAAAATTGCTTGACGGTCTGGACTATTAAACCTGGCTACCATCCCTGGGCTGGTCTTTCTTGCCTCAGCTGGGGTCAGTGGGATGGGCCCTGGCTATAACAGCTCCTTGTCTTGCTGACCACAGTATCTCCCTCAGCACCACATACCATGGTGCTCACCATGCCCTGACAATTAAATAGAGGTTGAGATTCTGCTCTCTCTACATTTTTGATTTGTAGGGCAACGAAAACTATATTGACTGACCTGTGTTTTTCTTGGCAAATATACCTTTGCTTCATATGTCTTCATTTGGGTTACGTCATTGTACAATGAACCCAAACCATCTTGAGACGCTATGCCCAATTGAGGGGCACTCCTGTAATAATAACAATACCTGTAATTGCAACTCCTGTAATAATTTCTCTCATCTGCCCTCCCCCCCCTTCCCCAGACACATAACTAAGACCTAGCTGCATCTCCAGGTCCTATAGGATAACCTCTATATCATGATTCAACAGTCATCCTTCTCATTTCTGCAGAAATACTTTGTAGAAGTGAAAGCATTAATTTTTCTTAACCAAAAGCTCTAATTTATTATAACATGGGTGAAGGAGAGTGGAAGCTTGTGAAGTTTGTTCTGATTCACACCTGTCATAAAACTGCCACTTAAGAAACTTCTTAGAAAAAAAACTTTGCTTAGTAGCTATGCTGCACTGGAAAAGTACTTGTGATACAAAGTACACCCTCCAATTACACTCTTCATCTTCCTATGAAAAGAGATGAAGTTTCTATTTAACATAAGAAAGACAGTGCATTGCACTCTGTAGAAATGTATGACTACATGTGCTAAAATGCCATTAAAAATCAGGTTGTTCACTGAAACACGCCAAGGAACAGGGGATCAAAAAGTAATATGCAGATTGAACAGTGACAGTGATTTCTGTTACCCACAAAATTGCTGATTATGTTTCATATACAGTGTATTTCAAGAATTTCCCCAAATTATATATATTGTTCTTTGAAATGCAAGGAAGCATCTTTCTTCATGTATATGTTATAGTACTTACTGTAGGTGAATATTAAACTGCAGTAACCATAAAATGATTATATCCATTATTCTTGCAAGAGGAAAAACTAGAATGAGAAACTTAAAGATGGATTAGAATAAGAAAATCAGTCAGAGAGAAATAAAAACTATATAAACAAATTATAGTCGATTTTGAGAGTTCCTCAGTACATAACTAACTCATAAAAAGCATTATATATGCACATACATATACGTGTTTCTCTCTCTTTCTCTCTCTCTCTCTCTCTTAAAATGATACATCTGTCAAAAGAAAATAAGGGATTTCCGAAAGCAAACTGTATCATGCCTTAGTAGAAAGTAACATAAATTATCACAAGTAAAAAGAAGGAAATTTGGAAAGTGAATAATAAAAAAATACAGAAGTATATTAAAAAAGGAAAGCTATGATGAATTCAGAGAGTTATCAAGAAGTAATAGAAAATAATTACATCTCTGAATTCTAACAGAAGGCTTAAAATCTTTATTGTAAATGCCCTGAAAATAAAAAAATCTCTGTTCTTGGTCACACCTCTGTGGACCCTTATAATCACAAAAAACCTTCAACACAATTTTATCCTCTGAAAACATATTTATTTTCTTTGGGGAAAAATTGACTGTTTGCAATGATTTTACTAGGAACATTTAATAGCATAATGGTAGAATATATAAGGTTTGAACACCTCATTTAATTCTTTAGGTGGCTCTGAAAATCTCACACGAAGTATAAAATTATGTAACACAGCCTTTATTGTGGCCCATGACACTCAGACCATTTACAATTTATATCAGCTGTCAGGCTTGGCTTAGTCACTTCGACTAAAGTTAGAACTGAAGATAATTTGGCCTATAATTAAATTACAAACCTGAACTTTATAATAATGTAGTATGCAATGTATCCTAAATAGTGCCACAAATCACATCTCCAATATCCTCATAAAGATCCATTTGATGAACTGCATAATGGACTTCTTTACTGATTTTTTCCCATCTAGGCAGTATCTGGAAGAAGGTATATTAAATTTTCTCAGCTGAATGAGAGGCTAGCTTAAGATATTTTGTGAGAAATTATTAGCAACATGTAATCCACAATAAATTGATGGAGCAAACTACTTTCCTACTTCTTATATCTTCATCTTTTACAGGGTGACTTTGAAAGCTTCAAAAAGGAGGATGGTGCTATTCAGACTATAACTACTTCTGAAAGTCCTTAATTTAAATTCTAACTAGAAAAGAGATAAAAAATACATTGCAGGTAAAATTTGTTTTGATATTTCAAAAAGGTATGACTGATATAAAATCAGTAACAGGATCATGACATACACTGTCCTCAGGGATGCTTTTCTTGTCTGTACATGCTTGAGTAAAGACAGCTTATACAACTGTACCTACAGGATCTGCTAAAATAATTTGCTTTGTTGCTTTCTTCAGTAATAATAAAAAATGTATAGAAGTCTTTTAGACATAACTCCCAGTGAAAAAATCATTTCAGCTTGAGCCCTTTAATTATACGTTTTTTAAATGCCTGGAAATTACTGCCATGCAAAACTGAAAAAGAGCCCTTATGTCCTTTGTGTTTCTCTAAAACCCAAGTATTTTTTATAACTGTTGCAAGATACATATTGCATTGGCACTTAACACTGATATCATTGTGCAAGTGTGACTGTCCAAGACACCTAGCAATAAAGAATCGAGATCAAAGTCAAGAAGATTTTGGTTTCCAAAAGTATTTCTCTTCGAAGCAGAGATGAATTGCAAAAAAGACGACCATAATACTTTTCTGAAATATGACCATAATACTTCTTGTTATATAAGAAAGGGAAGAAAAGAACTGTGTTCAGAAGACTCTAGTTCAGAGATTTTTAAGAAACAAGAAATGTATGTGCCAAGAGGTCCAACTAGTTCAACTTTACCAACTCTTTGACCCAACTGGCACAAAGTTGCTTGTCCCTACAGACAAGCCATTCAACATACCAGGCAAGGCAGCGTTTTCTTTAATGATCTGTCCTGTCATAAGTCCCTCCCTACTGCCTGCTTAGAGTTTTAGTTATTGATTTTCATTTTTCCTAGTTCATGCCACAAACAGACAGCAGAGGCAACATATTCTACTATAATGACATTGACATTGACTAAATGACAATCAAGTGATGTTCAAAAAGCCAAAATAATTCTGTTTGTCTTGCAGGAAAAAAAACTACAGCAAATTTTCTTCCATAAAACTTTAGAGAGTATGAATTTTGTCATAACCATAACATAAATTTGTTCATTTATTGGTATGATAAACTTGCCAACAGACAGGTTGCTTAATAAAGTTAATAGGCTAGACTAGATGAATAATTTGAGGTTTTATCAACTCATTATTGTAATAATGGAATAATATGTTTTGTGAGCCACCCATGCTGTGAAAATTAAGCAACATCTTATCCATAGGTTACATTTAATGATATTACAATGCAATACATTTAAATTATTAATGATCACTGTTGTAATACAAAAATACCCAAACTGTTAAAGATTTCCTTAGATAAAACAGCATAATTTGCCTCTAAGAGACATGAAGACAGGCCAGGTTTTTCCAATGTAATTTTTATTGGCATTGTGACTTACACTATCTTGGTGTAACTCCTGTATTAACTGTTTGAACAAGATGTTTGGAAAGGTGCAATATACATATTCAACTGGTATAACTTATAAAGAGCTATGCAAGTTGGAAGGATTTGGGTTAGGATGGCCTGTTTGGTGCTTTTCATAGGAGAAAAAAGCAGCCATTTTCCTGAAAAGACATGTCTATTTGTCATTTCCTTGCTTCTGCCAAGCCATAGGAACTGTGGCTCTGGAAGGTTTTCTTCGTTAGCATTTTTAAATAGTGTTAGTATTAAACTTGTACCCTTGCTTTGTAAAAACAACAACGTTGCTGACAAAATCCTTCAAACTTTTGTTACAGTTTAAGATGATGAACCTAACAAAAGAACAGTTAATTGACTGTTTTATCTTCTTCTTATAGGAAAGAATCAGGTGTCTCCAAATGAAATATGGAGAACTGCTTAAATTCAGCCAAAAGCCAGCTTTGAAACACTTTGCACAGGAATTTATTTGAAAAACTGTGTCCCTGGAACAATGAATATTAGGAGGGCATTTTTTTTTAAAGACTTGAGTCACAGTACACTAAAAAAAAACCACAACAGATGGAACAGAATGTTAAGAGCCTAAATAAATCCATCAATCTACAGGACTAGTTTTGCAAATATTAATGGTTAACTTTACGCACTTACTGTCTCAGATTTTATAACTGAAAATTTCTCACTCCAGAACAAAAATAATGCAAAATGGCCAAGCTATTTGCATGTCCTGGACAATATGCATGCTAAGTAGAAACTCTGCAAAATTTTAGTATTACTGATGCATTTCTTTCTCACACTTTTTTCCTCAGTCATTATTCATCTTGGCCAGCTAAACTGTTGCAAGAGTGTATTTGTTCTGTGGAGCACCTAACAAGCACAAGAGGGGTAGTATAAAATAATAATTGATCAAAAGCACTAACATTTACTTTTGGCTTAGTAAAACTGTCTGATAAATTATTCCCTTTAGTGTTTCTCTATTATTGCAACACAGTACCTTGAAAGTGATATATTGGCACAAGCCATTGTGTTCTACCACAGTGCAATTAGGAGGCCCATTTAAACAGCTTTATCATATGCACACATAGGCTGATTAATTTTCTAATCAAATGTTCCAGGAAATCATTAACCATGACATTAAACAGTGTTCTGCTAATTATACTCTCCACGAAGAATTCCAATATAAATTTACAAAACATCTATAGAAAGCTGCCAACGGATGAACAGTTTAATGTATACAAATAATTACAGCATCTACTCTGCATAGCGCCAGAGCTCCCTTGTGTTAAAACCCAGCCTTGCAAAGGTCCAGTTCGGGGCTGAATTCTGCTATTTCACCAGAGCTCTCTGCACTGGCAGGCATTGCACTGTTGTACGTCACTGCCTGTGTAAGTCATGCTGAAGGAATGAGAATTTTTTGTTTTTTGAAGTCATTGCGTTGGAATAAAAGCCCCTCAGATTATGTGGGAAAAGTGGATGCAATTGTTGGGGGGAGCATTTTATTTTCAGTGCATTCAAGGCAACAGAAAACGATAAAAATAATATGGAAACATGAACATCTTTCTTACTGAATGACAGAAGGGAAACAAAACTTCTATTTTAGAATATACTCTAGAGATATGAATGCTCAGTGTTAGCTTTCCTTTTCTTAATGATACCTAACATTGAGACCTGGAAAATGAGTTTTCCCTACATAAGTCTCTGGTTTGCATCATTATTCTAACTACTCTTAATTTAAAATAAAGATAAATGCAAAGTGTTGTATGTAGTAATCAGAATTCAATTGTCTGCAAAACATATGCAATTTTCCAGTTTATAGCATAATGAAATCTCTATTTATGTATTTGCCCATAAACCACAGAGTCTTGGAGGTCTTTCAATAATGGAAAACAACAAGTCGAATTAAACAAATGCAGAATGTTGGTACACATGTTCTTTTGGCCATGGCATCACAGCCTGTGACCATCATAAAATGAAATCCTGGCTTGAGGAGAATGATGGAAACACTGCCATTGTTTTGGATAGGAACTATGTCTCTTCTGTGTTATTTGGCTTTCTGAATCCAATACCACCAAGATGGTATAAAAGTAATATTGGAAATATTATTTAGATATTTTATATATATATATATACATATATAGTTCTCTACCTGAAAGGAGATGGTAGTGAGATGGAGGTTGGTCTTTTCTACCCTGTGCCTGCAGTGAGAGGATCAGAGGAAATGGCCTTAAGCTAGGGGAGATTTGGATTAGATATTAGATATAATTTTTTCCCTGTTTGGGTGGTCAGGCACTGGAATAAGTTGCCCAGGTAGGTGGTGAAGTCACCATCCTTGGAGGTGTTTAAGAGGCACTTGGACCTGGTGCTGGGTGTTTAGGGGTTACAGTGGCAGTGTCGGGGGGAAGTTTGGACTGGATGATCTTAAAGGTCTCTTCCAACCTTGATGATTCTATGATTCTGTATAATAATGTATATTTACCTATAAAAATCAGCGCTATAATTATATAAGAGGGTTATATAGAAATAGACGAACCACTTTTCACCTGTCAAGGTCGAGGTGTGGAACTGGAATTTTTAACAAAACCAGGAGTTGAAAACTGGCGTCCTAGGCCAAACACGGCAGAGACCCGCCGCGCGTTCAGATCCCGCAGAAGAAATGGCAGGCTGCGAGAGGAAATAAAGGAAGGAAATATGGGACTAAGGAAATAAAACCTTCCTTCCAGGGTTACGTGTGTGAGAGTGTACCTTAACGCCTCCGACGGAGGCGGCCGTACGTTAACGCAGGGGGATTTTCCCATCTGTCGCCAGCACAGACACAGAGCTGACGAAGGGCCGCTCCCACCCGGCTCCCGGCGGCGTTCCCGGCACTCCCACTGCGGGCTCCCAGGGCGAGGCGAGCGCCCGGGGGGTGGGCGGTGCCACAACTCCCGGCCCGCGGCGCTAGCCCCGACCCGCCGGAGGTTGGCACGAGCGCAGCCAACCGGGAGGCCCCGCTCCCGCCCCGGCGGCGCGGATTGGCCGTGCCGGGAATGCCGGGGCGGTGCCGGCGGTGGCGGGAAGGTTCGGACGGCGGGACGTTCCCGGGCGGCGCCAGCCGCGGCCGTTGGGAGCGCGCGCCCCTATCCCTGCCCCTGCCCCTGCTCCGGCCGGGATTAGGGGCTGCTCCTCGCTAAATCCCTTGCTGCGCTGGGGCGGCGGCTTTAGCGCTGAGCCGCCCTCCTCCCCCCGCGGCGCCCTGCCTGGCCGAGCCCAGCTAAGCCGCGCTAATCGCAGGCGGCCAGCTCGGCCGGGGCCGCCGGGCCTGGGCCCGATCGCGGGGCAGCGCTCCCCCCGGGCACCCCCGGCATCCCTCTCCCCTCCTCGCCCGGGCGCGGCCATGGAGCCGCCGCGGCCGCGGTACTGCGCCCCGTCCTCGCCGCCGGGTCGCGGCGGGCGGGAGAACAAGGGGCTCCGTCGGAAGGGCCCGCCGGGCAGCGGGAGCGCCGGCGGCCCCGAGGAGGCGGCGGACGGCAGGAAGCCCAAATTCGTAAGTACGAGCCGCCCCCGGCCCCGCGGAGGTGCGGGGCCTGCCGGCCGCCCGGCCCCTCCCTGCCCGACCTGTGCCGGGGCCCGGCCGGGCGGTGACACCGCCACCCCGGCGTGGTCCCTGCCCGGAGCCCCCGAGAGACCGGCGGCGGGGTGGGAGTGTAGGGTGAAATACTGAATCTTTGACTTTAAGGGACAGAGGAAAGCTCTCCTTCCTAGCCCTCCTTTTACATGGTTTTGGCAAGCACGCCAAGAAACTGTGAAACTCGAAATGGCTAATTGTTGTCTGCAAGATGTGCTCTAACTAAAGAGTACCCAGAATTAACCAGTTTTTGTTTGTACAGTATGAAATTCCCAAGTATGAGGGCTGGGACAAACATATATTCTACAGGCCTCGTATCCACGCGATCAATTAGGTTGGAAAAAACCTCAAGACCATCAAGTACAACGTATGACTGAACACCATCATGTCTAAGAGACAGTGCCATATCCAGTCTTAAATGCCTCCAGGGATGGTGACTCCACCACCTCCCTGGGCATCTCATTCCAATGTCTAATCACCCTTTCTGTGAAGAAATTCCTTCTAATGGCCAACCTAAACCTCCCCTGGTGCAGCTTGAGACTATATCTTCTGGTCCTGTCGCTAGTTGCCAGGGAGAAGGGGCCATCCCCCACCTGGCTACAGCCTCCTTTCAGGTAGTTGTGTCCAGTTGTACCCAGCAGTATCCCCTACAAGTAGAGCAGATGCATCCCATGCTCATATTTAGGTGATGCATGTTAATCTTTGTTCAGCTGTCTCTGAGCCTACCTGCTCTTAGCTGTATTTGTTACATGCTTACAGAAGAGACACTATAATACTTAACATACATTACATTCTTGATTCTAAGGTGTATTTGTGTAATATTCAGTACTTGAGTGTCTGGCACTTGTGCACAGGTTTGAAAAAGTTACCCAGTAACAATATCGAACTATAGGCTGGCCAGACCTGTTCTGGAAGGTCACAACTTGCTCCTGGCATTTTATACTGTGGCTGCAGAGATTGCTGTTTGAACCATGTCACTGTCCCTTTCTCTGCGTGTT
The DNA here is from genome assembly GCA_035584735.1 of Pseudotriccus pelzelni. NCBI lineage: Eukaryota > Metazoa > Chordata > Aves > Passeriformes > Tyrannidae > Pseudotriccus > Pseudotriccus pelzelni. The sequence continues at coordinate 59,548,445 of JAWMRA010000001.1, read as the reverse complement.
AGAATGGGCTTATATGAAACTGACCAAGCGCTGTTTGCTTGTCTTTATAAGTGGCTGTGTTTCTACTGGGTGCACATGCATTTTAGTCATGCAGATGCCATGGCTTGTCGTGCTTTAGTATTTGATCTGTGAGGAAAAAACTTACATGGTCTGCCCAGTCTAAAACACTGAATAGTGTTACTGGTGTACGACTTGATGGCTGGATCATTGCTCACCTGAGTAGGAGACATGAATATATCTGTGTTTGAGACTGACAAGAGCACTGGGTGAAGAGGTTTTACTTATTACTAATACTTTAACTGCCAAGGTCTTATGCAAATAAGATACTGCAATAATTTTCACTTTTTTTCCCCCTAATTGTATGTTAAAACAGAAGTAACGTGCTACCATCACGTTCAGCTTTGCTAACCATGTGTTAAAATGGCAATACAATAGTTTATACAGAATATAACCCTGCTGGATGTGTTATAAAAGCCAGTGAGAGTTTTTTCTTAGCTGAGGTATGACTGTCTTTTTAGTGAGAGCAGGCCTTCTCTTTGGTGCAGATGATCTCATTTGATATATGTCTAGGCTTCCCAGGCTCTGCAAGTGTTCTTTTCAGAATGTGCCTATGTGGGCATCAGCTGACTGGCTCTTTGAAGTCATAGTGCTGATTTTTGATGCACCTACAGAAAATTAAGGGAGTTGGATTTGGATTTCTGACTTAGTTTTGTAGGGCATATGTTCATCAGGTAGGTAGGTGTGGGATTTTTAAATTCTTTATTTTATTTTAGCCTGTCTCTGTTTCTCTTGCCCAGTCTCTGAAATTCTTTAAGCAGGGCTAAGTGAGAATATCCTTAATTCATGAGAATGCTTTGTCAAACTGTAAGTTTCAAAAGCATTTGGCCTTAGACAGTAGTCCTGCTTTTCATTTTTCAATAATTTCTTAAAGGTCTTGTCCTTGGGTGTTGATAGGAGAGTGATGAATTACAGTTCTTCAAACCTAGATTGTGTTTCAGGTATGCTATTAACTCTCTGGGTGACCTTAAGAAGAGTCAGAGTTGAATGTTTCTTGAATAGAGTTTAGGATTTTGTCTCTGTCGTCATGTACACTGTTAAGTGGAATAGCTTACAAATGTGAGGTATGAAATTTAGTGGTCAGTAAAAAGCAGCAGGCTGCTCCATGTCACAAAACCTAAGATGCTGCTGGAGCTATGAACTGTAGTCTCTAATATGTGGCTTGTCCTGGCTAATAATTTCTGGAGGAGAAGCATACACAGTGGTGCAGGTAGAATTATTTTAATAGCTGGACACATCAGTCAGCTTCTTTGATCGTGGTTCAATGAAGGGTACTATGGGATAAACTTTTCATTCTATCATTTCATAAATTTCTGCCCTGAGATATTGCGAGACAGAATATTTATCACTCAGCTATTAAATCTAAAATGGGTAAACTGTCCTTCCTGTCCACCTCCTGTTGTCTTACAAGATTGGCTTGGTTTTTTTTTTTTTGAGAGGGAGGTCGTATATCTCCCTTCTTTCTCCCTCAGAAAGGTGAGAAGGATGGATTGAGCCCATCCTCAATAAGTTTGTAGATGAAACCAAGTTGGGTGTGAGTGTCTGAGGGTAGGAAGGCTCTGCAGAGGAATCTACACAGACTGGATTGGTGGACTGAGGTCAGCAGTAAGAGGTTGGATAAGGCCAAGTGCCAAGTACTTGGGTCACAACAACCCCATGCATCACTACAGGAGGGGGGCAGAGTGGCTGGAAAGCTGCCCAGCAGTAAAGGACCTGGGAGTGCTGGTCAACAGCCGGCTGAACATGAGCCAGCAGTGTGCCCAGGTGGCCAAGAAGGCCGATGGCATCCTGGCCTGCATCAGAAACAGTGTGGCCAGCAGGACCAGGGCAGTGATTGTCCCTCTGTACCTGGCACTGGTGAGGCTGCACCTCCAGTACTGTGTCCAGTTCTGGGCCTCACTTCAGGAAGGACACTGAGGTACTGGAATGCACCAGAGAATGGTGAAGAAACTGTGAAATGTCTGCAGCACGAACCTTATGAAAGGTGGCCTAGGGAACTGGGTTGTTTATACTGGAGAAAAGGAGGCTTTTAGGGGGGACCTTTATCATTCTCTACAACTACCTGAAAGGAGGTTGTAGCAAGATGGGGGTCAGTCTCTTCTCCCAAGTAACAAGAAACAGGACAAGAGGAAAGGGCCTCAGGTTGTGTCAGGGGAGGTGTAGGTTGGATATCAGGTAAACCTTTCTTCCCTGAAATGTGGTCAAACACTGCAGAGGCTGCCCAGGGAAGTGATTGAGTCACCATCTCATGAGGTATTTACGAGATGCGTAGATCTGAGCCATTTAGGAATGTGGCTTAGTGATAGACTTGGTAGTTATGGTTGGACTTGACGTTCTTAGAAGTATTTTCTATTTTTATCACAGAATATTCTGAATTGGAAGGGACCCACAAAGATCACTGAGTCCAACTTTTAACTGAATGACCCCTAAGGGTCATGACACCAGCTTTGTGTTATTAGCACTCTGCTCTAGCCAACTGAGCTAATGGGTGTTAACTTGGTTGAATCTAACTCCTTCCATAATGCTTCTTCAGTGTCAGTTTATTAGTTAAATTAGTTTTGCATCAGAATGCATAAAGCCTACCTCTCACCCCTTTAGACTCTCTGTAATCTGGTCTTAGATTTAGGCCGTGGCCTTTTCTATGTTTGGGATATTTACAGTGCCATACCTCATGTTACCTCAACTTTATTTCTGATCTGCTGTATGTTTGTCAAAGTAAATTGGCTGTTAGATTTATTGACCTCAATTAATTCAGATTGTGCAAGTGTAATTTTCCTTGGTGCACAAGGCTTGAAAATAAGTTCCAGGTTGAACCCTTCCAGTCAATGCAGCATATTGATCTGTCATAGCAGATATGCTAACTTGAAAAATAATTGGATTCCCTGACAAACCTAGAGGTGAAATTGGATTGCTGGTTGACAAAGGTGACATCATTAACATCTATCTCCTTTTTTTTTTTCCTTCTAAAGAAAATCCTGTTTAGCTGAGGAAAATACTGATTTTTTTTTAAACTCACTGCATTGAAGGGGTGGTGGGGTGAGAAAGAGGCTTTGTAACCAACCAGTATAACTGTTTAGTCTAATCAAATGAGGCCTTAAAGGACTGCCTTTCTGAATAAACTAGCTTCTCAGAAGAAGTGAATGAGTTTTAAGCCGCAGTTTTCTCAGTTCTTTCGCAGCATTGTTTTATTTATTTATTTTTTTAAACAACAGTCATTAATTTTTAAGCACATATCAGCATGGCTTTGTTCAGCAGGTCCAAAGTTTAGAAGAGTGGGACTCTTAAAAGGGTAAAAGGTGTTCTACGATACTGTGGTACTTCAGCTTAGTGGAAGCTCTTACATCCTTATGGTTTAGGACCTTGTAAAAAGAGGAAATCTACTGAAGGATGTCAGATATTATACCTGTTTTCCATGTAAACATTGACTGAGCAAGAAACTTTTGAAATCTGCTGGTGGAGGGTGGGTCAAAAAGTAATTGCTTGTCACTTCCTCTCCTTGATCCCTGTCCCCTTAGAAATGTTTGGAAGTCATTACAGTGAGTACTAGATTATGTGATTTCCAACTGGACTTTACTGAGATTACATCTTGCAGACACTAGTCCTCAAAAGATCGATTTCTAGCTGAAGTTAGAAGTTTTTCTATTAATTTCAGTATGCCATTAACCTGCCTTCAGTGACTTTCAGGTTATGTTTTTGAGTAAGTTCCTTATGAAATCTATGAGTGTACAAGGGTTTCTTGTTTACTCCAATCTGTTAAAAATAAACAAATTAACACTTGCATTTAACAGTCTATAAATCAAAGAAAGATGTAGTTAAGAGCAAAAGCACTTCCATTTCTCTGGCATAGAGTAGAAAGGTAAGACCGATCTGTGTCAATATCTTTAATTACGAAGTGACTGAATTATTGCTGCAGTTATGCTGCAGTGTAAGACCTTGAATCTAAATTAGTCTTTTAAAGAAATGATTGCTGAACAGATGTTACCTAAAACACTTTATCGCAGCTTTGTAAAACTGTAAATTCCTCATGCTGTTATTTTTGTTGGCATGAATTAACGCTGTGGGTTATGATATTAAATTTTAGTGCTTTGTTCTAGCACTTTGTTTATATGATCTTACCTGTAAGCACCAATATTGAGTTTAACTCATCAATGTCTGTAGAATATCACTGTGTAGAGACTGTCATGTTAAGATAGTTTTGCCCTGATTACTGTCCAGACTGCTTTCCAAGCAAGAGAGAGTGTGTGATAAAGCCATTTAGCTAAATGCTGAAGTAGTATATTGGAAATTAAAAGCAAGAAATGCTGTGCAGTTTGTAAATTGAGCTTACAGACTGAGGTAGCAAAATTACTGAGGGAATATTGTGACAAAGGAGATCTTAAAGTAATAGCATTCACTGTAGTCATCCAATTAACATTTCTCTAAGTCTACAGGTTTCCTTGCAATCCTTGCTTCAGTCCTCTGCTTGTGTTTCTGCTGGATAATATCCTTTGGGGAAGAAACAGCTAGTGTTGAATCTTTTTTGTTGATAAAATTAATGGCAATGGGTTCTTCCTCACTTTCTAATTTAAAAAGGTACAGAGGGGATTGTGTGATTATATGTACATTTCTAGTCTTAATTTATCTTGTTTCAGCATTCAAGCCTAAGTTGGCCAGTTCTTCTAAAACTCATTGTATCTTTCTTTAGCCTTCCTTTTTCTGTCTTTTCTCAAAGCTACATGCAGGCTGTGAGCTTTGTGTAATGTATCAAAGATCCTATACAAGTGGTTATATGTGGGTTTGTTTCTTTGTTTTCATCTGCAAGGAAGGCAAGCACAAAGATCTTAAAAGGATTTAGGTACTGGTCTGTGGGATTTTAAATTTTTTTGTAAATTGAAGTACTTCAGGATGGTAGAGGGACATGCTGAAACTGTTTAGCTGCCTGAGCTCCAGTTACTTTGCATGTCTAAAACTCCTCTCATATTGACAGGGGTGTATGGTGGTGTGCTTGTCTGACTTCTATTTCCTTTTATGATCAGCAAATCATATTTGGTATGTCTCTCTGTCATACTGCAATGTCCATTCCTGCCAGGCATGCCTGGAGTCCAAGTACAAAACATACTGTGTTATACAAGCTGCTTTCATTGGAAAGTTAGATGAGCAATGTCACTTTGTGCTTATCTGATGGTGAAGAGAACACTTGTGGAGAATGGACATGCTGCCCCTTTTGGTAGAGTGCCAAAACTTTTAGGTGATACAGACTATACCAATATTGTACTGGGGTAGTCTTCATTCATTTCAGGCCACACTGACCTGTAGAGCTCGTGGGGAAAAATGCTGAAGATGTGGAGTCAGTCCCATGTGAGAAGACATGTCATTCTCCTGAATTCTGATCCTGTTTGCCTGAACTGCTTGTACTGCATCTAGAGAGAATTTGGTTTATGAATATGCATATGCAAAGATACAGGAATAGGTATAATGACACAAAAGATCAGACTAGTAGTGTTGATCCAATTGTGGGATTTCTCATTTCTTTGCTTCACTTCATTGTCTCTTCCTGGAGTTGACTGGGGTAATTATATAGACAATTTCTCAAGCAGTTAAACTCTGTTTTGCAGGTGAACTTCCAGTATGTGCTGCTTTTTGGGTATGCGACTTAAGATCATCATGTGTATAGCAATAAGATTCTTTATTGTGAATATACATGAAACCAAATAGTATTTGGCTTCCTTGCCCTAGCTGTGTGGTAGTTGCATCACATTTGGCTTCATCATATATGGACCTTTTCAAGAGATACAGTACTCTTTGCCTTGTTGCTGTGCTTGTGTTGTGAAACTCAGATGTTATATCCTATTGTGCCTTTCGGCTTCTGTTTAAGGCTGTTGGTTTTGAGATCAGGCCTTTTGACAGCTATCAAAATCACTACCACACGCTGCATGTGTGTGTATATCCTCTGCCTTATGACACTGATTATTTGACAGTATGCTTGAGGAGCATCATCTCCAATAAAGGGTAATTCCATGTCAAATTGCTTGCTTTCTTCAAAAATGGTGTATCTACATACTGCTTTTTAATTGGACTTAGCTTTAACTGAACTGATTCTCCTCAACTGCAAACCAAAATGACCTCTTCCTCCATGTTCTAGACTAGAAACTAAGTTACCTCGGAGAGTATAATTTTAAATTGTAAGTTATTTATAAATGTGTTTGTATAGCTGAAGATTAAGCAATGGTTCTGCTTTTCTAACTGTTAGTGCTACTGATAAATCTCTCCTTCTGAACTGTCCTAATTAGCTCCTTCATCTCTTCATGCTTTTGTGTCTGACTAGAAACAGGATGTCAGCATTCTCAAAATACTGTTAATCTGTTTTTCAGTTTTGCATATCTACTTTCTACATGATAGACTAGAGGAATACTTGTACATAGCTCCTATGTTTTCAAAGCAATAATTTTATTATTCTGAAGTAGTTCATGGAAGGCACAGAATAGCATAATAATATTTTCATCCATTGGAAAGCAATAGTTGTAATCTTATTTTGTGTTTTTAGCAGTAACTGAATATTATAGGAATATTACTTAAGGCAGATTTATTTACTTGCAGGCCTGTATTTAAGGCAGCCTCATGACTTGAGCAGAATACATCTTCTGTGAACTTGTTATATCCTGGCCTGAAAATAGACATATAGGCCTGTGGTAGTAAAGCACTCCAGCCTCTACTTGGTCTTTACTCGACTCCTGGGCTAGTTGTTTTTCCCTGTATTAGAAATGTGCTTGTTTTGTTTGGCCTACCAAGAATAAAAATATGCTCCTGTTTTTGAGTCACAACACCCCTATAAATGTAACGCCCTTAAAAGATCCAGTGTGACAAGTAGGTTTTATTTTGGTTAAGAGCGCAGGTAATGTTTCACATCTCTGTGTCCCCTGTATCCTTGAATACTATAGGCCAGTGAAGTTGGCAAATGATTTTACTTTGTATAGCCTTGTTGAAACGGAAGGACTTGGTAAGGGAGAGGGGAAGAAGATAATTTCAGTTCTTATGTTTTAACCAGCTCCTCTGACTGAGAAGTATTATAACATAAAATTCACCAAGTAAATCTTTAGAGATGTCTTACGGCAAGTCATCAGCCTTTTAATATTGGAGTGCTGGAAGATCTGAACATTAGGTTGTTTGCATGGAGTTTTTTCTCCTTTATAGAGAAGTCTCCAAATACAACGTCACCAGCGTTGATATTAAGTGCAGCTTTTAGCACATACTTTTGACTAGACTCCACAGCATTGTCTGAAAGAAATGCTGGTATTTTTACTCTTCTGTACTGTAGGTATTCAGTAAGATGAAGACTTAGAGAAGGAGACTCATATCTGTATATTGACTTTGTTATACAATTATGGTGTCCTTAATTGGTCGTGTGGTGGTCTTTTTTCACCAATTAGTCAGATGACCTGGGTCAGTGAGGTGTTCTGATGTACAGAACAGGAAACTTTTTACCTTGACCACGGTAAATTCCATTGCTGAATTTTACAACTTAAATGAAAAGTAAACACTAGCCTGAACTATCCCACTAACTTCTGCCTTTTGCTAAGAACAAAACCTGAATCCAAAATTGCATGGTTACGTGGATGATGATGATGATGATGTCTTCTACAGAGCAGTTGCAAAACATCCAAGTTCTTAAGTAGGAATGAACCTGATGTTGTTTCCCCCATCTTTTTAGTGGAATATACTTGAGTTGGACATGAATCTTGAATTTCCACCTCAAAGCACAGAATGCAGGTGGTTTTCGTTATAAGCAGATTTACATAGTCCCCTCTTTTGTTAGAGGAGCTTCACGGTGGTATCTGTGCATTGCTTAAGGCTTAGTGAATTAAGTCAGCTGTATGAAAAAGGAACAAATTTTTATGTTCTTCACTACCTAGTTGCAGTAAGACCATATGTTAGTGTTTTCTCTTGCAGCTTCACTCACTTTTATACCAAAACTTGCTGACTGCCAAGTCATGAGCTTTTGCAAATACACAAATTAACACTCATACTGTCTTGATAGCTATTTAGCAGAATGGGAAAAACAAGTAATAAAAGCCAGCTCCATGGTGGTGTGTGGGGCAAAAGTTTGATCTACCTCTTCAGCAGGACAATACAGTGGGAAGACTGGATACAGATCTTAAGTCTCCTGACTGGATTGAAATATTTTCACGTTGTTGTTTTCATTTATTAGAAATCCTCACCTATTAGAACATGGAATGGAATTGTCATAAAAGTTCAGTACTGACCTAGCTCACTTTTTTTTTATTTTTATAGTAGAATTTAGTGTATCAGTGAATACTGTGTTTCCTTACACCTCACTTGCTTTTTAAACTTCATAACCGTTCATCAGATGCTTCTTCCTCAGTTTCTTGACAATATTCAGAGTAGAGCTATCGTATGATAATATTCAACTTAACACAAATTGTTCTTCAGTTCTGAGGGATGAACCAGAGAAGGTGTCAGAAGTAATAATTGTGGAATCACAGAATTGAAACGACCTCTGAGACCATTATCATTAACCTAGCACCATTATGTTCACTGCTAAACTGTGTGCCCAAGTGCCTCATCTCTGCATGCCTTTTGAACACTTCCAGGGATGGTGATTCCACCAGTTCCCTGGGCAGCCTGTTCCAATGCCTGACCCTGCCAGTGAACAAATTTTTACTAATATCCAAGCTAGACCTTCCCTGGTGCAACTTGAGTCCATTTCTTCTTGTCCTATTGCATGTTACCTGGGAGAAGAGACTGACCCCCAGCTTGCTGTGGACTTCCAGGAACTTGTAGAGAGTGATAGCCAAGCATTGTTGACTTGGTGAAGACAAAGCAAGAGTTTCCAAATATGATTAATTTGTATATAGCCATTGACAGTTGCTGTAGCTGTTGGCAAGCTTTGCACACTAGACAATGAGGGGAGTCTAAGAAAGGGGTAAGAGTATGTTTGACTAAGTATGTGATTTCACATTCTTCAGATGTTCCTGCCTGTTCTCAGACTCTTCATAAAAACTATATATGGAATCCCTGCAACACTGACTCATCAGATGCCAGTGTTCTGTGTTGCTCTTGGTTTTGTGCAAGAGCTGTACATCCTGGCACTTGCTGTGTTTGTAAATGTGCAGTGGAGAGCAGTGTTGGTTCAGGACCTGCTGTTTTGAGTGACCTATAGATTTTTTTGGATGTTACTATTATTAAATGCTTATGCTGGTTTCTGCTTGTAACTTCATGCTCTGCTTGCCACAGAGGCATTGTTTGAGAGTATTCAACAGTAGTGGAATTTAAGTGTTGCAACTTGACAGATAGTTTTGAACTTATGAGGAGCTCCATTTTCTTCTGTTGAGTTGAAAATCATGGGACTGATTTGTAGTTGATGTCCCCACAGTCATCTCCAGAAGACAAAAGTCTAGGAGCCAAATTATGTGCAAGTCATCTGTTCTAGTATATTTTGCTATAAAATATAATAAAATGCAACTTGTTTCAACCTGTGCTTGGTTTATAATCTTTTGATATTATTCTGTCTGAGGATCAGATTGCAGATTTTTTTGAATCGACACTCTATTCCCTGTATGACTTGCTGTGCCCTGTACACCACCAAGGTGCAACTTGCCAGGAAACTATTATTTTATTTCAAGTGTCAGGATGCAGCACTGTTTAACTTGCATCTAATTTTGAATAAAAGTAACCATAGCTGAGTATACTGAGGTTTGGGGGTTTATCTTTTGGTTTGTTTGTTTTTGTTTGTTTGTTTTTGTTTGGTTTTTTGCTGCACAATTGTGATGTGACTAGTTTCTTTTTTGATTTACAGCACTTAAATATCAAGACACTGACAGATGATGTGGTAAGACAGCTTAAATTTTGCTCTGGATATGCTAAGCAAATAACCTTACTGCTAATGCAATAGAAATAACCTTACTGATACAAGAAACTGTCTTTTGAAGTTAATTTAGTTAATTGTCAAAGTATCACTAAACTGGTAATTACCTGTGACATAGTGCAAATAGCAGAAATGTATGGATGGCTTTCAAGGATGCTCTAATCATGGCTAAATGAGCTTGACACAGGTAATTGTGCCAATTTACATAAGCTAAAGTTAAGATATCTTTGATTGCATGTTTAATATTGAAGTTACTTAGACTGCATGCTAGCTTAAAATGACATGTTTAACAGAGTAATAGTTGCTTGTGAAACTCACTAATTCTTGTTCAAACCATGGTAGGTATGTTCAGTGCCATACTAACACTGTTTCTTGAACTTGATCAGAGATGAGGTTCTGCAGCTGATCACAAAGCAGATTTTTTTTTCTTGTTCTTGAAGTTACTGATTTCATTGCCTCTACTATTCTTTGTTCTTATATTTTTTCTTAATATTTTCATAATTTTACAATGTCTTTGAAATTGCCTAGGAAGTCATGTCCTGTCATCACCTAAAGCTTAGCTGTTATGACTTCAGAGCTATGCAAGTTCTTCTGAAGTGCTTCTATGCATAATTGAGAGATTCTGTGCAGATTTGAGTGAGATTTGAGATCCAACAGTGAGATTTGTGCTGCACAGTGTGCCACATGTGCTGAGAAATGTGGCTGTTTCCTAGCTTGGGAACCAGTCACCAGGCTATTGTTGATGAGGTGCACAAATGTAGTAGTGTTGAGTTTATTGCATCCACCTATAATTCTTATATTGACTTAAATCTCCTGTTCCTGTTTCTTTAGCAGAGATTCACTGGGTGGAAGTGGTCATGAAAAATTTGAGTGTGATAGGTTGATAATACAATTTTGATTGTATAAACTTATGTTTATCTTGGAGAGCTGAGGAAATATTATCAGTCCTCTCAAAGCAAAAGCATTTTTTGGTAACCAAAACTTAAATTTTGGTAGTGTCATGTAAGGGTTATTAAGTCTGGATGCACAAGATTTTGCTGCTTGTTTTTGTGAGGTGTTCCCCACCCCCCCTTAAAGAGGCTAGCTTGCTGCCTTATTGCACATGTCCTTTATGTAGCTTGTTGGACTTGTCCAACTTATAATGGTAGCCTCAAAATGTCAGCAGGTTTATTGTGTTTTTTCTGGATAAGGACAAAGAGCCTGATAGCTCTGTGGTAAACAGTCTTCTCCCCAATTACTTAAATTTCTCAGAGCGTACCAAAGGCCCCTTCACAGACTAAAGAAACATCATCTGCAGAGTAATACCAAATTGCTCATATGTATACTTATTTTTAAAAAGGGAAATGAAAGCTATTTAGTAAAAGTCTAACAGTAAAAATAAACCTACAACACCACAAAATTTGAGATTTTTTTTTTAATACTTTCAAAGGTGGGTATTCTGTTTATTTGCAACATCATTTTGGAATGAGGATATGCTTTCCAACAGACAAGTTTTCCCTCTATCTCAGTTTTCTGTTGCTTTAATCTTTCTGTGTCTGATTCTGGGAAACAGCAAATAATATTATGTACCCCTTTTGTGCAATTATTTTGTAGTCTTGGGCAACTTAAACATGGCTTAGAGTAGGGCAGTTTTTATTTTTCATAGCAAGAATGAAAACTGGCAAATGTATTTACTCCAAATTCCTTTTGTGACAAGGATGAAATTTGTAGTAAGAGAAGATTAAAAAATCTAAGGTTTAATATTACTTGATTTTGTAGCTTAGAATTAAATATTTCCTTTCTTGTCATGGGCAATTATTTGCCTATTAACTTGCTCTCTACTGCATTATGCTTTATAAAATATTTATATTTTATTATTCCCAGCCTGTTTCTTACAAATACAGTGTCGCTGTAACAGTGACCAGAAATGTTGTGTTTTTTTTTTTTTTTTTTGCCTTTAAATTTAGGTAAATTAGTAACATGTTGAGAATCTAAAATGCGGACTGCTTTTCAATGTTTGAATTGGATTATTTATGAGATGCTGATGAATTGTCTGCTTTTAGTGACAAATCCTCATTAAGTTCAGAAACACCTTGCTTTCTACACAGTCAATACGTGCTTCTCTTAGCTGGTTTGTTTAGAAATGACAGGGACAGGAATCATATTCTTACTTCACCGAAGAGTGGCAAGTAGGTACCTGAGACATTATCTGCCTTCAAGATCGCTGTGGAAGCAAGCCTGTTTTCTATCTCAAGTGCTCCACATTCCAAGAATCACAGAATCATCAATGTTGGAAGAGACTTTCGAGATGATCTAGTACAGCTGTCAGCATAGCACCACCATAACCACCCCTAAACCATATGCTCAAATGCCACATCCGGGCGCCTTTTGAATGCTTCCAGAGATGGTGACTCCACCACTTCCCTGGGCAACTTATTCTAATGCCTGACTACTCTTTCAGTAATTTTTTCTTTCATAATACCTAATCTGAACCTCCACAGGCACAGCTTAAGGCCATTTCATCTCCTTTCACTTGGTCCTGCTGGCCACACTGTTTGTGATACAGTCCAGGATGTCACTGTCCTTCTTGCCTACCCTGGAGACACCGCTGGTGCATGTTCAGCCATCATGTTGACCAGCACTTGCAGGTCCTTTTCCTCTGGGCAGCTTTCCTGCCACTCTGTCCCCAGCCTGCAGCACTGCATGGGCTTGTTGTGACCAAAGTGCAGGACAGAGCACTTGGCCTTACGGAACGACGTGCTATTGTCCTCAGCCCATCGGTCTGGACTGTCAGGTTCCTTTACAGAGCCTTCCTGCTCTCTACCAGATCAACATTCCCACACAGTCTGGTGTCTTCTGTGAACTGACTGATGGGGCACTCAATCCCCTTGTCCAGATCACTGATGAAGATATTAAACAGGACTTGCCCAGTGCTGAGCCTTGGGGAACACCGCTTGTAGTCGCCCACCAACTCGATGTAGCATCATTCACTACCACTCTCTGGACTTGGCCATCCAAAATTTTTCAGCCAGCAAAGAATGCACCTGTCCAAGCCATGAGCAGCTGGTTTCTCCGGGAGAGTGCTGTGGGAGATGGTGTGAAAAGCCTTACTGAAGTCTAGGAGGCAACATCCAGAGTCTTTGCCTCATCCACTAAGTGGGTCACATTGTCATAGAAGGAGATCAAGTTGGTCTAGCAGGACCTGCCTTTCCCAAACCTGGTTGGCTGGGCTGTTTCACTGGTTGTCCCATACGGGCTGTGCAGTGGCACTCAGGATGATCTGTTCCATGACCGTCCAACTGGTTTCATAGCAACTGCTTTAAAGATAAGAAAGGCTAGATAATTTTCAGTACATAGTGAAACAAAATTCAGAGAGAAATATTGTGTGCTTATTTCAGATGTGACTGTGCGCAGGCCTAAATTCTGTAAATTTTAGAATGATAAAACCAGCTCTGTGAGATTGAACATGTTAGGAATAAGAAGTCATCGAATCAAAGGGATTCTTTTGTGTACCTTGGTTTATGCAAGTCTTGCTCTTCCTAAACCTCTACTGCTAACAGTGGAATTTCTCACATAGTAGGAAATTAATCTTGTAGAGCAATTTGACTGTCAAAGGAAGACTCTACTTTTTTAATCTTCTGGAGCTTCAAAGAGGAAAAAAACTTTAAGAGGTCTTTGACTCACTTGTTGGAAGTAACTTTGATCTTCCATGAAGTATTTCTGCTAGTAAGGGAAAAGAGTGGCTTGCTTTACGTTCCAGAGATACTGAAATAAATTGTTGCAACCCAATTTCTCCTGTCTGTTTCCCATCTACTGAGAGTAATAGTAACTTCAAATGAAGACACAGGATTTGTTCCACTTTGTATTCTCCTTTCTTCCTTCCTATGTTGTTAATGTTCTGCTAAGTCTTTATCATTTGTCAGCATCAGAGTGTTAGAGCAGACTTTCATGACTGAGCTGTTGGCTTCTGTAACTAAAATAACTGGCAAAATCGGAGATTGAGCTACAGTGTAGTACCTGAGCAGATTTTTTGATGTGAAATTGTGTTTACTGAGTATATAAATAGCAGGCAGGCAAAAATGTGAACTTGAAAATTGAGGGTGGCAAGTGCTTTTTGTCCTATGTATCTATAAGGCAGAGTGAGAAGGACACCTGGAGAAAGAGCAAAAGCTATAAGCAATACTCTTGATTTTATGCCTTCAGTCAGGAAATAAATATTTTGTACCTGTATATTTCATATCAGAACTCTGCTGATAGATTGTGCTTGGTGATCATCATCAGTGTCTTGATGGTCCGTATATATTTATGTGAATGTGTTTCTTCATGAGAATGGGAGTGGGGAAGAAAGAAGACTGTTCAGTACTTCTAGTAACAGTTTAGGTTAAACCATAACAATTCTGGAATCCTGTCTCTAGGAGTCAGGATGTTGCTGCATATAGTTCAGGTCTTGTTTAAAGTCAGATTATTAATTAACAACATCACCCAGAGATCTGCCCAAAAGCTGGATAGTTTGGAGTGGCAGGGACTATGGGATAGTATAGGCAGTATCTAGGGCAGTGGACACCTCCAGTGTGTGTGCACCTCATCTCTGAACAAGTGCATAATCCAAAAAAACTAGTAAAATATTTTTAAAAAGTGTGCTGTCACCCTGGCACCCCAGAGAGGACTCAAATCACTGAAAGGTGTCGGGGTGTGGCCCAGGCCTATTTGAGCCATGTTTAATATTCTCAGTACCCCCAGGGGGAAATGAACGTCTCTGGGTCTGACAATATGACAGCAACAGCCTCTGCAGCTACTCCAGCCACTGTGACAGACATTGTGGCTACTTCAGCCCTGGCACCAAACATTGCCACTGATGCAGAGCAACGTCATGTGCCAGTGTCACTTCTGTACACAAGCAGAAAAAACGTACACGAAAGTCACCCTGTAAAAAAGCTTTAGCAAAGATGATCAAGGAGGACAAGGAGGTAGGAGAGGGCAGAGAGGATGAAGAAGAAGAAGGGGCATCACATGCCATTACCAAGGCCATCACTTTCAGTGATAATGAATGTGTTTTTATTCAGGCATGTGCTGGATTTTATTTTTGAGGAATTTCTTAATATAGCAATAGGTGATTTTATGTGGTTATTAAGGGGGAGATGAGGGACGCCGGGTAGCATTCCCGCATGCATAGCAGCTCTGTTATGATGTGATGTCTCGATAAACTGTAGAGCCAACAAATAGTCTAGCAGTAACTAATCCATTAATTTCTGCGTTATCTAGAATGCAAGTTCAGTAGATGCTACTGTCTTACAGAGAATCATATAAGAAGTCTTCACTAAGATAAAAATGAAAGCACAAATAGATGTACTCTCTAGGGACCTGATCAAAAAGTGTGATGAGCCAGAAAGTTTGTATTGTAGATTACTTCATTTTTTCAGGGCCATGGTGTGTGACTAAAATCACTTTCTTATTTCATAGGCTCTCAGTGGAGTAATAGTGAGCTTATGAAATAAGAAGGAAATAAAACTTTACCATTCATCCTGTGATGGTTGCTTTATTTTGGCTCATACAGCTATTATTCTTATTGTCCTAAAGCACTGTTCCTAGATGGGTCTATATGTATTTATTGGTAAAATAAATACAAAAAGAAAGGCAGACATTTCTAGAGAAGATACAAGGTCAAACCGGCTTTAAACTGCAGTGAAACTTTGTATCAGAGCTAAGCTTAGCTATTGCCCGTTGGTTAACCTGATTTAAAATGTTTTGTTGTAACATGGGAGATTATTGAACTTTTTTTTGCCCTTTCCTCTTCTGTGCACTTGGATCCCCAGCAGCATCAGTGGTAGATTTCATTACACCCAAGCAATGAAATTTCTATTCTTTCTGTATAGTGCTTTCTGTGGACCATGAAATTATTTGCCTGTATGGAATATTGAGAGGTATTAACTTTTTTGAAGAACTATCAATGTATAATTCAAGAGGGAAGTATATGTAGAATATCCACACTGTACTGCTGTGCAAGTCTTGTTGTGAATTTGCTTTTATTAATGTTTGGGAATCTTCTTTTAAGACAGCATTGTTTTAAATTATTCAAAGTAATTAGTTTGATGCATGTTTAAATGTGCTTATAATACTGTTATCTCAATTTGTCTTACATGTTCTGCCTGATTAAGTATATTCCAAGAGTGTGCTTCCCTCCTCTAGGACAAGTGGTATAGGATTTTTTGAATAGAGAGAATGTGAACGTTATGGCCTTATGTGTAATGATGCAAAACATGTACTATACAGTCTCACATTCGAGAGAAGGCTAAAACCAAAATATAACTTAAAAATGAGAACAACTGAAATATTCCTTTTCAAGGAGGAATGGGCTCTCCTCCCTGAATTAGACACTACTAGTCTGTTTATAGTAGAACTCTGGTACTGCATGAGCTATTTCATGGCAGAGACGAGGGTAGCTCTGCCTGGCCGGAACTGCTGTTGCTTCTGCTGTGTGGAGCAGGAGAAGGAAGAGGAGACACTTGGGGAACACAGACTGTAAGGAAGGGAGTGAGATTTTTCAGATTGAAAAAGGAGTGTAGGGCACAGCTCTCTAAAACTTAGTTTGTTCTCTCTTGACTGATTCAGGGGCTGAAATCTGTTATTTCAGCCCAAGTATCTTCCCTTTACATTTGCTTCAAATCTTTGTATGTGAACCATCTGCAAATATAATGGTTTGTTTCTTAGGTTATGTACTTCATAGTGAACATGTGGGGCTGAGAAGCTACTGGCAAACTCATTCTTTGGAGGAGGCAGGCCGCCTTTCATCACTGCTCTGTGAAAGCCATTGCTTTAGAGGGAAAATCTCATACAATATGATTTTTGTGCAATTCCAGTCTAGTCATTTCAGTTTGCATTTCTGACTTCATACCCCTGTGTAGACTTCTGGTTTTAAAGGCAGAAAGGGAAATTGCTTTCTAGTCAAGATGTAGGATGTTTTTTTCCGCTGATGACTCTATATTTCACTTCCACTGATATTACTCTCCCTTTTGCTTTTGTTGCATTCTCTTTCTTCCTGGGTCTTGCCTATGTAATTATTCCTGTAGAGTGTGTTTTCCTCATTGCCTGCTGGCTTGATGGGACACTGAAGGGCCCCATCATCCATGCTGAGCTCCTTTATGTTTATGCTATATTAATTTTCTACTTTTCATGTTCTACAACCATCTGTATGTAAGTGGCTTACAATCTATTTCTGTGTTCCAAAAAGTGTTCCTTTTCAATTTTGAACAGGAAAAATTAAAGTCTTTTTGTTTTTCTGCTCTACCTCACTTCTTGGATGACTGGTAGTCAATTCTTGCTCTGACTAGACACTTGTACTCAATTTTTGCTACTAATTTTATTTGCTCTCTCTGATCTTAATTCCACAGATGTTATAATAACTTTACTTGCCATTTAGTTTGGTAACTTTGATGTCTTCGTTAAGTGATAATTCAAGATACTTATCTTAATGATATATTGAAGCCTCAGAATATTTTTGCACAGCATGTCAAGATATAAGTCTATTGATACGGTTGAAATCTTGTTCAAAATCTCTTATGCATCCAATGTTACTGTAACTTTCTTCTGTGTTGACAAATGTTGTATTGGTGTTCACATCTGTTCAAAAGGCTGCTACAAAGATGATTAAGATTTAGTGCATCTCATTACATATGTCAGCTGCTTTTGCGTTGTTGGTCCTTGTGTGTACATTAAAACACACAAGCTCAAGCATTGAAAATGTGTGAAGCTTCACTTAGCAAGTCTTTATGGAAAAGTTGATAAATATCTAACCAGTTAAAAAACCCCACAACCCAAACCACTTTTCCGAAGGAGTTTTTTTTGTCCCTTGAAAGGGTAAAACCAGAGCAATTGACTTGGGCTGTTGATTAGTCATAAGGATTATTCATGAAATCAGAAGTGTACCCTACTTAGCATTAATAAAGGAGTTGATGGTTTTTATGCTTCTCCTAAATGAATTTCTAAATAATTGGAACAAAGAAAGGCACTAAATTTTGTATAACGTGATGGAAATTAAAAATAAATAGAACAGTGTCTTAGTTATGCTAACTTGTCTTTTAATAAAAAGTAGTTTCTTTGCATATCTATGTACTCTGTTGCCGTGTCAGGAGTACAGCTGTTTCAGAGTGACAAAAACAACTTCTAAACTATGTTTTTGGTAAATAAGCCTGCTTTCTTACATTCTCCATGTAATGGTTGGAAAGAATTCTTCATAAATTGGTTTTGTAGATATCTGCTTCTCCAAACTTTCTGTAAAATTGTCATGTTCTGCATGATTTCTCTATAACATAATGGGATTCTGGTCTGTTAACTCAAGTGCTAAGGCCACTGACTGTTATATGTATCTTTAGGAAAACCCTCGAAAATAACACACTTAAATAACAGGCAAGCTACCACAGAAAAATAAGGATGTTCAGCTTCCAAGAACACCTATGTTAATTAGGGTTATATAAAATGGAAACAATATGTGATACGTTGTACCTTTTATGTTTTCAGTTGGATAGATTTGCCAGTATTAGAATTCCAAAAAGTAAAAAAGAAAGACCTCCTCTGCCGCATATGAAGCAGTCACATTCTACAGATTGGTCATCCACATCTATGGATCCAGAGGATTTTCCTTCAAAACCCCTGTCAGAAAGAGAGATCATAGCACTGTTTGAAAAAATGATGGTAAGTGTCTCACACTCATTCCTTTTACTTAAAGAATGACAATGTGGCTAACTGGTAGGCAGAGCCCTCCTTTGTGCAGGTGTTCTAATCTTTACATGAATTATTAATATTGTTGGTGTTGTGAGTTGCAATTATGTGATTAGGGGGTTTCTCAGGGAGTAGAGTATTGGAATTATTTCTACAAACTTTTGTTCCAAGTGTATTTAAAATGGAAATTAAAGGTTTCTAATTATTGGAAGTGAGATTATGCAACACATTTTGAGGAGGAACAAGAAATGGAGAATCCTGCTTCCTGTTAAGATGACCTGAAACTTTTACAAAGGGGTTTTATGCCTTGAAATGTCACAGCAGGGTTTTGGTCTGAGTTTATATTCCATGTCACTCTTGCACAAAATAAAGACTTAAGGTTCTTGCCTCCAAAGCAGCATTTGTCTGCAAATGCAGTCTCGAATTTGCTTCTTTCCTTAGCTGTCATTGTTGCTGTGCTACAAAAGAGCAGTCACAAAGGTCATGTGGCATTGCTGCCACCTCAGTAGGTTAAATTTTTTTATCGTGATGATGACATTTTGGACAATTGAAAACTAAACGTGGAATGGCCATGAGAAAAAGAGTGACTGCAATCTAAAGAGCATAAGGGAACATTAACAAGGAGAGCAATGCCTAGATTATTAGTTCTTTTTCTGCCTCGCAGCAAGTAACAAGTAACTTTCAAGAAACACAAAGGGACTACCAGAGGCAGGGATGTGGAGAAAATGAAATGTGCTATGAGAGATGTACCTGTGTGGAATTTGTAATTCCTACTACTCAGTAATGGCAGCTTAGTTTTGATGATGCTTTTGTAGAACTCTGGAGAACTTTAAGTGAGAGATAGCATTCAGGATTTACAGGGTTAGGCTAATGAAGGAGAGGAATAATTAACTTTGTTATCTGCTTCTGTACTGGTACTCGTTTTCACATGGTCTGTTTCTGTTGATATACCTTGGTGTCTTGCTGCTCTTAGAAATGTCATGGTGAACCACCATTACTCAAATGTTAGGAAATGGGACAGTTTTTTAATAAAACCTGAAGATGTGCCTCCCTCCCTACACCCCCCTGGTTGTATTTCTCTGCCATCATACAGGATAATCTGTGATATTAATACTATGCCATAAAAAATAAAAACTTTCAATAAATCCTTGGAAACCTACTGTTGTGTGTCTAGGTAAATAGAAATGCTTATATCCATGGATCCTGAAGTAATTAATTACAATTTTAAAACTACTTCACAAAAATATGTTAATGATGACATCTGGAAAATTTGAATGCTTTCCTAGTTTCATTGAATAACAAAGTACTTAAACTGTATTTGATAAGCTACTTTATCAGTGTTATTTTATCTATAACATGTACTACAGAAAGGATTTTTCAGATTATCCACATTTGAATGGACTGGAATTAAAGCTAGTTTAGTCACAGTAGATTACATAGCTAATTATATATTGTAGCCTCTAGTTTGCTGTTCTGATCAAATTAAATGATTTGGGGAGGGTGGATTGGTGAATGTTGTAGCCAGGCTTTTAGAGCTAATTTTGCACAAAATAAAAATATTTAATGTATTGGTATTGAAGGGAGAAGTTTTTAAATTCTGAGGGTTCACTGAATGTGTTACGTTACACTTTGGGTTTTTCTGGATGCATACTGCTTCCTTGCCCCAGTATTCTATGCAGTGGCATGCTGTATGGTTTTCATAGCAAAAATTATGAAAGAGCTCGTAACACCAGACAGTTAAAGCTAATAATTAACATCCTTGAGTACTGTTAGGAAAATATCCTTGTGAAATGATGCATGGTTATTTTCCAAGAGGAAAATTCACCTATAGAGTATATTTCAATTATCTAAGGAGTAAAAGGATGGAGTTGAAATATTTTTCAACCACAACTGATTTGGCACTTGCATTGCTGAATGCTTCTAATTGGTATAAATCAATTGTTTTAATGATGTTTCATTTGTTAAAAACAAGAACAAAGAAATGACGTTTTACTGCAGACACAAACAGAATGCTTCCTATAAATTACCTTGCTGTTATATCTAGGATTATGGAATACAGTGGTGATAGGTTTGTTAGTTCTTGGGTTTTTTTGTTACTAGAAGTTAGATATTTTTATTTAAGTTCAGAAGTTACTCTTCGGAGCACCTAAAAGAGCAAGTCTGAAAGAAACTACTTTAAACAGAAGAATGAGCTTTGCAACTGCTATAAGATAATGTGGAAAGCTTTTCTCTTTGTTCAAGTTAAGTTCACCAAAATTAACTCTGTCCAAGCTGAAACCAGGACAGGGGTCAAGCATTTTCTGCAATGGCTTCTCACAGCTTGGACTTACACAAAACTAAATGTTTCAAGGCACTGTGCTTGATTCTATTCTACTCAATATGAAAACTGTTGAAAGACAAGGAAACTTAAGTTTCAGTGTAGTATAAATTCTAAAGCTTGTCTGTGGTGTTTGATTTCTGACTAGATGAAATAACTTGGATATCGAGATGGTTACTCACTGAATTTTTAGCATTGCTCCTGCCAAAGCTGGTGGGGATTCACCTGATGAGTCTCAGCTGAAAATAACTGCAGTAATTCTTACTAAGCTTGGGTAATGCACATAGTATGTGCTTATATATGTGTGTGCCAAAATTGTTAATTGTTGCTTAAAACTATTCTTAATTTTTTATGTGGCTTTGAGTGTAGAGCCTCTGCTCTTTTTGACCTCTGGAATTATGTTGGAGTGAATGAATTATCATGGAGTTTTGAAAACAGTTGAAGGTGTTGATTTAATGATCAAATCTTTAAGAATGTGGGCCTTACATATAGCAAAGATGAACATTATTTTGTGAACTACTCTCAGTGTAAAACAGATTTTGCTGCCCAGGATTAAGTATTTGGAAACTGAGGAAGAGAATTATGGAACAAATTAAAATTGACATTAAAAATACCGAAGATACTGGTTTGAGGACATTTATAAATGTTTTGGGAAGTGTTAATAATACTTTTCTGTAGCTTATTACGTTGTCTGAAACTAGGTAATTTCTAAGAAGAGGGTGTGCTAATAATGGTTGTGATGCACTTGTTAATCCCGGAATAGCTGACTGCGTTTTTTTCAGTCTGAGTTGAGGTTGTGAGGGAAGATGGATAAAGGTAGTTACGATTTTGATTAACAACTTATGAAAAGTTTTTTGTGTAACAGCTTTCAGTTGCCTAAGTTCATATTTTTGTGTCTTTATTTTATTTATATCAGTCTCTCATATTTAAATCACTCTGTTGCTGTATGGCATTGTTTTCCTCTACCATTCCAGGAAGATATGAATTTAAATGAAGACAAGAAGATGCCATTGAGAGAAAAGGATTTTAATACCAAAAAAGAAATGGTGATGCAATATATTAGCACTGCTTCAAAGTCTGTAAGTAAATGTCTCTGAAGTATACCAAAATGACTTAATGATTACCCTATTTCCTACTGGAGAGAAAAAATGATGCATGCATGTTACATTCTTTTGACCAGCTTCTGTTTCTCATAACATGCATTAAAAATGTTTGTATCAACCTCATTATTTTACAAGATATGATGGCAGATAATCACTTGTATTTGAAGTGTGTCTTCTGTACACAAAACAGCATTTCTTTTTGGTAAAGAGGTGACTATTAGTGGAGATAGAAAGATTCTGCAGAAAACTTCTTACAAATGTTTGGTGTGAACCTTTTTTCTAGCGTTGTTTAAACTTCTCAAACTCCTGAACTGATGAGCCTTTTTCATACCTGACTTCAATACAGAATTCTTGTTGTGATGTTATGTAATAGCTGATAAAGAAAATGTAGTGCACAAAGCCAGTAAGTGCCCATTTTTATTTATAGGGGTAATTACTAGTTGTTTTAAAGCAGTACAAGGAATTGTATGTAAGGGCCAGTTTAAGGATTCAGTTGGTATGAGAAGAACGGTTTAGTTTTTGCAAAGTGGGGACTGATTCCAGTGCTAAGTGCTGCAGTGCTAATCCTAATCTCAGATCTTTTGATTGTTTTAGAATTCATATGTTTGATTCTTTGACTCTCACTGCTGCATGTGACGAGAGATATCAGTAAAAACGGCCTGTTTGTAATTATAACTAAATACTAAGAAAAGCAAACATTAAATATAGTAATTTAAATGAGATATTTATCTTATTGTCTACATTAAATGATGTACTTTATTAGCGTGATGCTCTGGCACTTTTAGAAAGGTAGGTATGCCTAGTGCAGGACTGAATTGCCTGGAGATTGTTTTACCTGAGATGACTTCTTCAAAGCTACTAGTCGTTCTATGGCTTAACAGGTCCTTAATAGCAGAAGATTAGGTCTAGCTTGGTTGTTTGCTTTTTTAAGAGATATTTTATCTCTAAAAATTAAGGCTGGTAAATCTCACAACAGTCTTGAAGTTTATCTACCGAAAACAGCATGTCAGGGTTTATATATCATGGACACCCCTGATCTCCACATGTATTCTAAGACCTCAGTTGTTTGATCTTAAAAGTAATGTGACATGACTGGCTGTGCAGAGTTGCTACATCCCCATCTATTGCTGGAATCTTAGCATCCTGATTTTGGTGATTTTAAGGCTCTCTTTCTCAAGAGAAAGGTTTTTGTGTTTTTGCTTCCTGACACTTAATACTTGGAAAGAACTGAATATAACAGGTTTCATTGATCCCTTTTTCTGAGTGCCATGTGCAATAAATAATTTTTCTTTTTTCTTTGGATGTCACACTTGTGTTTTGGCAATGGACGTTCTTGCACTATGCCCAAAGCATATATGCTATGTGTGTGTGTGTGTATATATATATGTATATATATATGTATATATATGTATATAGTATGCCATATATATATAGTATGCCATAGTGCAAGGTACTCTGTTGAAGGGGACAGGTTTATTTCCTTCCCCAGGGTAGTGATTTGTTCCGACACCCTGTTGTCTTGCATGTTTTCTTGAAGCTCTCAACAGCATTTTCTTCCTTTCTGTTCCCATCCTCTGCTGCTAGCCCATGTATTCCCCTTTCTGCTGTGGGAAATCACTGAAGACCAATCCATGCAGGGAAACTTGTCTTTCCTGAACTCTGTTTCTGTGGTTGTGTCCTTACTGGAAGTTACATTTGCCTGTTATATAACTGCAAAGAACTGTTTTTGTGAGGCACAGATTCAGCTGTTTGATACAGTAGAGCTGCCGATGATTTCAGATTACTGCTGGAGCTCCTGTGATGGGAAATTCCTTCCCTCACACTCGAAAACTCTTTGTTCCTGGCATGGGCTTTCATGTCTCAAGTTCATTGGGCTGTCTGAGTACTTTCTCAGTCTAGAGAGAACAGTGCACTGCACACACAGAGTACTTGGCTGACTTCTGGTTTACCTTAACTTCATGAAAGAGTGTCATGCTTTTTCAGAACAGGTGGAGTGCCATATAGCTCCTGTTACATACAACTAGCCCCATCCCACTCTCTTTATAGTAGTGATACTGCAGTAACTTCTTTTGGTAGTTCATGATTCTCAAACTTGAAGGAGATGGATACTAAGCTATATTGTGTTGGGACAAATATCCTCATTCATAACTGTTATGCAGAGTACTGGGCAGGTTTCATTTAAAGCAGTTATAATTTTAAAAACTATTAAAATGAAGAACAGAGACTGTACCTCTAATGAATTCCTGAAAATAGAATAGCCTCTGGTGATCAAACTGGACTCTACTGTAATCAAAGCTTCACCATTGACTCAGTATTAGGATTTGTGTTGCTTAGAAATGCACAAGTCATTTCCAATATTCATAAAACACACCACTTTCCATAGCGATACTTGCATAAAAGAAAAGTTTTAAAAAAAATTCCATTTTATGGAGTTAATACTCCAGTGGAAATAAAACACCATTGCTATCATGTTACTCTACCGTAAGCTTTGCTGTTTTGTATGTTCAAAACACACACAAACTGGGTTTTTAAAGTGAGTTTTCTTCTCAATATTTTGTTTTTGTTGTTCACATTACTCCTTGTAATGTTTTAACTATATTAATTAATGCTGACTTCATGCTGCATCTGCTCACAGACCAGTTGTTCTTCAGTTGAGCAATTAGATTTCTAGAGGCACTGATGCCTCAAGATGTTTCCTGTTTCTGAGTTAGCTTGAGCATTTTGAACTTAAGCAGCTTTTCCCATGCTGAAATATAGCTAATATAATCAGTTTCACAATTGGTACCAAATGCAGCTCTCATTTTATTTAAGCACTGGCAGATGTATCATATTCTTATTATGTTGCAGAACCTTGGCATAGGCTATGAGGAAGTGATACTTGGCACTGTGGGTTTGTTGTACACACGTTCACAGTTTATTGCATAGGGTAGTGCTCAGGTGGGGAACTGAGTCTGAAACAGGATGACTGGTTACTGTATGGATGTTGATGTGAGTTTCCATTGCTTGTGACACTGTCTTCAGATGGGTCACATGAGGCTCTCTGAAATGTCATTCTAGTGGACTCTTACAGTCCAGCTGGGCTCTTGTCCCATGTGACCTTCCCACTGTACACATTACTATCGATTTATATTAAATTCCTTCAAAAATATTTTCTAACCATCTTAACTGTATGTCCTGTCTATATGACTGTCATATATGACTCTGCATAAAAAAAAAAAAAAAAAAGAAAAAAAAAGGCACTGCTGGGAGAAGTCACTGGAAATGACAGATTTTCCACCCAGGATATTAATCCATATGCTTAGGCATACAAGTAATGCTTATCAAGAGGTCTGTGCACAGCAGGAGCTGCCAGCGTAATTTCTGTGACTTCTTGAAATTTTCAACTGAAGAGCTCTTGTAACATTTAGTTAAATGCTTTGTCATGAAGAATGCTAGGAATTTGTGTGGTCATTTTGTCTCTAGTTAGTTTGCTATCTTATCTATGCAGAGATGAGCTGGGAAGATCCATGAAAGAAAACTGAAAACGCTGAATTTCTTTTTGTTTGTGGGAGCATTTATTGTTATGGATCTTTTTGAATTTCTCTGAGTTTCCTAGATATCTTCTCCAGACTCTCTCCTCAACCCTCATCTGTTCCTGGACATCTCATCAATTTTTTTTTGTGGAACATACTTACTGGAAGTGGCTCTCATATTTAAACAAATAGGAATCTCCATCAATTCAGAGGCATGTTTGGGATGACATTCCATGTACTACATGTGGTGTTCCAAAATATAGTATGAGATACTGTATTTTCAAGATGATGCCAGTAGTTTGTTTTTTGGTGTCTGGAGCATCTTTTATCAAGTCTGAGAAAATAGAGTCAGAGCAGTATTTTAGAGAGTATTATAGCCCACAGTGTTCTGTTGTTAGAGAGTCATAAGATAGAATGATTGAGATTGGAAGAGACTTCTGGAGATAGTCTTGTCCAACTTCTCACCTATTCCCTTTTTAATATCTCTGGTAGAGGAGACTATACAGCCTGCCTGGGCAACCTGTTCCAGTAGTTGACCAGCCTCATACTTGAACAAAACAAGGGAAGAGAGGACAAGTTTTTGTTTATGTCTTATTTTGAACCAATTTCCTATATTTCAGTTTTTGCTTCTTGTCCTTTCACTGATAGGGTTCCCCTGAGCCTCCTCTTCTTGGGGCTAAACAATCCCTGTTCTGTCTGCCTCTCTGTGTGCTACAGATTCTCTTGTAATTGTGTCCACAGCCCTTTCTGAACTCATTCCAATATGTCCATGCCTCTCTTGTGCTGGGGAATCAGGAACTGAACACAATACTCCAGATGTCTCACCACTGCTGAGCTGAGGGGAAGGACAATCTCACTTGACTAGCACATGATGCACTTATCATCCATGCTCTTGTCATCCATCAGAATGCCTATTTTCTTGCAAACCGGTTTTCTAGATGGTTGGCCCCAACACATGTATGTGTATGAGAGTATTTCTCCTCATGTTCAAGATATACCATTTTCTGTTGTGGAACTCCCTGAAATTCCTGTTGATGTTGCCTCTGAATGGCAGTTTGCCAGCCTGGTCTGTCAACCATTCTTCCCAGCTTTTAACTTCACTTCTCTGCTAGAAACTATTTCATGATCTTCCACTTCATGAGGAGAAAAGCTTAATTTTCAGTACTTCCTGAGAATCTTGCAAAGTGAGAAAACATCATCTGTATGAAGCTATCTATAATAACATAATGAGACTACATCACTATTTACAGTGGATAGCTTCAAGTTATTATTATACTGCAGGTCTAATTCTCTTCAATTCCTGACTTAAGCCACTAGAATCGAGAATTATTTAGTAAGTCTCTTTGGTGCAACATGACAGTTGTGCTCTGGCTTTCAAAAAGAGGAGTCTTGCAATGAATTAACTCAAATATAGGTTGTATGCAACATTGTATGCCTCTTTTTTTGAATTTAGATATGTTCTGTAGAAAATATCCTTTTTGTGAAATGGATATTAGGTAGAGTTGACTTCTTATTTTTCAATGTCTACAAATTTTTTCTTTACTATATTTAAAAAGGAGAGAAGGATAGTCTTATGAACTGGGTCAATGCCACTTAGATTTGCTCATTTACTTGCAAATCGTAGAACTTCATTAGTTCATGAGAACCATTGCCTTTTTGAAACAACATATATATACCATGTGTATATATATATATATACACACTATATATATATGTGTGTATATATATATATATACACACATTTCCTTCAGAAAAGTCATTAATATCTTGAATTTCTTTTAATCAACATTTGACACAGCTGATGTCTTTCAGGGTGTATTGCTTGGAACAGAAAGTATTTTGTTTGCATGAAACTGCTTTTGCTGTGCTTCATGAACTTGCTATTGCATTTTCTTTTTTATTTCCCTGTTCTTCACATCCTCTTTTGCCTTCCCACCTGGCAAAAAGAGCAAAACTCAAAAAACAAGGCGAAATCCAAACCTGAAAGTTTGAGTGTGTCCTTTATGTTATTGCATCAATAGTCATATTTGTGTTGCACTGCATTCTTACAGATGACCTACACAACAAACGAGCAACTGGGGTTTAACTTTATAATTTTAGTTCTAAAGAACTCTTTTTATTTTTTTCCCATTTTTATTTTTTAAATTCTTTTGCTTTAGCCCTTAGAGCCAAAGCTAGCCAATCTCATATAGTCCTTATCTGAAGGGAAAAGTTTTACAACACTGTCTGCAAGAACAGAAGTTACTACAGTAACACTCTGAATACTCTTCACTGATGTGCTGTACTCTCATGTGACTGCATTCACCCTTCAGGACCTGTGCCTTATGATTTCTTCAGAGAACCTCAGAATTGTTTTTTATTTCTACTGAAAATTGAAAATTAAGATGTTTGCAATGCATAAACAGAATCCATTCATTACTGAAGTTTTCACTGTGCATGCGTGATAATTTGTTCATTTGATACCTGCTGCTTTTGTCTACTGAGTAGAAATTTGTTCATAAAATGATCAAAATTTAGTCAGCATTTGGCATATAGTAGATAGAGATCAGTTACAGGTTTAGGTCTACAGAAATTACGGTTAGCCATTAATAATCTATTCGAGTTCTATATGACCAAATAAAAAACCGATGTATTTTCTGTGTTTCAGGGAAGTCTCAAGAACAATAGGAAGATTTCACCCCAAGAGTTTATTCAGGATTTAAAATCTGGGTCAACAGATGAAAGACTAGTCACTTGCTTAGAGTCTCTCCGTGTGTCCTTGACTAGTAATCCTGTCAGGTAACATCATTAACACATATTGCAGAGATTAATCATATTCTCATTTCTTAATGGATTAAAATTAATGGATACGTAGATGTAAATGGTTCAAGGTTTTCCAGTTAATGAGTGTGTATGCATTAGTGAATGATTGTTAAGTTTTTTTCTTTTTTTTTATTGATTATATATCTTCTGTAGTTCTGTTATTTTTTAATAGAGTTCACTGACCTATGCAAGGTGATTCTTAGAGAAGATAAATTAAATGTAGTGCAGAGCAGTTCCCTTTGTTTTCTAGTGCTAAATAGTAAAATTTTTTTCCCATTTTTATTTTTGAAATATTTTCTAACTCTTTGATCTTTTAAATGATTTTGTCAGGGTGATCAATAATGGGAGTTAGGCACCTTGGTGTAAGTTTGTTCACCAGAAAGCATTTTTAGTTTTAATTGTGTGCTATTTCTTCTGTCCAGTGTACTGTAAACTTTCTTCCTTGCTGCCCTCTGGTTACTTTTTCTGTGTCTGTGGAGTTTATACAGTAGAAAGCACAACATTCATTTACCTGTGCTTTTTTGAAAGAAGGCTAACTCTTCAGTTATTACTGATACCAGTCTTGAATTTTGATTTGATCCATGCATCTTGATTTGTGAATGCTGACTTTATTATATTGTATTTTTTTCTATTCTAGTCTATTTACATCCTTTAGTTTTAGAGTTGCTGTTTAAGACAGTGACTGAACACATGATTTTAGGAAACTGGTTTGGGTTTAGTTCAAAATAATGCAAGTGAAACATTGGGAATGCTTATGATGGGCTATGATCTAAAAAGGATTACACAACTCTTTTCTGTGTCTGGCTCAGCAGAATTATTCATATGAGTCTTCTGTGTGGATATTTGCATCTTTCCTTCCATTAATTTGTTTTTGAATTGGATCGTCTTGTCTTAATTAGAATATATAATGTTTCACATTGGAAGAAACATGCTTTACGTTACCCTGAGTTATTCTGACAGAGGGTTTTACAGAAGATACACTGCTTCATGAGTGTAAAATTACTTTTAGATATAGTATTGCTTCCCTTTCTTAAAAAAGATCCCAACAACCCACAACCCCATCTTTCTTTTTTTTATTTAATAAAGGTTTAACAAAGAAAACTTTGCTTGTTACTATAGGCTTGGAAAGAGAAACATTGAATGTTTGAAATGTGTGACAATTTCTGCTTAGAGCAATCTTTTCTCTCTGTTCTTGATATGAGTGGGTAGTTTTATCTTTTTGTATGTCATTCCCTTCGCTGCCTCTCTCCTACACATCAAGAGAAAAGTAAACCCCCTCCCCTCCCCCCAAATAAAACAAAACCTGTGGTCTTGGTGATGCATTGTTGATATCAAAGTATTGCACTGATAGTTTGAGAAATTATTTTAACTTGTTGGTACAAATAGTTCTAGATTGCAACACAGGCTTTAACTTTATTCAAATATAAACTGCAGTAGGTAAAAAAATTCACAGTTAAATCTAAAGTCCTAGCTTGACCATAACTTATTAAAATATGACTTCAATTTGAAACCTTATGCAGAACGTAGAGGCAACATAAAAGGACTATAAGGCTTGGATTGGAGATGAAATCGTTAAGTCAATGGATGGCTTAAGAATAGGTCTGAATTTGAGAGGTTTGAATTGGAAATAGAGTGACTATGGCTTGCAAAAACACCAGAGAAGAGGTATCTAAGTAGCAGTTGAATAAACAAAATGTCTACTGCTTGTCTATGAACACATTTTAGTCTACAAATCAAAAGAAGGGTCACAACCAGTAGAACATAACGTTTTCTGTAACAGTCTTCTGATATATTGAGTGGTACTGAGAAAAGTGTATTAAAACAGACCTCATCAGGCTTAAACTGAGTGTTTCAAAATAGCCTTAGTAAAAGCAGGTAAGTTCTTAAGTAGGGCTTATATACAAAAGTAATAAAAATGAAACAATGACACACTGAGTGTCACCTTGATTTTTCCTGTCAGCAGCCAGATCTTTGAGTAAGAACTTACTTTGACACATAAATACTGAACTCCAGTTCAGCTGCTATAAATCCATGATTAATTTAGACTTCAGCTTCATGTGATATGGACAGTGAGAAATAACTGATGAAACTTTGGGGTTTTATTTTGTGCATATATAATAACAGTGGATAAAATTATGCTTTTTTAACAGGATGAGAATTAAATTTAGATTGAATTTAGCCTCACATTCTTAACATTTGCGGGCTGTGATATTTTTGACAATATATAATTTAGGGTTTTTTCCTGATTTTTTCAATTACTACAGTTTAATCAATTTAACTTTTAAATCTTGTTGACATTTCAGTTTCTAATGCGAGAAGTGGTTCTACAACATTGTTTTCAATTAGTCTTTCTTGTAAAATGTATTTTTAGTTCACAGAGAAAATCCGATTCAAGTGATATTGAGTAGTTTGATCTCTGGTACTTAGAACAATGTATTGAAATCTGTGGCTTACTGCAAAAAGCAGTATTTATATTCCATCAATATAAGAATAAAGCCTCAGAAGGAAAATCTTGGTCACTAATCTTCAGGTAAATAATTTGGGTGTTTTGACCTCACAGTTGCCAGCACAGTTCATCAAAAGTGATTCGAGTGATTTAGCTGTGCATAGTATTGCAGATAACTGGTTATCTACAGCTATTTATTTTCTTTTTGTATACTAGTTGCAACAGATTTAATTTCATTAAGAGGACATTTTTAATACATTGAAAATAGAGGCACTGATAACTTGGTGTTTTGTCAGACTGACAAAAAGCTGAGTGTTTTCTTTGGATAGTGTAAGTAATTATTTTGTGAAGCAGAGGAAAAAGCAGTAATAATGCAACAGTATTTTAGGTACTTGATCATTCTGAGCATCCTCAGAATGATGTTGGATGTACAACAAAGTGGCTGTGCATAATTCTGCTAATACAAAATATGCGAAGACTTGGTCTCGTAGGATTATCTTTAGCACAGATATGGCCAGATATACCAAAAATAATTGACATTTATTTGCCTAATCTGTTTTAGAACAAAACACCTATCCAGGAAATAGGAAATGTATTTTCATCACGGATTTAGTTTAAGGGGAAAAAATATAAAAGCATCTGATCTATCTTTTATTCCTGTAACTTTAAGTACTGCTGTCGTTGTGCCATTACATGTATTTGATATCGAGGTATTTTGAGCAATACTAAATAGGACGTGAAGCAGCTCTCTCATGTAGAAGCAGTTTGACAAAGGTTTAACCTCACCAAAAGATATCTTTGATAGTAGCAAAAATTTTGAATTTTTGTTGTGTTCACTTGGAGATATTTAAAATGATCCAGTTATACTCGCTTTTATTTATTGTGACAATTTTCATTCACTGGGATTAGTCTTTTTTTTTTAAATTTCAATTCTTTTAAATGTCTTTTTTTCTTTCTCCATAGCTGGGTTGAAAACTTTGGCCGAGAAGGTCTCGGACTGCTGTTGGATGTTTTGGAAAGATTGGTTGAGACAAAAAAGTAAGGATGATTTAATATAAAATTGTGAGCTTTTTGTAGTACTTAAACAGCGTTTAATTGCACTAAACTTTTGATTTGTTCAGTCAGGACAGAGTTGTGAAGAGGAGTCAGCATAAGGTTATACAGTGCTTGAGAGCCTTCATGAATAATAAGGTATGGGATTTTACCTAATCTTGAAATCTAAATTACCGCAGTTCAATCAGATAAGGTACATGATCAATGGGTGTAAGTCTGTGCAATTGGTGAAGTGGTCGGTTGGTCAGCTGTGGTTTGAAGTTCTTTCTGTCTGCCAGAAGTCTGCCTCTTCCTCTCTATATTTTCAGCAAATAATGTGAAGTTTTCATGCTGGTATATGCCCTTATTACAGCATAAGTGACCTATTTGGGACTTTTCTTTCATATAATTATTTTAATTAAGTATTTGACAGACTGAAATGTCATTTGAAGTACTTACTGGAGGGAACCATCACTGTCATTACTAGATATTGAATAGTCATTTGGATTCCATCCAACTATCCTTGCAACTATTCTTCTGTTGTTTAGTATGGGTTGGAAAGAATTTTGGGAGAAGAGAGGAGCCTTTTGTTGCTGACCAAAGCAATTGATCCCAAGCAAACTAACATGATGACGGATATAGTTAAACTCCTATCTGCAATGTGCATTGTTGGAGAGGAAAACATGTAAGTACTGTATTTAAGTAAGAAATAGTAAGGTAATTTTACTGTATCGAAAATTATAGTTATACTTGAATTAAATGTTAAAATTTTCAATTTGTGTTTGAAAGTAATATCTGTATTATATTGTCAGTTTTCAGAATACCTTTGTCTGATTTTTTTTTTTAAATGTGATCCTATCAATAAGAGTTTTCTTTTTGACATGTGGATGTGCTCCTTAGATGGAATTAGTTATACAGCCATTCTTTTTCTTAAAATTTATTAGTATTACTTTTAAGGTATCTTAATCCTGGTAATCCAGTAAGTCATTCTTTGGCTAAAAAAATCTCAAAAGGAAACGTGTAATGCTTTAACCTAAATTTATATACAAGAAATTAAGGCAGGTGAATAATTTGGCAGTATGACTTTTCAGATAGCAAATGAGCAGCAAGTTTAAATATCTCTCCTGAGTGAAATGCTTCTCTTTTCTTGCAGCCTTGAAAAAATTTTGGAAGCTGTAACAGCAGCAGCAGAGGAAAGAAACGTTGGCAGATTCTCTCCTATTGTAGAAGGTCTTCAGGATAACTCAGTTCAGCTGCAAGTAAGACATTTTTATATTTTTTTGTTTTACAAAGCAGCGCAACAAGTAAAAATAAAATTAATTACTTCTCTGTACCAAACAAGTCATTACAATGAAAAGGAGTAGGAATACTGTTTCAAATAGGGGTGCAGGATGGAGGATGTTGCACTTGGCCTTTTTGAACTCTGTGAGGTTCACGTGAGCCCACTTCTCCAGCTTGCCAATGTCCCTGTGTATGGTATCCCTTGATGCTTTCATGTTCAGCTTCCTTTTAGGTGATTTCATAGCATCACAGGATGGTTTGGGTTGGAAGGAACCTTAAAGATTGTGTAGTTTCAACCCTCCTGCCATGGGAGGGATGCCACTCACTAGATCAGGTTGCTCTGGGCCCCATCAGTTTGGCCTTGAAACTTCTGGGGATGAGGCATCCACAACTTTCCTGAGCTATCAATAAATTTTCAAGGATATAAAAAAATTTCTGGAATATAAATTTTTCCCTGGGATATCAATAAATTTCTAAACATATTTTGATGCGGTAGGGAGAAATGCTATAGATCATGAAAATTGTTTTCCAATTTCAGGATATTGTATCTAAGTTAAGAGAATTGAAGAGTCTGTATTTTCTATAGAGCATATAAGGGTTTGAGAACTTCCAGGTTGAAATTCGCAGATGTTTTGAGTGTAAGCTTCCAAATGTGATCCTGAATTTTCAGGGCTAGTGTATATTTACACAAGTGTAAATTTAATAAAGAAAAAAGCTATCTATAAATCCCTTTCTTTGGAGTTAAAAATGCATGTGAAACTGCCTTAAAAGCAGCCCGTTACTTTATTTGAAGCATCAGATAAATGAAATCAATCACAGATACCTCTCCCTTTACCCATGATGGGTAGTGACCGTTTGCAGCAGTGCTCAGCTGCATTAGTGAGGGACCACTGATGAGATAATGGAATGAGTGCAGCAAACTTCAGCTGAGCTACCTATGTCATAGCAACTTCTATTTTTCTAGCCTACACTTCAGATATTCGAAAAGTTTATTTCTACTAGTTATGCCTTTTCATGATTGTGATACACCTCCATTTGGTGTTTTGTTATCCTCTGATATAATGATAGTTGCATTGTTAAAACTAAGAATTCAGTCTAAATGCTACAGTTGCAATACTTATATTAAAATACTTAGGCTAAATGCATTCATTTGGCTTTGCTGACTGTGTTAGCCTAAAGTTTCTGCAAATAGCTAATGTTCTGCTGTTTCATTTGCTGTATGTTGTATAGACATGGAAACTTTAATGAATTTTTTTTTTGAGTTAAACTTCCATTTGAATATGTTGCTTCCACTAGAAGGCCTTTTGTTATTTTTTTATCTTTTCAGACTTCACGAATGATTGCTAGAAAAATCAACGTTCCTCATCTGAATCAGTTGTAAACTTTTCTAGCAATGACATTGACCTGGTGGTTAATTTGACAGTGTTTTAATGAGACAGAGGTTTATAGTTGTCAGTTACTTGACATACTTGCCTTGATTGTCTGTTTGATGTATGTCTGCCTGGTTTCTGGCAGTTCAATTTGACACTAACAACTGACCTTTTCAATTTTGAATTGACTTAACATTTCCGTTACTAGAAGATTGAATACATAAAAGGCCTCAGTATGATGATTTTTGTATTTTTAGTGAAAGCTCTGTATATTTACTTTTTGCATTTGTTGAAAGCAAAGGATAGTCTCCCTTTATCTTTCATAAAACCCAAAATTATGGAAAGCATATTTAAGTGTTTTTGGTTCAAGACAAGATTGGTGGTCTTAGTCTGAGAATATATAACTACAGCCAGGAATAATACCGAGTTTCTGGTTTTGTTAAAGTAAACGTCCATCTTAAGGCTGTGCTCAAGCAAATGCATACAGGGCAGTCTGGACCTTGTGTATTTATGATAACAACTGAAAAAGTCTAATACTTTGGTTGTACAATTCATGGATGTGAAGTATTTAAGAATTTAACGTATTTAAGACAGATGTGAAAACAACAATAACAACAACGTGTTTGTTGCCCACTTCTCATTCTTATTTTAGAATCAAATGAATGCTTGTACTCTCTAATAATCAACGTTCATTGCCATTCCTTAAGCAGGCAGTTCAACTAATGGAAGAGTGCTGTTCCTCTGTGCAGTTCTAGTTAGAGATGTCATATCCTTGTAATTTTGCACTTCCATCATGGCTAGGCTTCACGATTTTGCACTTAGGACTGAGAAGAAATACAGTGGTGAAACAAAGGTGCAATTTTTCCTTTCCTGGTTAAGTTCCTGAAAAATAAGCACTATTCGTCCCTATGGAAACCTGCATGTTCATGCATGTGCTAGGAGAAGCACTTTTGTGGCAAAGTAAAAGATCGTAGCTATTCATCAGTAGCATTAACCTCTCAATATATTCAGTAGTCAGGGAATACCATTTAATCTTTGGTTAGCTGAATCGCTTGGTGATTCTTGGTTGTTCTTTGGTCATGAAGTCCTTTCCATAACTGCTTACCTAATGTCATGGGTTTGCAAAAGTCCCCCTCCTTGGGGATTGAAAATAGTTTGTCCGGATGAATTTCCGGACAAAAGCC
>JAWMRA010000001.1:59491844-59507257 GCA_035584735.1 Pseudotriccus pelzelni | reverse complement strand
ATCCAATAGAAAGCGTGTTAGTAATGCATGTTTAACTCATGGTTTCTTATCTGTAACCAATAATACTAGAGTGATCAGGCACCGAAGGGTAGTGAAAATGTATAAAAGACCAGGTAATGTAAATAAAACTGGACCACTGCGTAAATCATATTGATTTGTCTGTGTGCAAGTGTGTACCCAGAGCTCCTCCGCCAACAGACCACAATTTAGCATGGCAAGAGGCCCCATCCTGTCTCCGCAGGACTCTGTCTCTTATTTCATTCATAGTCCACCAGTCATCCCTCTGTGTTTATAAGATCAGAGGCCATTACACACCCAAAAGCTGACCTCCTCCTCCATGAGAATCTGGCTTCAACAAAGCATCCTGGAACCTTTTCACATAGGAATGTGTTGAGTCATTAGCCCTTAACAGTCTCAGTTTTCTCACAGATATTTATAGCTCATGTGGCTGATCAGGAATTTAAGTAGTTTAATTATGAGTTTGCAGTAGTTTTATAATTAGAAGTGATGTAATGTCTAATTATTTGTTGTATCTTTTTGATTGTGATGTGTATTGAAATCTAAGAAATAAAATAGTTTATTATTTACTATATTACAGGTAGCTTGCATGCAGCTCATCAATGCTCTCGTTACATCTCCTGATGACTTGGATTTTAGACTTCACATCAGAAATGAATTTATGCGCAGTGGATTGAAAGAGATATTGCCAGTAAGACTCTCATAGTCTCTCTTTGCATTACTATTTAAATTTTTTAACTATTTGAGCTTGAGAGGGGGAATAGGAGAACAAGTTCTAACAAATTATTCTCAAAGGCATTTTATAAGTTTGAGCATGAGCAGTTAAGTATGAGAATCAGCCTAAAAATGAAAATGAAAATGTGAAGTGTGCTTTCTGAACTTTATTATCATCCCTCAGAATTTTAGGACCTTGCTTAAGAACATGTGACAGACTGTTATGCAACACTTGTAAGCCAGGCCAAAGTCATGTTTACCTTTTGAATTTTTAGTTTAACTTATATGTTCTTGTAAATTTAAACTTTAAAATAACCTAGACTTAGGGAAGTTATTAAAATGATAAGGCTTATTTACATATGAAAATGCTAATTTTACAAGCCTTTCTTCTTTGCAGCAACTGAAATGTATAAAGAATGAAGCACTAGATATTCAGCTGAAAGTGTTCAATGAGCATAAGGAAGAAGACATGATCGAGTTCTCTCATCGCCTAGAAGATATTAGATCTGAACTAGAATATCCTTTTGAAGGCGAGTGACATCTCTCCTTGTATCAGAAGTAGTGTGGCCAGCAGGACCAGGGCAGTGATTGTCCCTCTGTACTCGGCACTGCTGGGGCCACACCTTGAATCCAGTGTTTAGTTTTTGGCCCCTCACTACAAGGAAGACATTGACATGCTGGACTAAGTTCGTAGAAGGGCAAAAAAAGTGGTGAAGGGTCTGTAGCACAAGTCTTAGGAGGAGCAGCTTAGGGAGCTGGGGGCGTTTAGCCTGGAAAAGGCAGCTCAGGGGAGACCCAATGACTACTTGAAAGGAGGTTGCAGTGAGGTACGGGTTGGCCTCTTCTCCCAAGTAGCAAGTGATTGGAGTGACTGGATGAGAGGAAAGGACCTCAAATTTCAGCAGGTGAGATTTAGATTGCATATTAGGAAAAATTTCTCAGAGATAGGGTTGTGAAGCACTGGAACAGGCCACCCAGGGAAGTGGTGGAGTACTCATTCCTGGAGGTCTTTAAAAGGCATGAAGATGTGGCACTTAGTGGCCTGGCTGAATGGTGAACTTGGTGTCTTTAGCTAATAGTTGGATTTGATGATATTCCAACCTAAATGATTCCATGAAATGAGCAAGAGAAACATGAAGAAAATAAAGTGTATAATGGGTATTTTTCTGGTGTAATTTCTGTTTAAGAAGTTATCATCATTATCAATATTAGACTGAAATATTTTATTCTTTGTTCTTATTCTCCTTAACACTTTTTACTGAAGTAAATGATGTTTACAACATGGTATGGAATACAGTTAAGGACACGAGTGCTGAAGGATATTTTCTTTCTATTCTCCAACATCTTTTGCTGATAAGAAATGATTATTTTATCCGGTATGTTTAATGCTGTGTTAAGTGTTAATTATGGATTTTTTTATCCTTCAGTCATTACTAGAATATTTCCTCCATAAATTTAAGGATAAAAAGCGTTTAGGCTTTCTGCATGGATTGCAATTTGTAAGTATTCCTTTGTGAACTCATGTTTAAAAGTATCAGCTTTGCAATTTTATATATAAATATAGAAAACTGGTGAGATCTGAGCCTATTGACCTCAAGTATAAGCGATCAGGAGAGATTTCTTAATCAGTTATAAATTGTGGTAGTAACATTGTAATTTTGTGGTGTATTTGAGTCAAAGGACAAAATCAAGTATGCACAGAAATTCACTTTAATCTGAATGCTTAATTTAGAGTAACTTTTGGGTTGGAATTGAGTATTTTCAGTATACGTATAGGTCAGTGTGAACATGTTTGTGTCTTCAGATAAATTACAGGGAAACAATAATAAAATCTTAATAACAAAATCTAATAACAGTAATAAAATTGAAGCTGCGAAATACTTTTCTTCCAAAATCTGCTAGTGTTGTTTTTGAGGAAGCATTGGAGGAACCAGGTATGAACTGAACAGGGAAGGAAAGCCATCTGCTTTCTGCACACCATTCTGCATAACCTTGGATTTTGGGCAAGGTCTAGCACAGATGTACTTTTAAAGGTTAAGGCTGCTTGACTGCTATGGGTACATCTGTGCTAGACCTCTTCCACTTGAAAGGGTTTGAATTCACAGCTTGTGTGTTCTGGGCAAGTGACGCAACTGTCATACCCCCTGGCATTTTAGAACAAGGTGTTTTTCATTCCTCATACTGAAACAGAGCTGCAATGCATTTATAGTTACACAAGTCATAAAACCAGATGGAAGGAAGAGCCTTCTCTTTACTGAGAGGAAGCAGGAGGTGGTCTTTCCTTCCTGTATTTCCATAGGGGGAGAGATAGAGTTTATAGTATAATAATGATTTATCTTTAGGCCCACTCCTTTTTCAGGCTTTGTGTAGACTGTTCTTGTGTAATAAACTGCCAGATGTGTTTGTCCTTTGAGACTTTTGGGGTTTGCACCTACCTTTCTATGGAAATATAGACAAGATTTTAAATATAGGTTGATAAATAAATATGCTGTAAAATAGCTCATCTCTGTCTTTAGTCCACAGTATTTCAAATTAATTGAAGAGTGTGTTGCACAGATAGTGTTACATCGAAATGGAACTGACCCAGACTTCACGTATCGTAAAAGATTAGATATAAATTTCAGCCACTTGCTAGGTAAGTACTGTGTTTGAAAATTATTACAGTTTCATACTTCTTTTTATGTTCCAAAACCCAAGTTCAAATTGTATGTGTGTTTAAGAATATTAGGTTCCCCGTATATGTTTAAGTGTTTGTTGATTTTTTTTTTCAAGATATTTGTGTAGATAAAGCAAGATTAGAAGAATGTGAAGAGAGGGCTTCTGAACTTTCCAGAAAAGTAAGTAATTTTTTTGTTATGCTATCATAAGGTAACACAGGGGATTACTTAAGAGATTCATGAATGATGTAACTGAACATGGCATAGTTTTTAACTTCAAATTACTATTAGTTCGTTGTTAAAGTATAAATGTGAATGTTTCTTGTGGACTAGGAAGCAAAATGGTGTAAAGTAGCTAACCTTAACTGAGAATCTGTCTACCATTTATTTTAAGGTTTCATGTACAACTCTCCCAAAAAGTCCATTGAATACTTTCTTTGAACAGTTATCAGTTTCTCTAACAAGAGAAAAAAAATGGACTCGTTTGTATCTGCAGACTTTGTATTACTGGACATCCATTTTTTTTTTAGCTACTGTGTGTAATGCCAACTTAAAATACATTAATACTTTATGGCATTTCATATAGTAAAGGTCTGTAGAGGTGATACAGATGGTCCTTCCACTCAGCAGACACATGAAAGTTACAATAGCAGATGTGTTGTATGTGTCCTTAGTATTGTTAACATGTGAGTTTTAGCAAGCACAAAAGGAAAAGCTGAAATTTAAGGGAACTGTGTGGAACTGAGTGGTACCAACAATTTTATTTCTTTTTCTTTTTTGTTTAGTTTGAAAAAGATTTTGTAGTTCACCAGGAGACCCAGGCCCTACTGCAAAAAAAAGAAGAAAGAATCAATGAACTTGAGACAGAATTACAAGCTTTTAAATCACAGGTATAGAACAGTTTAAATGAATGTATGAAGTATTGTTTTTGAAAGAAACTTCATTTTGCATCTTCTGATAGTACAGCTGAGGGTTTTGTCAAAGAATCTTTGTTATTGATTATTTTTGCATTTGAGTTTCCTTTATTTCTGTTTTATAAAAATAATTGTAATGTGACATTAATTAGCTGTGTGAGTTCCCAGATGATCCTTTTATGCCTGAGCTTTGTTAATTAACTAGTTTCTTCTGTTTTATTTGGGTTTTGCTTTCAGTGTCATATATTTCCAAAGTAATTAACCACATAGGGTAATAAGACTTATGCTTTTAGAGTAGCATTCTTCATTGTGATCTTTATCCCTCCACAGGAAATTGCTCATTATGCAGTTTGCTTTACTGAAGCCTTACCATGGATATCCAGCAGTGAAAGAAATAACTGTGGCTGGATAAGAACATTTCCTGATAATTTTTCAATTTTCAAGCATAAATTGATATTTGAAAATGTGATGAAGAGGAATAGTGCAGATTTTTGAGAGTATTACTTGAGTTAACTTGTAACTGCTTCAGCTCTTAAATCTGTCTAAGGAGACTTTGTGACACAGTGACATTTCCTGTGTCTTATTTCCTGGAATAAGAAGCACAGTCTAAAAGTGGCTAAAGGAAGAGCATTGGGCAGACATGCATATAGGTGTTTTTTTTTTAATACTACTTTTTTTACTACATTTGAGGTTTTTTTTATACTTATTAGCTTCTTTAATTTTCTTAGTGAGGAACATTAATTTAGCTCTTCTTTGATCTGTTTAATAATGTCATTCTAATTCAAGTTTCTGGTCAAAATTAACTCTTAATGTTGAAGTCAAATATTTAAACCCAGCAATTACAGAAATTGTTGCATTCTGAAATACCAAATGTAGTAAGAGTTGTATGTCATTCATTAAGAAAATATTTTTCTGTCTTGAAAACATGCTTAAATACTTTTTGTAAAGCGAAATTGGTTTTCTCTCCTATTTTGCTTTTTCTGTTGCTCACTGTATTAAATGTAATCTTTTTTTAAATGCAGATAGAGAGCATAACATGATTTTGCTCACTAACTGTCATACCGTGAATTATCCCACTGTCATTAATGGGATACATGAAAAGTTTTGTAAATATCAAGTAATTAATTACTGCAACTTCGTACTCTTAAATTTGTCTAAAGAGGAAACCTTGGCTTCCGTATGGATGACATCAGTTGCTACTTAGCATGTCAACTTCCACCTCTAATGACTGTTTTCTCCTGGTCTCGTTCCTTTACTCTCTTCTTGCATTTGGTATGCGTTTATGTATTTCTTTTATTACTAGAGCCTATTTGTTCAGCATGTACTTGTCAGTGGAAACAATGTTTTTGTTCAGAAATTCAAAACAATAATGCTGCTGTGCATGCATTTATTTGTATTTATTGATATTCAGCTATTTCCATTTAGAAATATAAAATCCTTTGCTTATTTTAATTCCCTACGTTTTTTAAAAATAAAAGGGACTGTTTCAAGTCATAGTTGAAAAGTGATTAGTGCTATCAACAGTAGATAAATATGTCTTATTTATTCTGTCATTTTTTTTTGTCAGATACCTATTTATTTACATTTGAAGGTCTGTGATAGAAGTTCTTCAAATAGTAGAAATAAATATTTTTTTAGACTTTTGAAGCCTATCTTGATGCAATATAGATGTCCTTACTATACAGAATAAGGAGCTAGTGTGTAAGGCAGCTTTATTTTTTGGAAAGATTTTTTTTTCATCATTGTTTTGTGTTTTCATTTGCGTAGAATCAGCATGCTTGCATATTGGAAGATATCTGTTTTTAAACAGAATTACTTATCTCTTCAAATTCCGCTAATATGTCCCTGTAAAGTTTCTCTGTAATCTGTAGGATAAGTGAGAACAATAGAGACTGGGATGTTACTTTTTTTCATTTGAACTAAACTGGTAGTCTAGATAAAATCTCTAGAAGAAACTTATCGGACCCTTTTTTAGATCATGGATCAGTGAAATGTGACAGGTGGGATACAACATTTCAGTTTCACTTTTGGTGCATTCCCAGGTCTGAATGTCCGCTTCAAATATTGAGACTTTCATTATGAAATCAAAAGCATGTTGGCCTCACTGTCATTCATACTTGATTGTTCTATACATGAAAAATGACACTGACTTTCAGCTGGCTTTCTGGATTTAATCTCTAAACTATGATTGTTATATAATTTTGTTGATAAAAATGTGAAACTGAGTAAGAATATTTTCCTTATCAGTATGGCTCTGTGCTACCTGGTTTTCTGCCATCAACATGTGGAGATGCCTCTGTTGTTCCACTGGAAGGTGCAGGACAATATCAACTTCCACCACCTCCTCCACCACTGCCTTCTAATGGAGCAGTTCCACCACCGCCACCACCCCCTCCTGCTCCGCCACTTCTGAGTGGCGTGGGAGCTCCTCTGGCTTTTGGTGGTGCTCCTCCACCACCGCCTCTACCAGGCCTGCCTGGACTACAGTGGTCCCCGCCTTCCTGTGCTTTGCCATTTGGAATGAAGCCTAAAAAAGAATTTAGGCCTGAGGTCACTATGAAAAGACTCAACTGGTCCAAGGTAGTACTGATTAATGACAAATACTTGATGTAAAATCTGACGTTGAACTTAGGGTAAATAGATTGTCAGGAGTAATACTAGATAAGCAATCATTAGTTAAAATTATGTAATATATGAATACTTGCTTGCCTCTAGTTTTTTATTGTTTTCTGAAAACTGTGTTTCATTGATTCATCTGGGCAAGTATCTGTTGACTTCATGAGGTGCCTGGAAAAGCCAGTTCTAGAGTTCTAGATCAGCCTTGATGCCTGCATGCTTCCAGGGTGCTGCTATGCCTTGTC
The DNA here is from genome assembly GCA_035584735.1 of Pseudotriccus pelzelni. Taxonomy (NCBI): domain Eukaryota; kingdom Metazoa; phylum Chordata; class Aves; order Passeriformes; family Tyrannidae; genus Pseudotriccus; species Pseudotriccus pelzelni. The sequence goes on along the minus strand of JAWMRA010000001.1, from coordinate 59,500,093 downwards.
TTATAGCAGACTCTTTACATTGGATCAGTCACTGCACTCTACTGATACCTGTAGTTCCCAAAGAAGTGTCTTATATTTACCTAGCATGGACTGTTGAAAGAAGTAGTGCAGGTCTCTCAGTTTGTCCTTAGTATAAATGTACGTATGTAAATTTAATGACTGACAAAATACAGAGTTCTTTTTGGTTTTTTTTTCTTCCTTCTTCTCCATTGTGACAGGATCAAGTATACCAGGACTATCAATCTACTGAGTTTGAAAACTATAATTATTTAGACCAAAATATGTCAGTAAAGAGATTTTTCTAGTTTTATGAAGTAAGCAAAGCTGGATTCTAAAAAGGAAGGTACTTAATATCTAATTAAACAAGCTGTGTTCAGGGAGTATTTAAAGTTTTACCCAAGTTTTAGATCTAGACATTTAGACCTTGGATAACAACATACGTTGTCTGCATTTTTAGAATCAATTTGTCCAAAAATACTTATTGTAAATGTTATTATTTTCAGTGAGAAATATATTAACAACTCTAGAGAGGAGTTGTATACCAAAAGTTCACGTTTCACAGAGCTCTTAAGTATTTAGTTTGCTTTAGACTCTACAGAGCACAGTGTCTGCACAGTATCAAAATAATTTAATTAATCAAATTTTGGTTTGTCTCTTGCATGTAGATCAGGCCTCAGGAGATGACAGAATCCTGTTTTTGGGTTAAGGCAGAAGAGGACAAGTATGAGAATGCTGACATGCTTTGCAAATTGGAACTTATATTTTCTTGTCAAAAAAGGGGTAAGTAGTTGATGGTAATTTTCAGCCTTTGGAGAAATTTTCAAAATTCTGGGGCCTTAAATATATGAGAAAACTTTAGAATATAACATTAATGTTCTTGGTTTTAAGTGGAATGTGTGAAGAAAACAGCTTGAAAATCCTAGACTGCTTAAAGGAGTAATATTTAACTATTTTACTTAAAGGATGGCAAAAATTGTGTTCCTGTTTTGCCAGGGGACTAGGCACAAGAGACACAGACACCAACTTTAAAGAACAAGTGTATAAATTTACTATAGTGCAAAACAGCAAAGCATTACAAAAGAAGCAAAGAATTACAAAATGATTAGGATGCACCTAATCATTACAGCAAAGAGTGCCTATAGTGATTAAAAAAGATACATTCCCAGTTACCCTTCAGTACATTCCGTAATCAGCACTCAGACTCTCACATTGGCTGGGGAGCCCCTGATCACAGCGAAGGGCTGGAGAACCACTTCCGATAACTGGGAAATCCTACTCAGGGCATAGTGAGGCTTTCATCTTTGCTGCAAATGGGGTCCAGCTTTTATATTGTTAAACAAGCAATCTTAATTGCTATTAGTGCAGAAAACATCTGGCTCTCTTCTCTCCTGGCTTTTCACCCAAAGCCTGGCCAGGGCTCAGAGAAAAATCAAGGAAGTCAGTTTGGACCATTTACTGTCGAACGAGGCCAGCCATCTACTTCCATGGCCTTGATCAATCTCATTAATGAACAGATACAAATGTTCACTAATAAGTGGATACCAACATATCTTACTAACAAACATACATGTTTACACAGGTGTAGTCTTATCATACTACCTATTTTACTAATGACTTTACAAAATTATGGCTAATAATTTAGCTAATAACATGGTTAAATATAACATTAGGTTGGAAGGTTCATCTAGAAGTCAACTCTGGCTCAATGCCTGTTGTTCAGGCCTTAATACTTCAGTGACCTATAGGAAGATCTCACAAAAAACCCCCAAGAAATGCTTTTGGATAATACAGACTTTTATTTAGTCATATTTGAAAAAAAAAAATTGTAAAGTTTTGTCAGAATACCTTCATAAAATACTGCAGTCTAGTCTAGAGGCCAGAATATGATGTGTTTACCCTCAGAATGGATGTGATAATTCGTGTTTTTGGTTCCATGAACGAGGAGAGCATTTTAGTGAATTTTTTTACTTTCTGATAAATCTGTAGCAATATAGATCTCCTTTGATACTTGCTTTGCTTCTTCAGCTGTTAAAGCATTGTGGAAGAACAAAATATTTGAAAATATTCCTGGGTTTAAGCCTTTTCTCCCTTCCTAGAAGTCGGTTGTCTCAGTAATAGTGTAGGTTATTCTGTCCAATATATAAAATGCCTAAATTTCTGCTGTTATTTCTTGACACAATTTTTTTCCTTCCTTTTTTTGTTATTAGAGACTTAGGACTTTGCGGTAGCCAAAGAGTTGCAATGATTAATTTCTTTGCAATTGTATTTTTAGTGTTTTTAAAAAAAATTACTTTGATATTTTTATTAGTATAGTGAATGACATTTTCAAATGTCTTCTTTTTTGGGGTATGTTCTGGTGTGTATTATCCAATATTTTTTTTACTATAACCAAGAACTTTATTCTGCTCCTATCAAAGCAGGCTTTTTATGCTTTTGCAGTATTTCTACTGATTAAGTATTATAGTTTATTAATGTTGATACTTATTAAGAATGTTGTACAAAGATAAAAAGGCAAGAAAACCTCACAAACCATAGACACGTCTGCTTGAATCTGTTGAAGCCCAGAAGCTAATTATGGTTTCTTTATAATGTTTGGAGAATTCCCAAGAATGTTCCCTGAATTAATAGGTTGGAAGGTTTAAAAACCACTGGGGAAAATAGTTTCTTATGTGTAATTAAACAGTAAAATTTGGGAGACAAGATGACGTTCAGGCCAAACATGTTAATGGCTCGGAAGAGGATTGCAAGTCTCCACAGACAGCAAGAACATTAGAGTTAACAAGATTAACATCCCTCAAAATTTAACTGAACGGCCTTAATACATTGTTCTGACAAAACCTAATATAACAGAGTTACTGGATCTACACCTGAAAAGTCAGTGAGGTACACTTTTATACCAAATGTGTGTGTGTGTGGGCGATTTAAAGGCTGTAGCCTGCAGGGACACATTTATTTCCTTTTTTACAGGTGTGGCTTACTGCTTAATCTTTAAAATTTTTAAGTTTTGAAATCTCTTTCAAGAGATCATGGGTGATACAAGTGTACCATCATCTTAATTTTTCAAAGGAAGTGGAGACACTAAAGATTTTATTTAGAACAGCAAGTAGGTGTCTAAGGGGCAACATGGAACTAAATTTCATCTTTGTTCAAGTGAGTGGTTTACAGAACTTTACGTGAATGCTTAAGCATCAGTAGGCAAGACCAGGTATATCTGTGTCTCTTGTTGACAGCACAAAAGGGGTAAAGGGGTCAGCAGAGTAACTGCTTTTGTTCTCATGACCATGGAGAGAGGGGATACTTGTTTGTAACTTACACATAACTTACTGTTCATAACAAAACTTACCAAAGAAGTTAGAGACATCCCGTTTTCTTCACAGTCTTGAAGAGATTTAACACCAAGGTTTCTAAAGTAGAATCAGCAAGCTATTCACTGTACTCAAACTGGGAACAGTCCTTGAATATTTCTAAAGCTTTGTCTCTAAAACCAGAAAGACGAGAAATTGAAAATTATTCTGTAGTCGAATGATGACATGCAATGAATGAGCTGGTTTCCACTCTGCTGAAGGGTCTGCATATGCACTCTTTTCACTGAAATCTTTGCATAAGAAGAGGTATCTAGTTGTGGAAGCAGGGACCAGAATGTTCAATGATGCTTTAAGTGAATTTTATTCTCATTAAGTAAAATCAGATTGAAGTACTCAAATGTTCGGTTGTTACATTTTGCTACCTAACGTGCCAAAAGTATTCCAGTGTTGATCTGGAAAAGGAAGTCTTTTATCTATGTAAATAATCCATTGAGGAATTTCTGCTAGAAAAAGGAATACAGAACAGTACAGAATAGATTTGAAGCTTTAGCAGATGTTTATATAGGAATTACAAATGATGTTGATTCTGAAGGAGCATTGAAGCAGTTGAAAAACTGAAGATGTTATGGAAGTATGAAAGAAATACTACTGCAATAATAAAAAATTAAAAAGTTCAATACAAAATCACAAGAAAAAAGCATTACAAATGTGGAAGTATGAAGATAATGAGAACTCATTAAATTTATCTAGATAAGTGTAAATGAGATGTTGTTCACATACTCATTTTGAATCCATGAATTTCTTGCATAGGATCCTTTAGCTAATATTGAAATGAACATTTAATTTTTTAAAAATAAATTAGCTAAGGAATTGGACCACTTGGAGACAACTTCAAAAGTTCAGCAGGTTCAAAGAACATAAGAAAAATTCGAGGGTAAAAGGTCCAAAAGAAATAGGAAAGGATATATTTGTAGGAAGGAGCTTTTTCTTTTGGGAAGTGAGGAGAAAGGATTGTAAGAAGTGGTAAGGCTGGCATAGTGCCTTTTCAAGTGACATCTCTTATTGCAGCTCGTGGTTCTTAATCATGGATATGAGTACATGGTTTCTTGGAGTAGCTTCAAGCTACTATGTTTTAAGACTTAGAGTACTGAAATAAGGTAAATTTTAATATGCAATTGCTTGGTCTTGTCACCTTATAAAAGGGAGAAAAGTAATGAAACATCTATAATAAATATTCTTGGTTTGTGGAGATACTTTGAAGAGTACTGGTATGGAGAAGGTCATAGCAATAAGTTGATGAAGTCTCTGAATAACTGTAATTAATGTAGTGATACTCTAGTATTTAAGCATAGTGTCGGATGTCTTCAGGATAACTCGAGAGAGAACCAGCTATGTTTGCTTACAGTAATCCTTTGGGTGCTTGAAGAGTTTTGCCAAGGTGATTCCCAGCCTTGGGAGGTTGTATAGAGAAAGCAAGAAAGCAACCTCTAATGAAAAATATCTCTTTGGAAGCATTTCAATCCAAAATGACATTTTGTCTTATGTATGCAAAATATAAGAAAGGTAATAGTTTTATTATATGTGTGCTGTATAATTATTGTGCTGCATTTATAAATATCCTATTAATAAATTGATTTGACTTGATCCAATGACTCTTATGTTTAAAGTCCAAATGAGAATTAGAGATTGCACATCAAATATACAAGAAAGCACTTGTAAATTCTTAATTATTTTTAGCAAAATATGGATAACTACGCTTAATGAGAGATGGCATAAAATATTAGAAATGTACTCTTCTTTTCTACATATTGAAGGGAACTGATCTGGTAAACTCCAGAGAGAAAGATCGCATGATCTCTCTGTATTTTTTTTTTATCAACTAGGACAGATTTTCATCCTAATCTTATTGGAGATGGCAGTATCTGATCCCATCACACCAGAGCTCCTGCCAGACTTGATTATTTAGAAATAAAGCACTTCTGTGGGAGTACTATCTCTGTTGGCACTTGTCTTCAAAAGGTCAATATTGTTCTAAATTTTTTCTTCCCCCCCCCCCCCCCCCGTATACTCTTAAGAAAAATCATCAAGGACTAAGCTGCAGTAGTGCCAACTAAGTCTCAAATATTTTAAACCAGAAAAGAGAGTAAATGCTAGCAAGAAGATCAAATTAACAATATAAATCACTTTAGTGCTGTATTTGGCCTGACACCGTCTACCTAGCATAAGGAAGAGAACTGCGGTCATCCACCTGAAGGATTGGGTGGAGCCCAGTATCCTCATACTTTCCTTCTCTGGAGGAGGGTTTATAAGCAGTAGTTCCAAACAGTACTTCTTGTAGAATCTTATTATTACAAACCTGTCATACTGCCAAAAATATATTTGAATAACTTCTGCTATAATACAGCACCGAGTAACCTGAGTTACCTTTGAATGTAACTGTGTGCAAGTAGAATTAAAGCCCACCATGTGTTTTAAGTTTGGCTGCCTTGCAGTATCACCCAAACTACCCCTGAGAGCAAAGTTATTCAAAAAGGTTTGTGCATATAAAATGAAAAAAAGGTTTCTTTCTGAAGATAGCAGCAATAACTTTTGACCATTTGCAAGGAACAGCAACCAAGTGGTATCTTGCAACTTCATTCTATCATCTTCGCATGGAGGGAATGGATGGTGTATTTAGTGTTGCACCAGTAGTAACTATATCAGTTGTTTCTGTTCTCAGCAAATGGAATATCTGCTCTTATCTTTTCCACATATTCACATCAAATAATATTTGTCATATATAGATTGATACATAAGAATCAGTGAGTGAATATACTTCTGTGGTGCACTGAGCTTGTTTGGCTGCCAGATGGACACCCAACTGCTCTCTGATAAAATGGAAAAGCTTGTGTGTTGAATTAAAAACAGGAAGATCACTTACCAATTACTGCCACAGCTAAAAAGACCCAATTTAGGGAAAATTAATTGAACTTGCTTAATTTATTTTTCCTAATGTCCTATCATGGATAAGAGAAACCTTCAGTTGTTCAAACTGTTAAATGTGTTTAAAGAAGTGGAATGTGAGTAACTCCTAAGACCTGACTTACATATCCAGATAACTCAATGAATGTGTGGCAAACAAAAAATGGAAAACCCAAAGAGTACATTAGCATACCGGTGGTTAGAGTGGTCTGTCAATAGCATTTGTTTTGCAGTTTGACTCTTTTTGAAGCTAAAAATTGTGGTATCTTTTCCCCTTTAGTCTCCTTCTTTGACAATGTCTTAGGATGAAATCTCCCATGAATAAGTTATTAATTATGAATTATTAAATGACTGTGGCATCAGTGCCCTAATCTATATCAGAACCATCAGTAAATCAGATATTCTGGTAGGACTGTAGAAAAGAGTCAGTCTATCAAGAGATGTTGTAAATAGTAATAGAAAACCTTTTGTTACTAGATAGGGTATTTTGATTTGTATTTTCATCTAGGAAATAGTTGTCAGGTAGTGAAAGGATATTATTGAAGAGTTTGTTACAGCACATTTTGTTACAGCATCTACCTAAGCACAGTATTAATGATACCATAAGTTTAATTTATTTTAACTTTTTTTCTTTATGACAAAGTTGCGGTATATGCTATTATTGGGTGACTGTTTCTTACCTTTTACACATAGACTATTGTTTCCTGTCAGCTTGAAAAACAGACTGAGTGCTGAAGTGCCTGGACAGACTAGCTCTTTTAGTTCACCTTTACCTTTTCCTTTCAAACAAATTTTTTTTTCTCTGTTTGATGAAAATGTGACAGTATATTCAGGCTAACAAAAGCACTGCACTCCCATTTCTCAGCATTGGTAAGGAAAGCCTTTGAAGGCTTCATGTCTTAGAAGCAATGAGTGTTCCTTTATTGATATCTACTAGAGAATGTTTTCACAGTGTGAATGAGTAAAGTTTTAGAGGAGATAGGTATTATTTTCATGTATCCAGAGACAAAAGAAGTCTGATCAGTTTCATAAGTCCTAAACCATAAACACCAATGGAATAGAAAAGCAGGTTTGGAACTTAAAATGCAAGTTAAAGAAGGCCATCGTAGTGCCCCTGCTCAGTCTAATAATTTTGTTTATTTAATGGAAAATACTCTCTTTAAGAGCTTAAATATATTTGTCCCTATACTAGCAAGGATCCTGCAGGAATTAATTTGCTGGTGTTTGTATCACACAGGAGGTATAAAGCTCTATACACCTGCTACAAAACCTATTTTCAAGGGGTTTTACCTCCTTTTTAGTTTTGCTATGTGTTTATGCACTAAGTGCTTTTGATGAATTTCTAATCTAAAGTTGCAAGCATTTATATCTGACTAAAGGTAACACTACATTTGAGTGTAATAAAATCTTCATTACAACACTGCTTTTATTGTAGCCTTTTTTCATTGTGAGCTGAGAAAAATAATTTACATGTAAGAAATGTTTCACAAACCTTCTTTGGCAAACCTTCAAAGTCACTGCTGATGAAAATTATTAGCATTTAAATTTCCATGAGCACGAGTTTTCATCCTCTAAAAAATCTACCATTTAGTTTTTCAGTGAATGGCTTGTTTCAGAGAAAATTCATTTCAAGGACAATTCATTTGTGAAAAACAACAACAACAAAATAATCGAGGAGATTATGTATTAATGGAGCAGTGATGTCCAATTAGGCAGCTGTTAGACAGTACTTGGGTAGACACTGGTATGCCATGCAGACTTTAGCAGTATATTTGGCAGAGTCTTTGGTTCTGTTTGCAATTGATCTGGTTCAGCTGGAACACTATTTTAATTTGTTCATATGCAAAAAGTGGTTAGACATTTCTTTCATTATTCATTAACATTGTTCCCAGCCAGGGACACTCCGCGGGCAGGTGGAGCTCGTTAGCCCTGTAAGGCAATCCACCTACGTTCTAAGGACCTCGCTGCCACCGTCCAAGCGTG
>JAWMRA010000001.1:59378619-59491744 GCA_035584735.1 Pseudotriccus pelzelni | reverse complement strand
AGCCACCAGCGCGCTTGTAGCAAGCGTGGGTAGTGCCCTTCCCAAATCTTCGTTCGCGAAGCCTAGCCATGAATGAACGATATACAAAATCAGAACCATAGGATTTCTTTCATACAAACCTTTGTAACTTCTGTTTGTATTTAAACAGAATTTTTGGCACATAACAAAGAAATTTCAATATGTTCAATCCATTGTTCACGTTGCTAAATGCTATTGTATTTGCCTCACTGGTATTTAACAGCATGCTACTTAGTCCCCAGCCTGTGACTAATCATGGCAGGGGCAATAGAGAGAGATGTATAGGAAAAACATCAGTAGCCTTTATGGTTAAGTTTTGTAGCAGTCACTAAAAAGTTTCTTACTAGCTTTGTGTAGCTTTGCTAATATTCATCTGCTAATAGTTGATGATGGAGATCTACAGTAGCTGACTGAGGACTTACGAGGTGTCAGAGTATTGGTGGTGTTTGAGAATGGAGAGTGTAAGTGTACCTATGTCAGAAGAAAGCAAAGAAACCTGGTGGTTAATTGTCTGAGAAAGAAGCAGTCTGAAATAAGCTAACACTTCTCCAGTCCAATCAGATGCGTTTGGTATTGTGTAAGAGCATGGCATAGAACTTGCCTTCCATTGTAATCAGGGAAGCAGACGCTAAAAACTAAAGGTGCTTATGCCTGAAATTCAACAGTGGGAACAGAAACTTTAGCTTTGTGCTAGGATCTCTGATTTTTATTTCGGTTTATGTACATATGTGTATTTTTATGTATGTATGTATCAACTGTTTACTGAAAAAATAAATAAAGGCAAGGAAGAAGAGCAGAACAAATCCTTGATTTCACAGGGTTGTTTCCAGTAGGGAAGCATTGTTGTTAATATGTTTACAAGTTACGCTTTGTAATGTGACTTCCAGTTCTACTGTCCCAGACTCAAGACAGATTTAATCACAGACGCATAGAAGCTGCATATAATCAGGTGTAGAGATTAAATGGATTTGAAATCTTTAATTAAAAAAAGCAAAGATCGTGTTGTAGTGCTGAGATATTTTCTTTTTCTCTAAGAAGAGTGTTAGAAAGGGTAAAGAATTATTTCAACCATGAGAAATAAGTAAAAACTAGTCATGAATAAATTTAAACTGCAGATTGGTTCTGGACAACTAGATCAGAGAGATTCAGGCACACTTACCTTGTCAATAAATCTTTAAGAGAATGACGTCAGTATTTTGAAGGTAGACTTAGCAGAAATAAGAGAATTTATATGTTGTTGCTGTGCTATAGCAGTGACCTGGACTTTGGGCCACGAGTTCCATTTATTAGATAACACAGTAGTTAGTATTATTGTTGCAAAAATTTACAAGTAAGGGATGGATTTGAATTCCTTTGTTTTCTCTCCCCCGACTCCATATCTCGCATAAGGTAAATGTTTACAAGCAGCAGGTTTATCAGGGGTATGTGAGGCAGAGGGTGGGCTGCAGATTGCAGGATGGGAAATCCCCAGTGATTTGTCTGTTTCTTGGCTTGCCTCCCAGATTTCCCAGCTCCCAGGGATTGTAGCAAGGAGTAAGCAGGCTTGCACTGAAGGTTCAAACCCAAGCATTTTGACGTGCAAGGCCACTGCTACTTTCAGGTTGTCATTCAGCATAATGTCATCTTCCTGGAGATCTAGAGATACTTGGACTGCCTGGTTATATACCAGTGTCTGATGTGTTAGATTGGTAGAAGTGACCCATCCTGATCTCCAGGCCTACTTCAGGTGCTTTGAGGTACTTCAGGAGCTAATGTGGGAGTGCAGTTTATTCTGTCTGATGTCCTTGGTCTCTTGCTGCCTGGGTAACTTGGCAGTCCACTGCTGACCATGGCTTCCTCATTCAGTTTCAATCAGGATACACCAACTCCTTCCTAGTAATCCCAGTTTGCTATTCTCTCCCATCTACCCTTTCATTTTGGAGTCCCAGGCACTGGTGTTTCTTCCCACAAGTTAATGATCAGTTCTTTGTCAGGTTGGTACTGCTCCTGCCTTTGTGGTATGTGAGGCACTGACAGTGCTATGATGTGACAGTGGTAGCTTAGTAAGTTTTTTGTTGCTCTTATGTCAGATCATTCATTCCTGCTCTTGCATCCCCCTGTGTATTTTACTGACATGTCTTGGTTTTCTTGTATTCACTCAGTGAATTAGGTTGAAAACCTAATCCAATGTTTGGCATCTGGAGAGATCATGAATTGTTTTAAGTTTATATCAGAGGTTAACAAAAGAATTAAAAATAACATCAGAAAACGAGTACCCTTTAAAAATCTGTGGTCAGTGAAAGTACTTACAGAGGAATAGTTTATAGTGCAATATGTGTTCTGGGATGAGATTACTTTTACATTATAACTAGTAAAAATTGTCTTTCTTATAGTGTGAGGTATTGTTCATCTGTAAGTGAAACACTGATTTTGAGAGCTAAATGCTGGTAAGGACATACAACACCATTTCATACAAGAAAGAAAATGAGATCTTCTTGGAATTATTTTCTGTCAGAAGTGTGTCTTCAACTTAGGTGTCAGTTCAGATGGTACTTGTTAACTTTAAATATTACGATAACAAAGATCACATCAATTATGAAAAATGTTTATCTTAACAGTTACAGTGTACTGTTCTGAGAGAAATAATCCTTAAATAAAAACAAATTATTAGTTGAAAATGTGTAACCTTTTCTTCTAATTTAACATGATAGCCAATTTTGAGAATTTGTTCTGTGGCAGGCAAATCTAGTGCTGCTAGTGTAGGGTTTCAATTCTCTTTCTTGTTTAATACTAGTGTTTCCGTGGCTGTGTAGGGAAGTGGCACAACTGAAAATTAGCTTCTGGAATTTGCTATACAGATAAAGGTAGTGTCAGGAAAAGGTGGACAGCTTTTTTCAGATGCAGTGCAAGCTTCTGCTCTACTGGGATCATGGAATTGTGCTCTTTGAGCAACAGGGCAGATGCATCAGTTCATTGATGCTGAAGGTAAGAGGCCTGACTGATTTCTTCTGCTCTGCACCTGGTTATATGGTCTGGCCACTCTGGTGCTTGTTTGTTAGTCCACAAGTTGATTAAACTTTCTACTTGGATTACAAACTTTCTTTTTCTTGATAATTTTTCTGACATTTTTGTGAGTTGGAGTTTTTTTAAGTATGTTGATTATTATGCTGGCTTTTTCATAAATTCTAAGATTATGCAACTTAGAGAAAATCTGAGTCTATGAAGGAAGGAATGGCCTCCCATCTATTACCAGCAGTGCTCAGCTATGTCTTCATATTGTGATTTGTGGAATGATAGAAGAGTTGGGATTGGAAGGGACCTTTAAACGCTGTCTAATCCAACCTATTTGCAATAAGCAGGGACATCTTCAATGAGATCAGATTTCTCACAGCCCCATCCAACCTGACCTTGAATGTTTCCAGGGATGAGGCATCCACCACTTCTCTGGGCAGCCTGTTTCAGTGTTTCACCACCCTTATTGTAAAAAATGTCATCTGTATATCTAATCTACATCTACCCTCCTTTAATCCTAGGTTAAAGCCCTTGTCCTGTCACAATAGACCCTACTAAAAGAGTGCCCCATTTTTCTTATAAGCCCCCTTTAAGTATTCAAAGGATACAATGAGGTCTCTCTGAAGCCTTCTCTTCTTCAAGATAAACAACCCCAGCTCTCTCAGCCTGTCTTCATAGAAGAGCTTCAGCTCTCTGATCATTTTTATGTCTCTTCTCTGGACTCACTCAAATAGGTGCATGTCTCTTCTGTGCTGAGGACCCTAGAGCTGGACTCAGTACTCCAGGTGGGGTCTCACAAGGGCAGAATAGAGGGCCAAAATCACCTCCCTTGACCTGCTGGTCACGCTTCATTTGATGCACCTTAGAATATGGTTGTCTTTCTGGACTACAAGTGCACATTGCTGACTCGTCCAGTCTTTCATCCACCAGCATCCCCAAGTCGTTCTCCAAAGGAGAAAATACTTGGATTACTCTGTGTTCAAAACTCAAGGTCTGAAAACATCTATATTAAATTGAAAATTAAGATTACGATGAAATGATTTTGACAGTGTAGTGAATTAAGGTATAAAAAGGAAAAAGATACTTCTACTTATTCCTGTAAATAAATAATGATAAATACTAATGATTTGAAAACTTGCACAGTAAAAACAACTAAAATTAGCTTGTATATTGGACTTTGGTCTAGAAACATGCCATTAGGCCAGGTTCTAGAAGCTACTTAGTGAGGTGGAAAAAGCTTTGAGATCAAAAAAAATAATGAATTGTTCTTTGAAAGATTAAAATAAAAGTTTTACTTCTTACCTGAAAACAACAACAGAGCATAGTTAGGGAAATATGGACACTGCTGCATATTAAAGACATTTGTGTTGCCTAAAATCTGTAAGCAGCCACATCTTTGAGTGTCTTTTTCACTCAGGTTTCACTTAAGAGTATAAGCTTGTATTTTAATTCCATGAACTTCAGTAGGTTTCTGATTCTTACTGCTCTGCTGATTTAGAGACGGTGTTAAAATTTTCATATGATTGAATTTTTAGCATGGATAAAGGCTTAATAAAAATGCAATACAAAAATATTATTTACTGCTTCTTATCTGTCTTCCAAAGAAAAAAAAGAGAAAGACTAACACTGCTTTATTCCTGCTTCCAAATGCTGAAGCTTAGAATTATTTCTGTTTGACCAATAATGAAGTGGCCTCCAAGTTGGTCTTTGGGGAAAGCACCATGTTAGATCAGGAAACACAGATTGTATGGTCAATAGAGGAAGTTTTAGGATAGGTCAATAAAGTGGACAGTAACAGATTGCTAAGACCAGCTGGTATTCACCCTGGACTTCTAAGAGAACTGAAGGATGAAAAAGCTGAGCTATGAACTGTGCTGTGTAAACTATTACTTGAACCTATGCCAACATCAGAGGAAAGGAAGAAAGGTGACAAATGTGATAGTTTTTAAAAGGTTTCTGGTTCTCGAGGATTTAGTTACCAAAGTTGATACCAATGGAGGATGTATTGTAGATAATAATTAAGAAATGGCAGAATTAGTTAACAATGTAATAAATTACTGATATATTGGCAAAATAAGATTTTGGGAATTCTGTGATTTTCTTTCCTCTCGCCAGTAAAAAGTATGGTAGAGGTACAGCAAAGCTGATCAAGATTATAAAAAATTAAAGTCTTTTTACAGTACATAATTAAGTATTGGAACTCTGTGCAGAAGGACTTAATCAATATTTAAAATTTATTAGGTTTAAAAAGCAATTACACAAAGGCATGGAAGAACAATCTGTCAAGGATCATCAAATTAAAAGATTTTACTCTGGAATTTGACAACCTCTGAAAGGCAACAATTGGACACAAAACAGTGGAATTGAACAGTTGCCATTCCATTTTAAAATCAATAATGTTATGGTGCTTCTTGAATCAACTATGCTCACCTTGGGTTCAAGTGCACTCAGGTCTGTTATTCAGCTTTTGATGGCTTCTGACAAGTGATCAGCTTTGTCAGGCCCAAACAGATAAGTCTTGATGGTAGGAATATATCTTAGAATGCAGAGATCTCAAAACTGGAGAATTACGTGTCTACTGGAACTAAACTCTGTTCTGCTGGGAACAGTAGTATGTTTTGCTTTTCCCTGTCCAGCAAACTCCATTGTAGCATAAAGCTCATTTCAATCTCCCCTTTTTCCTTTTCCCTCACAAAAAAAGTAGTGAAGTTTTATATCCTTCCAAGAATTACATCAGTCTTGATTAAAACTTTCAGTTCTAGGGTGGAGCCAAGCAGGTGTTCAGACTGTAACTAAGAAAAAGATTTTTCTGATTTGTATATGCCATACTTTTGTGAGTATTTTAGATAGTCACTTCTTAACAAATAGGACTTGAGATTTTTTTTTTAAATCAGAATTTTATCAACTATCATTAAAAAATGTGAGAGCTTAATGTCTTTGGGTTATGAATGAACTATCATTATTTAGAACAGATCTTTAAGTGATGAGCACTCCCTGGTGCTAGCAATTGTGTTGATACAGCCTTAGGTTGTTCTGTTTGGGAAGCAGAATATTTACCATCTTCCTGGCCTCAGTGTTCAGGCATTCTTTCTACAGCTGTGGGCTGTGCCTAGTATCCTCATTTTATCCTTGTTTCTATGAAAAAAAAGGAAGCAGGTATTATAGATATTATAGAATGATTTAGATCTAGTTCAAAATTTCTATTTTAAAGCAGATTGTCACAAATAACTGTGCTGGTGAACAACTCAATATGGAATCTGCAAGTGGAGCTGATAGCACCTGTGTAGTTTGTGTAGTGGTTTGTTTTTTTCTGGTTTTAGTAGTTTTTTAAAATTTTTTTTTGAGACTAAACTTTTGCTTTGCTTTGTTGTGTGTCATTGTGGGACAGCAGTGAAGCTGTTAAAACAATCCAAGTCTTCAAAAATCTGTGTCCTGTCAGCCAGAAGACACATATTCTTTGGCAGGCCTTTGATTTCAACACTGGAGTATTGTGTGCAGCTTGAGGCTCCCCAGTAAAAGAGAGACATGGATTTACTGGGCAAAGTCCAACAAAGGGTCATGAAGATGGTGAAGGGACTGGAGCATCTCTCCTATATGGAAAGGCTGAGAGAGTTGGGAGTATTTAACATGGAGAAGAGTAGGCTCCTGAGGATATTGCCAGTTTACATAAATACCTGAAAGGGGAGCACAAGAAGGATGGAGCCAGACACTCCAGTGATGCCTGGTGACAGGACAAAAGGCAACGGGCACAAACTGAAACACGGGTGGTTCATCCTAAACATTACAAGCCACTTTTTTATTATTGTGAGAGTGACTGGGCACAGGTTAGGCACAGAGGTTGTGGACTCTCCTTCCGTCCTTGGAGATATTCAAAAGCTGTCTGAATACAGTCTTGGGCACCCGGCTGTAGGTAGCTCTGTCTGAGTAACGGGGTTGGACCAGCTGATCTCTAGAGGTCCCTTCCAAATATAGTTCTGTGTTTTATAGAAAGGTACTCCACATTTTTGCTTTGAATAACTAAGAAATTCTGCAGGATTTGTTATTTAGCTACAGCCTCATTTTTTAATTAAATATCTGTTCCTTTGATTCCAGATAACTTTTTGGAGATGAAGACTACAGGTCTTTCAGTTGAATATCCTACTATATGGGCCATAAGCTGTCACTTACTTCTAAGAATAAGACTTCCAAACAGATGAAGTAGGCATCTACTTTCATAATGGGTACATGCTTTGAGCCCATCACCCCAGGCTTGTTCTTTCCCTTTTCAGTGAAGACAGAATGTAAGATGACTGTTGTCTTAGCTAAGAGGCTAGGAAAGGTGCAAGGTCGTATGGTTTCCTGTACGCTCTGTTACTTAGTGACAAAATAGCTCCGCTGAGTGTTCTGTGTAATTTAGTTTTCAAGTTTCATCTGAAATAGGAACTCAGACTTTCTAAAATAAGTGTTCATATTGGTACATTCCTTTTGAAACCCGTATTTCAAGGGTATTTTGTTGTTGTTGTTTTTTTTCAGTAAGATGATGTATTTTAGAAGATTTTTTTTTATTTTTTATTTAGCATACAGATGCAGAGACATGATTTTTCTTACAGAAAGATTGTATAGCAGATTATATCAAGACCTGTGGCAGAAATGGAAATGTGCATAGCAGTTCATGAATGTAGATTATTTCAGTGGCACCTACCAAGAATGTAATTGTTTCAGAGTTCTACAGAGTAGCTCCATAGGATCCAGTCCACATTTTTATGAAGTGCTGTTCTGTTGGCTTCCAACTATGATATTTGTAAAATAGTCCTGTCACCACTCTTTCCAGGACTCTAATTTCAGTCAGGTCATTGCCTCCATCAGATAGAGGTAGTTGACTACATTTGAATGCATATATGGATATTTGAAGGAGACAGTAAAAGCAATCCGGCTAATATCTAAAACTCCTTTGAGGTATTTATCCATCTGTATGCTGGCAACTGCATTATTAATTTGAGAGTCACGTTAATAAGGTTGTAGATATGGAGATAAGAGGAACTGCTAAGGGTAGGAGGTGAATTCTATGTGTTGCAAAGTGCTCTAGCACATTGTGTTCCAGCCTGAGAGGGCAGAGCAGTTGAAGCATAAGGTGTGGTGCTACTGACAAAATATGGTCAAGTTCAGATGCTGGGGGCCATGTGTATGCCCCTCAATATGATACATGTAGCATATAGACAGAACTTCAAAGGGTGTGCACTTCTTGACATGTAACATTCCTTTTTAGTTGTATAATACCTGAAATAAGACATGTAAGTTTAAAAAAGCTAATGGTTTAATGTTCTGATCCAAATTCTGGAGTCGTGAGAGCTGTCTGTGTATTTTGAGATCCCTTGATTGGATTCTTCTCTTGTTAGTGTGATAACCTCTTGCATCCATTTCCCTCAATAGTCACCTCCTTTCTGCAGGAGCTGCCCACTCCCAGTGGCAGCTTTCTCATTTTCCATTATAAGCAGATGTTCCCATTTTGTATCTTCTGTATACTTTGCTTTCTATTCCAGTGCCCTCCACAAATTAAAATCTAACTACTTGTTTTCTTTGATTGCCTTTTAGTCTGGATACTTACTTCACCTGTTCAGATATTTCTGCTAATTCCCCCGCCCCCCTCTCCCCCTCTCCGTGGTGCAAGTTTTCCCTTTATTCTTGTTGGAAATGGATAATAATTATGTCTCAGGCTTCTGGGACCTTTTTTTTTCCCTTTTTTTGCTACCTTGTAAGTTAATTAGCTGTCATTACTTATGAGTGGCAGTCCCTAATTTAGTGAACCCTCTCCTCCCTCCTCTGGTGGGAGGTACAAAATGCAGAGATCACAGGTTGAGATAAAAACAGTTTACTGGAAACAGCAATGAGATAAGAAAATGAACAGGAATAATAACAATATGAATAACAAAAGTATACAAAAAGAGGGTGATTTGCAAGCAAGAATTGCTCACCTACTGGAACGGTGAACAACATGTCAGATAGACTGTCCTGTGCCCACGTTTTTACCCCAAGCCCAAGACGGTGAAAAGCAATGGGGGACAGACCATTGGTCTGGACAGGCGTTACCCCACTGCTCCCTTTGCTACTTGTTTCCTCAGTAAGGGAACACCCCCTGCCCCTTCTGGGAAGCAAGGGAGAGTACCTTTTCCCTGCCCCGTGGCCATGACATAAGATGGTATTGAATAGCAGAATGTCTTTGCCAGGCCCACATGGCTCCAGGCTCCCCCCCACCCCAGCCATGGCTACTGTGAAAAATTAATGTTATCCTTGGCCAAAACCAGGACATTAACAAGTGAGGTAAAAATTTCTAGAGGCTGTAGGAGGTTATCAGAGTTTTCATTGGAAAGTGCAACATTTCAAACAAGGAAGACAAGTAATATGTATCCTCTGCTTCTTATTGCTGCCACCTACATAAGGATGTGACCTCAATTCTCCTGGAGAAGTATCATGTAAGTTTGCAGTAATTTAGTTCGTTCCATAATTGTAGAACTCTGCATACGATTCCTGCATGAGTTTCCTGGAGTAGATATATTTTATGCTTATACATTTTTCCTTATTGTAACAATACCTTAAGTAGTACTGTAACATTGTGCCTCTTGGGTGAAAATTCCTGAGGGAATTAGCCAGTTCATTTGCATCATTATTTCTTGATTTGAAAGTAGGGAGTTCAATAGTGCCTGTTAAACTGATGACTTTTTTTTTAAAACGTTTGCGTATCTGTGTATGATCTCTGTTATAAGACATGTAATGAATAAATATTTCTTTCTAATGCTGTAAAAAGCAAACATATTTTTTTTCTGTTTCTGCCCCTATTAGTATCCCGTTTGAGGCTGTCAGGGCAAGTTTAAGGAAATTAAAAAATTCATATAATTTCACTTCTGCTTATTGTGACTAAAAAGGAAATTATTTTGTTTCTTGTAAAATAATGATTTGCAAAGTTCCAAGATAGCCATAAAGCATTACTGTATTTTCATTACATAAGGCATGAGGATGGCATGGAACCTGCTCCAGAGATGTCCAAGTCTT
This sequence comes from Pseudotriccus pelzelni, assembly GCA_035584735.1. Classification (NCBI taxonomy): domain Eukaryota; kingdom Metazoa; phylum Chordata; class Aves; order Passeriformes; family Tyrannidae; genus Pseudotriccus; species Pseudotriccus pelzelni. Next base: position 59,481,709 of record JAWMRA010000001.1, on the reverse strand, counting down.
CTAGGGGAAATCTGCAATTCTAGCAAGACAGGCAACTCAAAATCATGCTTTTAAGAGTAACTTTTTTCAGCACATAGTTGTTAAGAAATTTGAGTGGTCTGCTAAAGTGTATAACTGCAGGAGAAAACAGTCACATGATTCTGAGATCTGTAGCCCCTGGACATGTGCTTCTGGGCTCTTCTTAGAGCATAACCAGGGAAAGTGGATCTTTGCTGATAACTTTCTCTTCATCCAGTAGCTCAAATGTCATTCTATTCATTTGGAACATGGGATATTGAGTTCTAACATTGGTAGTTAAAACCTACTTTTGCTTTTGCATGTGTAGTAAGCAGTGTATGTAGTTTTAATGGTACAGGAGAGTGCTAACTATTCTGTTAAATCTGTGCTAAAAGGAATTCAAGACCAACCAGGTTGTGTGGCTAGAGTGCTAAGACAGACAAAAGATGAGGGTATGTAGCTTCATAACCCATTTGCGGGACCCTGGTTATCAGTCTTACTTCCAACAGCTACTTTATGTCTTAGCTCAGTGATTTCATTTTTTTCAGAATACCAGGTTCTTTTCTGCAATGTGCTATGTCCACAAAAGCATCATGAGATGATTCAAATTTATGTCTCCATCAATTCAGAAGGGACTTGAATCTGGTTCTTTCAGTCCCCGTGTGAGGTATTTAGGTCCTTATCTCTTTGGTTGTATCCTAGACAACAAAACTAAAAGACCTCGAGGTCGTTTATTCTGTGTCCCAATCTTAGGCAAAATTTATTGTGCTTAGAAAAACACTTTCTAAGAATGACATAGCTCTCCAATATCTCTGTTAACATTTTTGGAATTAATTTCAGCTCAGGGAAATCCTCTTGATAATTCATGTTTATGCCTAGTTTTGTCAAGAATCATCAGTGAGCCAGAAATTTTAATCCTACATCTTCTTGACAGGACTTCTCATCTATATCCATCTCCTTCGGAAGTCAGTAGCATATTATTATAGCATATTTTCTACTCTCAAATATTTGAAGCATGAATAACAATTTGGAACAATCATACTGTAAAAGCCTGGAAACTAATTTCATTTGTGAAATACTACAGAGAATTAAACAGTAGCAATACATTGGGTAAATAACATTTGACACTGAAGATTTTTGCTGGGGAAGGAAGGAAGAAAGGAAAAAAAAAGGATAACTAGATTGTATTTAAGGGAAAGGCTTGTGTGGGTTTGGTCTTTTAGGTTTTTTGCATAATAATTGAAATGGTCCTTACTAATACCTTAGCAAGTCTATGCTGTTATTTTAAGTGAAATTCTTATGACAATGTGCAAATAATGAGAAATAAATTCAGCTTACATAATGCATTCTGGAAGTCCTGTGTTATGAATTATTTTCTGAAAAGAAGGAATAAGCCAAAATTTCCAGCAATGTTAACATATACCATCACTTTGTGATATTTTGTAAAAGTGTGATTACATTATATATTTAAAAATACATTTTTTGGAGGAATGTTCTCATTTATATTCTAAGGTAATGTTATTTTTTTAATAAGCCTGTGGTCTTTGATAAATTTGGTACATATAGTTAGACAAAAGCAGTCACAAAAATAGTTAGATTTTAGGTTGGTTCGTTATTGCTCAGCGCTGAGACATATTGACATATTTTCTTAAGATTTGCTATTGTTAAAATCCAGTTCAGAATGCTAACCTGGCCACGTGTGGTAGTTTGGACCTGGCTCCCTGCCAAATGCCTAAACCCACAGTGGCAAACCCCCTTTCCCCTTCCTTTTTCCCTCAGGGCAAAGGAAAAAAACTATAAAAATTGAAGAGCCTGAAATCAATCTAATTATATAAAAATATATATATTTATGTATATTACAGTTATATACAATTGAAATACTATGTATGCAGCGAAGGGAATCCAAACACCCCCAAAAGGGAAAGGGAAAGGGAAAAAAGGGACAAAAGGGACGCAAAACAAATATACACAATCAAACTCAAGAATTAGCAAAATAATTAGTAAAACAAATCTCACCACGTCCCTCAGAGAAGCAAGATCACAAGGCCAGCCCTCTCCAACCTCCGGCGTGGCAGAGCAGCGGTCACTGCAGGGCTCAGCCTCCAGATAAGCGAGACCAACGCAGGGACCCACTGCTCCTGAACCTCACCGGAAGAGAAGAGAGCAGAGACTTCTAATTTCACTCTTATTTATACCCTGGTTTACGTAAAAATTGTATGGAATACTGGGTACGTGGTCACTTCCTTGGTCCATGCTGGTCACCAGGAAGGCCTAGACCAAAACCGTCACACCAGGGTGACTGAAGCATATTGCATGATATTTTAAATATGACTCCAGCATATTTGTACACTTATCATTAGCATCTTTACTTAGGTTGTATATTAAAAAATAAATAAATCTAGAAGGCTAACATGCTGACAGATTTAACTGAAGAGCAAAAGTTTTGAGAATAGAAGCAATAAATGCAAAACCTCTCTGTTTTTTGACTGGGTGTTTTATCATGTGTTCTTTTCGCTGTGAATTGACTATGCTTGATAGTAAATATGCTTCCTGAATTCATGAGTGTTTTCTCTTAATATTAAGAATTAACTGTGAGTGTATTTCTGTTTACTTTGTCAGTAAAAAGAGAGGAGGATGATTTTGAAGAAAAAAAATCCATTAAAAAACGAATCAAAGAATTAAAAGTTTTGGACCCAAAGATTGCACAGAATCTGTGTAAGTAGATTCTGTTTGTTTTCCCCACAAAGTAATGTATAAATGTTCCATATAAATGTCTTTCTCTTGTCTGATTGCCTAGTAACCACTTCTTGTTTAAAGTGTGTGAGAATATGTGCATATTGTTTTTAAGCCCAAGCCTGGGAGTTGATACAACTGAAACACTTAAAAACACCCAGAAAACAGTTGATTATTTCTTGTTCAAGACTGTATATATTGAAGTACAATCATACAGCTCTATGTCTAATTATCTATCTATATTTTCAGCATATTCATCAAGGAATACTGCCTGCCCCCCTGCCCCCCCCCCCAGCATTTCCCCACCCCCTGGCAAAAAAAGGACAATAATGTCTGCAGGATGTTTACCCATCTCATGTACTTTATAGAAATAAAATATGTAGTATACAGGCAATAATTGGTATTATGCAATAATATGCAAATGAAGAAGATAAAGTTTTGTCAGTGGAGTGCTATGAAGTGTAGGTTCCTAAATGCCAGCAGAGATAAAATAGGAGATGATAGGATTACAGTGAATGATCCAGGAGTGTTTATGAGAGCATTTTGTTTTCTGTTTATATGGTTTTGGTTTGTCATGGTGCTTCTTGAAGAGAAAGCTCTGATACGACTGTTGAAGAAAAAGATGTCATTGTCACCTCAGCACAAAATGTTCTAACAGCAGGGATTCTCCTTCAGAGGAGACTTGTCACTGACTGCTTATGGAAGTCTCCTGTAATGCTAGATATTGTGCATAACAAATGGATGGAGAAGGCTGGAATTGAAGGAAAGCAGTAATTAAAAATACATTAAAAATTATTGCCTCTTACCTATATTACTTTGCATAGTGTTTGTTAACCTGGAGATGCGGTAACCTGTTTTACTGGTGTTTTTTAAGTGGAAACAAGGTTGTTGTCTTGTTTTTTTCATTATTTGTGGAATCTTTATTTTAGCAATTTTCCTTGGATCTTTCCGAGTGCCTTATGAGGAAATCAAAATGATGATATTGGAAGTAGATGAAACACAGCTATCAGAGTCCATGATTCAGGTAAGGTAAAACACATTTAAAATCCCAATATTTCAGGGGAAGCTTCTTAGTAGATAAAAAAATATAGCTAAGAAACCTCTTAACATAAACCTTTGGCTAATAAATCACTGTAAGAATATTTTTTTCTGTGAACTGTAGATTTTTCAATATTTGAAATGCTAATATTTTTATGAAATCAGCTTGTGCTGCTTTTGGCTGGGATACAGTTAGTTTTCTTTACAGTGGCTAGTATGAGGTTGTGTTTTGGATTTGTGCTCAACACAGGGTGGATAATATAGAGATGTTTTCATTATTGTTGAGCAGTGCTTACACAGAGCCAAGGCCTTTTATGCTTTTCAAACTGTCACGCTGGCAAGGAAGTTGGGGATGTGTGGGATGCTGGAAGGAGACACAGCCAAGACAGGTGACCCAGATTGACAAAAAGATATTTCAGACCATATGACATCATGTTCAATATATAAAGTGGGAGAAAGGAGGAAGGGGGGGATGTTTGGAGTGATGGTGTTTGTCTTCTGAAGTTACCGTTGCACATGATGGGCCCTGCTGTCCTGGAGATGGCTGAACACTTGCTGTAAATTAATTACATGGGAAGCTGCAAATTAATTCCTTGTTTTGCTTTACTTGTGTGCGCAGCTTTCACTTTCCCTATTAAACTGCCCTTATCTCAATCCATGAGTTTTTGAGCTTTTACCCTTCTGATTCTCTCCCCAGTCCTGCTGGTGGGAGAGTGAGTGAGTGGCTGCATGGAGCTTGGTGGCTGTCTGGGATTAAATCATGATGTAACACCCCAGTCCCAAAGCATTAAGCTTTACTGGGAATATTACTTATATTTAACACTCTTAAGAGTTCCCACTGAACTTTTGCAGAGTCTTTAGTTCTTTAATACCTTGAGTTTGTGTAAAGAGAATATGCTACATGCATTTTCCCAAGAGACTTCTTTTAATTTAGTGAGAAAATAGGCATTTCGGCAAAAGGTTCACAGCAGTAACATAGAACCAAGGAGAAGTACCCAGCTAACACCAACTCACAACTTAATGAAATACAATTCATCAGTTTTAGGCTACCCAGAACAGATAAAGGAAAGAGTAAAGAAAGAAAGGAGATTAAGAGATAAAGGAGTAAAAAAAAGGAATAAAGAAGGAGAGGAGAGGAGAGGAGAGAAAGAGTAAAGAAAAGAGTTAGAATAAGAGAATTACAGACAATTATAGTTCCTGCCTAGAGTTACATAGTGAAGGCTGGTCCAGAGAAGAAAGATAAAGCCCATGTGCTCCTGAATTTATGTGGTTTGGCTCCCTGACCACTCAGTACCTCCAGGTCAGAGTGAGGGGTTCCAGCCAGTCAGGGTCTCCAGGAGCGTGGTGTGGGTGGGCTCCTGGGCCGTTTGACTGACAGGCCATGTGCCTTCTCACTTGGAGGCCTGGCCATGAGGACTCCAACCTGGCCCCGCCACACAGACTTGGTTGATTCAAATAATCCAATGAGATATGAATCCAGTCTCTCACACACAACAGAGCTGAATTTATATTCTCTATTTTCCATATTGTCCACACCTAAACTGAGATTTTTTTCCTTGGGTACATAGGAGATTTTGTTTCTTCCCTAGTTAATAATTTTTCTTCATTTCTACCTCTGTCTTATCTGCACAAGTTTGTGGTTTGTTTGGCTGACTTTTTTTGAATTTTTTTGTTTGTTAGAGCTGATACAGTCCAAGATCATGCCTTAGGGCATTCACAGTGACTACTTTTCTTCCATGGAGTTTATTTAGATAGTGTCTTCCCTTTCCATATTATTTAAAGCACAAAGTATGAATCTCTATGGAGCTAAAAGAAACTGGGGGTTCTTCTATACACAGTAATATTCAAGAGTTGACAAGCTCAAGAATTTAATAAAATAAATACAAATGCATCATTATAGAATCATGGGAAAAAATAATTTGGAAGATATGTCTGGAAGTCATTTGAGCTGAGGCCCTGCTCAAAGTCAGGTCAATTAGAGCAGTTTGCTCAGGGCCTTTTACATTCAGTTTTTTGTATCTCCAAGACTGGAAACTCCATAAACTTTCTGGACACCTTTTGAAGTGTTGAACAACACTTGTGGTGAAAAACCATTCCTTGTTTATCTAACTGGAGTTTTTATTGTTGTAACTTGTGACCTTGGTCTTCTGTTGCACAACTCCACGAGGAACTTAATTGCATCTTCTTTGTACCCTCCAGTTGGGTATCTGAACACAGTAAGTTCCCATAAGTCTTGCTTTCTCTGAGTTCTGTAACCAGCTTCTCTCAGCCTGCCCTTGCCATATTCTCAAGTCATCTTGATGGGTATCCATTAAATTTGGTAATATATGTCTTTTAGAAATATGATCTGTCTTTTGTGCAGGACTCTTGTATGCTGTAATATCCTTTATTTTATTTGCTATAATAGTAGAAATTCTCTACGGTAGCATGAGAAGCTGAGAGGTAGAATATGCTATGCTGTTATGTTCAGCTCAGGCTCTGTCTCGGCTAGTACCTCCTTGCTCTGAGACTCTCTCGTCCTATTTGATCTTAGCACTGCTTTTCAATGGTTTAAATTTAGCTTGTTAGCAAAATTAGGTACTCAATAACATGAAGCAACCAGTTTTTAATAAATAAATATTATATATCAGAATTATGAAAAACTGTCATCTGGATAATTGCAATATGTAATATTTAAAGAAGGCAAAACATACTTTTGCATCTAGACTCTGGAGAGAAAGATCATCAAACCATTAATGGGTAATTAATTAACGGCATACTTCGATGTGAAATTGCAATAAGCTGAGAAGAGAAATTTAACTTTCATTGAGAATTTTTTTATTTTATATTATTGATTTTAAATTCTTCTGTGAACTATTATTTTCATTATAATTATATGTGCCTTGGGATAAAGAACATCTAATTTTCTGTATATTTAAAGCATCTAAGACAGCCTAGCCCCACTGTAGTAGATATGCAGTGCTTAACATGCTTAACAATAATAGGAGATACTTTTGACACTATGCTGATCATCCTGTGGCCTTATTAATTGGTATTACCAGTAAAGTATGTTGAAAGTCAGCGTATCCTATAACCTCTGTTGGCATCAAAATTGAGTCCAAAGTGGTTTTGACAGTGTTTGGATCTTTGCATTTGGAGGGGAGGGAACAATTTTATTTAAGTAAATGGTAAGAGAAGCAGCTGCTGTGATTGTGTGAAAGTCAGTATAGTGGGATACAAGTGATAATGCTCACAATGTACTGTATGAACACAGTCATATAACTGACTCGAGAATATAGATTGCATTTTTTTTGGCCAAATGATTAAACACTTAAAGGCCTAAGTCAGGTGGAAAACTCAGTATAACTTAGGCTCCAAATTTAATTTGCAAGTTTGGATGTAATAATTTTTATCAAATGGTTTCATCCAAGTTGCTTATTTCTGGGTAAAGCAACACTATAATAACTTTGAAACAGGGACTATCTAAGTTTAAACTTGAAAAATGACTTAAGACACTCATCTTCCTCTAAAAGTGGCAGAATAATGTGTCTTGTTGCTTCAAAAATTTGATATCTGCCTTCATATATCCTTAGGTACTAAATAAATGTAAGTGTCCAGCTGTATGTCTCTGTTTCTATCTTTAAAAAGATATTTTAAAACCTTCTCAATTAGGTATTATGGCCATGCCATAGAAATGTGGTCCTGTGTATTTTTTGATTCTGAGAAGAGTGAAAGCATATATAGGTTTGCAAGCATATGGCTTTTTTTTCTCATTTATATAAGATACCTTAGACAGTACAGTACTTCTCCTTTCTTGAAATTTCTTGCCTTCATAATTTTTTTTTTGTCTAGCTCTGAAAATTGTTCAGTGTGTCCTAGTATTGTAATTTCTGAAGTTGGAAATTTTTCCTTAATCCAAGTCTTGTTATGTTTAAGAAATAAAATGTATTTTCTCTCAGTCTCTTTCTGCCCTCTGTCCTGTTGCCCCCAGTTCATTAGAAATTAAATCTATTGCTGAAAGATGTATAAAGTCATGTTATAATCCAAAAACTCATTGACTAGTCATTGGAATGTTTCTGTGACTTAATCTGAATTCTTTTTCCTGCTTATTCCCTGTTATTCAAAATGTGTTACACGCGTAGCTGTTCAAAAGCTTTATCTGAATACCATAAAGCAGCTTTGATATCAGCTGCTCCTTCAGTTTTGGTTGCTTTTTTTTTGGTTTTCTGATGCTCAGTATTGAAAATATCCATACAAGGCTTGAGTGTTTTTGGTGTTTGAAAGTTCTGTGGTCAGTTTTTCAACATGTGAAAACTATTTAGCATCAAACAATACCATTGTAATCTCAGTAAAGACTAGGGAATTGTGGTGTATTTAGAGCTGTTCTTGTGGATGTTGTATACCAAAAAAAAAAAAAGGTGTTCTGAATTTCTATTTTAAAATGTATCTTCTTACACTCTGTACCTTTTCATTTTTGCTTAATGTTACTGATTTGATGCTGGACACCTTCATCCATAATTAATAGATGCAGTCTTTTTTACAAAAATATTTTCCAAACATTATAATGGTAAGATATATATGACTGTTGTCATGCTGAAAATCAGTTTGACCATGTCCAAATCAAGCTTATAAAATTTAAGTTTACATTATTGTTTCAAGCATCATCATTCATGCATTTTGAATAGGTTTCTTTTTTCTTATCAAAACCCTTATGTGAGCATGGACACTCTGTTGATGCAGTCTACTGATTTAGGGCTGTTTTTTGGCTATTACTTAAAGAGTGAAATTCTTTCTTCTTAAACTAGGGAAGCATGTTAACAAAGCATAGGTATAGCTTTTTATCTCTCTGGCCCCAGAGAGGTAATCTTTATATCTTAAATGATATTGGGATCTTTAGTGGATAAAATTAGGGATTTCTTTAAGAGACTTTCAGATGAAGATCCTGTTTACCAACTTAAATAAATTCTTTTGGCTTCATTGTATATCACCAAAGCTATTTACTTGAAAAGTAAAAAAAGAGATTTTGGCAACCGAAATGTCTTTGGCAACCGAAATGTCTGCCTTTTCAGTCAGGTAACAGGGAACTGCTGGAGTCAGTCTTTCTGCTTCTTCTTTCTTGAAATACAGTAGTAACTAGTGGGATGGCTGTTTGCTTGACTGGCTTCAGTGTTAAAAGGATTGAACTTTCAGTTTCATTCAGAAGAGCGATCTTATTAGTAGATGAGGGAGTGTTTTAAGAAAGAACAATCTGTCTCATGTTTTTCTCACTGTGATGGAAGCTGAGCCAATGTGTAACCAGGAACACAAGAGTCATAAGCTGAGAAAGACAGCAGGCTAGAGAGACTGACAATTGCCTAGTAGTTATAGTCATTGTATTGGGAAGGGACAGAACTGAGCTACTGACTCAAATTATGTACCATAGTTAAATGTCTGAGAAGTTCTCTACTTCCAGAATCTCAGAAAAGCTGTTTTTAGCCAACCTAGCAGGATCTAAGTAGAGTGGGGTTCAGGTGCCTAATTGTAAGTGCCTCTATGTAGATATACATGTCTGAGTGTTCAGGAAGCTCCAGAGAATCAGAAGATTCTTCAGATGAACAGAAGAATATGAAATGTTTAGATTCCCTTACCTGTGTTCTCAAGACAGTCACTTATGTAAGCATCCAGCTTCCCCATATGGACTTACGAATTCAGCTCTGAATTCCCACTTTGAGTCAAGTTTTCAGACTAGTAATGTAAGAAAGTAAGTGTAATGGGTTTAAGCTTTTGTTTTGAAATATTAGAAAATAAATTATCCTTTTTGAAAATACATTTTGTCTAGCATTAGTATTTCTTGTTCTCCTTTAGATGGATATGTTACACTTAAAATTCTTGTTCTGTTTGCTTCGTAGTGTTTTGTTTCATAGTGCCTATTAACCATATTCTTTCTTTAAAAACAGTATTTAACAAAACTACAGAAGTGCCGGTAGAATTAGCAAAAGGTGTTAACTCGCAGTATTGCATCACTTGCTTTTTACACTCTCAGTTAATTTTGTGTGTTGCCTATTTACATTCTACTGCCTTCAGGGGAGAGTGTTGTCTTTGGAGTGTATGGTAATGATGCATATGTAATACCGTTTGCTTACAATAATACAAGCAACATAGAATCTGAGATGTTTAAGCCTATTTTATTTTTCTTTATAGAATTTAATAAAACACCTTCCTGAACAAGAACAATTGAACGCGTTATCCAAGTTCAAGAGCGAGTATAACAATTTGTCTGAGCCAGAGCAGTTTGGAGTTGTGGTAAGTTCTGTTTTATTATCACTTTCTTGATAAGAAAGTGTCCTTTCTTGAAATACAGTTTTAATATAATATTATAGAAAAAATGACAGCTGCTTCATTCTAAATGTGAAGAGGTTCCAGACTGGGAGAAGAGTATAAATGCTGCCTTTCAATTGGACTTTTATTGGACATATCCATGGATGCAGAAGGCCTGATTGTTTAAATATTACTGTTGAAATGATTTTGGATTCTCTTTTTCTTAAAAGAAGTAATTTATTTTGCCAAAAAAATCAAACCAACCAAAAGGACTTTTGCATTTCCTGTGGCAGTGTTTCACTGGGAGATATAGGGCTATTTTTGAATTTCTGTAGCTGAAATAATTTGGTTTTACTTTTGGTTGCATTAATAAATCTTAACTTTTTCACTGAAGTTTTCCGCACTGATGTTTTTGTTTCTATTCTTCACATGAAGGAGAAGAAAATACTGTAGTAATGATCGTGTTAATGTATTCTGCCCGCTGCCTCCTATGTTTGATAGCATGTTGTGTCAAGAGTTCACATAGTCACTTTTTCCCTTCCTAGTGGGAAGATATGTTTGTAATATCTTCCAAGTTGAATTAACAAAGGAAGACTGGAGGTGAGAAAAAAAATACTGCTAGTTCAGTCCTGGGACTTGATGCCTTTTGTGGCAATTTCTATATAGCTCATAATTCATAGTTGGTAATAATTTCATCCGGACAAACTCAGAGTAATGTTATATTATTTGCTGGTGCACATATCTGTATAGGTCTTTGATTTTTTCTTGTCGATTCCTAGAGTTTCAAGCTAAGATGGTCATTGTTAGCTCATCTTGGGGAATTTCCCTGTGAGGGAACAATACATATTCAGTTAGATGGAACTGTCAGTTGATGAGAAGAGCTACAGCAGTAACAGTATAGGTAGAGTTTTGCTGCCTGTGGCCCAACTTATCTGATAAATTTGTCTCAAAAAATGAGGTAATGTGATAATTCAGAAAAACATTGCATAAAATAATGAGTTGTTATATATCTCGAAAATTTGTGGAGCTGCTTTTTTGAAGGAACAACCAGTTTCTCACTGAAAATTGCAAGTCCCTGCTTTCCCTAGTTTTTCATGCAAAGAATTAAAAAAAAATCCACAAACAAAACCACAATCCCATCATTAAGCACAATTTTTCTAGTGTCACACCTCTATGCATCTAGTAGAGCTGACTTCAGAGAACAAGCTCCAATCAGATTTTAACATGAAACATTTTTCATTTCTGTTCAAGGGGAAGATTTTTGAATAAGTCACTTTTTTCACTCTTTGAATATTAAATCCTATGCATTTGCTTTTTATCAAAGTTCTTCAATCTTCATTTGGCTCTCTTGTATCTTTTATTGTTGGCCAGGGGGTGGGCTGAGAACTTCTACTCATTTTTTTAGGTACTGCTGTTGACGCTAATACGAATGTTCGCAATTTTCCTGATTTTTTTTGTTTTGTTTTCCTTCAAAATCTTGGTTTATGCCTCACTTTTTGCTGTGTGTTTTAAATGAGGAGAATCAAACTTAAACACTTAAACAATACAAGGCTTGAAGTTTTATCCTTTAGACGAGTAGTGTCTTACAGTTACGTTTTCTCAAAGAATTTGGAGATCCCATGTTAGTTTGCTCTAAAGTTGTGATTAAGGAAACAATTAAACTATTGGACTCCCAAGGAAGCGCTTAAATACTGAATAAATGGCTAATTACTACTTGTGTGATAATAATTTTTTTTTAATGATGGAAACCCATTATCTTTCTGGCTTTGAATTCAAGGCCAAGTTATGGTATTCTGGAAGAAACAGCTAGACACTTAGTGAGATGTTGGTTTACTGTGACTGTTACAAGTTTCAAGCTAAGTTGATTAACATTTGTTATTGGCTTAAAGACATTGAGGGTATGAGTAACAGGTTCAGGTTCCCTTCATGAGTGTTGCTTATGGTTTTGAGGTTTTGTTTTGTTGTCTGGTTTTTTATCTCTTGATTGTGAAGGTTTTTTTTGTAGTGACTCTATGGGTTGCTTTTGTGGTTTATGTGTTCTCTTTTTTTTAAGTTATTTATCACTTTTATGTTTTCTGTTCATTCAGCAGTAAGTATAAAATAAATCCCTTATTGCCCTTATCTTCTCTTCCAGACTAGGTTTTCTTTAGATAAACTACTTTATTTTCTTGTAGGTTCTTTCTTTCATTGATGTCTCAGGCTGATGTCTCAGAACACAGATATTATCACCTATTACTGTGGAGTTCCATTTTTGTTTTGGAGTTGTGGTTGATTTTTCTGGCAGGGCTTGCACAGATTCATGAACTATTTTAGGAAAACTGTATTAATTCTGTTCTTCTTATAAAGCACTTTAACTTAACTGTTAACTGCTTGTTGCACCAGGAACCATTCCAAAAACTAGTTCTGATTTGCTAATGCTGCATGGATGGAGCTGAATCCAGTACTGAATTCCAGCATGAGACAATAGGAACAGGTTGCCTGGAGAATTTGTGGATGCCTCATCCATGGAAGTGTCCAAGGTCAGGCTGGTTGGGACTTTGAGCAGTCTGGTCTAGTGAAAAGTGTCCCTGCCCACTGCAGAGGGTTGGAACTACATGATCTTTAAGGTCACTTCCAACCCAAACCATTCTATGATGTTATGTAGACTCATCAGTGCCTGTAATCCTCAGTGGTGTCAAATGGTCCTGGACCATATTAAATTTTGTGGTTTGATATCCATTAATGCAGTTGTGTTTTAAAAAAATCACAACTTTGATGTTCTTTATAAACACTTCTGGTCTAAAAAGTTGCTAATACTTGACAGGATGCTATTAGTAGACATTTGATCTCATGTGTAGGCAAGTGTACTAGTAGTCTCACACCTGAGAATACTGTCTCAAAAGCCACATGTGATAGCTCCTACTTTATTTCTTTCCTTATGACTTGAGATATTTGGAAAGATGTTCCCATATTGTCTGGTAATAGAAAAAAAAGAAACAGATTTTTCCTTGATCACTTACATTTACTGAAAGATAAAATTGAGGGAATTACAAAATATTGTTTCAGGAATAATTAATGCTCAGACACTGTGAAATACACTGATAGCTAACCCAAATAGAATTTGGCAAGTGATCCTAGTGTGGCTTCACAGCTTGTTCATTGATGGATGTGTTTTTAATGAGTTCGTACCAAAGGAAAAGATTTCACTAGAGTAAATTGAAGATTAGAGTGAGTCCTGATGAAGGCTAGTTTGTCTTAAATAATTCAGCAGACACTTAAATTGATCAATTCCATATTCGGCTGACGGTTCCACCTGAATGTTCTCATTGAGTATAACTCAGAATGTTTTAATGTGTTTTCACTAGTGTCTGGAAAATATCATACTATCACTGTTTCTGCAGAGGCGTGCTCTGCCTTTCTGTAATACTTGATGCTTGGATACAGCCATACCTAGGGGCATTTTGGTTTGTTTAAAATTCTGAAGTGCATCTGGGCTGTGAGATATTTTGATTGTACTAATTTCTACCTGAAAACCTTTCCTTCTGTGTCTCCTAGATGTCGTGTATTTGCTGCTCTTCCTTGTCAGTGTTCTTTATCAGTATTTTCAGCCTTTCCAGGGGTGTTATCAGAGATTAACGTTCTACTATATACCATCCCTGAGAGTTAAAAATTCTTTATGATGAATTGCAGTCAAATCACTGAAGTTGTTTAGAAGGAGAACATCCTTAACTCCTGTAATATTGATGTATTTCAGTCCTTGAACCTGGATAAGGGTGGAGAACAAAGCTGCAGAAATACTTTCTGAAAGAGGCCATCTTGATCTGCACTGATCTGTTTGCAATTGCCATTGGATTGGATTGGATTATATTACTTCCTTTGCATCACTTAAAGATTGTGATGCCAAATTATAGAGAAGTGCTCCTGTAAATGCTTCAGTACCAGCAGGTCTTATTCTTATCCTTGTTTAGTTCCAGTAAAACTGTTTTGAGTAGTTAATCTAAAGACTAGTTTAAAAAATTTTGAATTACTGTTGTCTGATGTTAATTCAGATGGGTGGAAGCGGGTGGTTGTTATTTGTTCTAGCACACACATAGGCTAGCTCCGTTTTCTTCTTGGCAGATACCTCTACAACTTCAGACCAGGAAGGTTGTTTCTCTGGAGTGTCCTCATCTTCTGCCTTCTGCCATTCACTTTGCAGGTTCCTGTAAATGTCTCTAGAGCCTGTCCTGGATCTGATTTGATATTTTTTCTTCACTAGTAATGCAAGCTACCCCTGACTGTTTGTGTTGTGCTTTAAGCATCATAAGGAAAACACTGATATTTTTAGTAAGGACTTTGATCAGTACATGTTCCTACCATTTTAAGTCTCAGAGGTTTCAAGAGTTCCTTGAAATTTAGCCACCTAAATTGAGTGAGGTATCCAAATGACTGGCTAGTGTAGGGCAGCTGTGCTGAAAGAATGTTGAGGCTGGTTAGTACTTCTTAAATCCCTAGAGCTTAAAATTGCCCAAGTGCTAGGACCTCCTTTACTTGTGGTCATTTTGTAGAACTGAGGAACTTTCTCCGAGGTAAGCAAGCTGTTTTCCGCAGCATTCACTTATGTGACATTTCACGTCAGACTTTTTTGCCACAGATTATCTGTAGTTCCAAATACACTAAATAACCGTATGGGTAAAAATTCCCCAGTCATATCTGAATTGGCTACTGACAGAACTACGGAAGATCTACAGTGGAGTGTTTATTCTTACCAGTACTATCATCATCGTACCTTCCTTCTTAGGAAATTAACTGGGGATCCTTGTTGGATCAGTAGAGAAGACAATACTAGATATGAATGTGGTGGAGGCCCAAGCTTTTTTTGAAATGGGTCATGTCTGTCACATCAAAGATATCATCATCAGTTGGTCTGTTACCACTGGTTCAACAGCTAAGTAATATCAAATTTCACTTTCATGTGGGAATTGTTACAATGGTTCAACATGATGGAAAGTATTAAACCTTCCATCATGGTTTTCAGACATTCCCATCCACTTTGATCATCTGTCTGTACCTTCATGGTCTGTATTTTGGGACATTCTGTATAGTAGACTTGCTTTTCATTAGGAGTTGGATTCCTGGTAGTATCCAGACAGAAAATGAGGCATTTATTTTGGAGTTAAGCTGATCAGATTTTCCATATGGAATGCAGCTACATGTGATTTGCTTTTAGAAACTTTTCTCCATTTAGTTTGATGTATTATTTGATTTTAAATTCCTCAATGATATCTGCCCTTGATTTCTGGTGTAAATTTATTTATTTTTGCTATCTGCATGAATTAGAGATTTTACAGATGTTTTTTATTTATATTAAACTCTTGACTTGATTTCCCATGAGGAAAGCTTTTCAGTCTAGTGGCATCTGCTCCATATGTGTTCTTTTAATGAAAATAGCCTTTCAGACATCTGTTAGGCTTGCTAAAAATAAAAGAATTTGGGAAATTCAGACCTTGCTTTGATGATACCTTTTTAGGAAAATATCATTGTGTGAATTCAACCTGGAGAAACAAAAGCTGTCTCTGTATTCCAGACTAATCAAGATGTCAGTACATCTAATTGTATTTTTTTGATAAGGCAAAGAAAAAAAAAAGGCCACTTTCTTTTCCTAATAGAACATACCTTTCTGCAAATTTCATCATGAAGACTGTAAACTCAGCTTATTTTGACAGCTGTGTTGTAGCCCCATTGGCAATTTGCTCACTGACCTTGCTGTTCTGTCTTTGTTGAACATAATGCAATCCTAAACAGTACCAGGGATTTTCTGCACTGTGTATCAGTGCACTGTCATCCACTAGACAAGGGAAGGCTGCCTGTATGCAGCTCGGAGGTAACTGATAGGTGTTGTCCCTTTGTCACTTAAAATACACTCCCTTTGTTTCTGACCTGAATATCCTTTAGGAAAATCTTGGATTTGCAGGACAGTCAGTAGTGCAAATTCAAACTGTTTATAATTCAAGCTGGAGAAACAAAGTAGCAGAACATGCCTTCTATCACTGCTAATACAGCTGAAAAGTCATGAATTCAATTGCTTGCATGTATGTATATATATGCAATATATATATGTATATATATGTGTATATGTATAGAAAGAGTTTCTTATTTCTTGTAATTAATCTTAATTTTGAGTTGGCAGTTCTTTGCTTTGTTATCATTTATTTGAGAAAAAAAGAGTGTGTCAAAGGTGAAGAAAGATGTACTATTTCCACAAAGCCATACAAACATCTCAACAAAAATACTGCTCTTTTATCGTGAATCGACTTCTCATACACTGAAGTATTGTTTGATCTTTCAGAAATGATGCTGGTCTTCACTAAGATTTAGGCATGTTGGTTGTCCATTTCAAACTGAGCAGGATGTTCTTTTATCTTCTTTAAACATGATAAAACGTCTGTTAAGGTATCAGTCCTTCCTTATTTGAAGCTTTTTTTCTGCTTTTCAAATGCCTGAGTCTAAAGAAAAGAGTCGGAAATTCACACTTTTTACCTCTGCACTCTGTAGAGTTCAGTGACGTTGCAGTGGTGAAAGCCATACATTCTCCACAGGCATCCACAGGGGATGCCATTCCAGTTTACTGTCTTTAGTCGGCTTGGCTGTAACTGATATTTTCCTTTTTGGATGGGAACACTTTCAGGTGGTCTGACAGCCTCAGCACTGCTGATCCTTTTAAGGAAGGTAGGAAACTGAAGCCCTTGCAGTGTTTTATTCTGTGAGCTTGTGACAGAAATGAATCCTCTTCAGTGATCAAAATGTAGTGTCAGTGTAACTTCTGAGACTTGTTCCTTTACTTGACATCAACAAAGGTGACAGTGAAAGTACACATATATCAGATTACACACTCTTGCAGTTGCCTTATGATTTATGCTGTATTTGAGAGAAAAAGCTGTCTTTGCTCTTGGATGTGAGATCTGCAAGAGTTACTACTGGGCAGCTCAACTCATGTGTCAGTTCCCATTTGGACTTGCATATAGTGAGACTAGTCTTGTATGCTATTACTTGAAAAATAGCATTACCCTTACACTGAGTTCTCTGATTTGTGTAAGTTTCTACTTCACTTCCCTTTCTAGTTATTTGGGTTGTCTGTTTTCAGGATTCCACTATAAAGTAACTTACACCCTTGTATGCTGACTATAAAAAAGTATAGGGCATTAACAGAAGCCCGTCAGCATTGCAACACTTAAATTCTTAGCAGCTCTTGTATGGATTTTACAGTTTGAATATAATTATAGACTACATGTCACAAAGAAAGTCATATATTACTAAGGCAACTCTCTGTCTCTTCCATTCTCAATAAATGATTTGGCAAACAGGTAAACAAATAGTACCAACAACATGCATTGTACATGGATTTCAGACCATTTTGAGTAATAATGATGATAATACTACTACTACTAACTCAGTGGCATTTCTGTTGTGCTTCTGGCGTGTGTTTTGGTTTCTAACTTTTTAGAGTACATATTTCTGCATTCATCCTTAAGAATTACATGCTTACATACAGGACATCTTAAATTATTGTAGTTCAAGTAGTTCTGATGAAAGGTTTGCACTTTTTATGCATAGGTGCATGCTCATGTTTGTGCAACACATCTTTGTGGTCTAAAGTTCCTGATTATTTCAGTATCAAGGATCTGCCTGTCTGAAAAGCCAGTACTCAATAAGTGATGCATCTTCTGCTGATTCTGTAGTGTCTTGAGCTTGGTACCATTTAAAATCAATGCACCTTACACTGCATTTTGTTAGTTTCTGTGGTTTAATATTAATTAATCATCTCTATTGCACCCTGAGAAGGGACAAATATTAAAAATCTGTATAACTCCAATAAAGCTTTGTGGGTTTTTTCTAGTCTAGTCTCAATTTTTCCTGGCTAACCAAACAATCAAACTTAAAATTAGGAATATTGTTCTCAGTATGCTACAAAGTAGTAGTACGTGTACAAATCTAATAAAATAATTGAGGAAAAGAAGTTAATAGTGATTCTTCGTGATGGAGCTGGGAGGACGACTTCATCACACTTGCCTCTGTCCAGTACCTTAATATTCTTTTAGGTAGTTATTCTTAAATTTAGTGTAAAGTCGTAAGAGTACTATGTTAATTTTATATGTAGTTTAGGTATTTCTATTTCTGTTTCACTGTAAAATGCCTTATTCAAATTCAAATCCCATTATCCTTGCTTATTCATACTTAAGTAAGAATTTTACCACACTTGTTGGATGCTATTTTGTATATAATAAGAACAGAATATCTGCCTACAGTGGGCACTGAGCTAATAATGTTCAAACTGTACATTTTAAGTGTTTTACTTTAGGACCAGGCTGGAGACAGCCTGTGGACTAAAATGCAACAGTTGATTTTCAACCTAGTTTAATCTGAAAGACATCCTATGTACTCTGCTCTGTGATGAAAAACAAAGTATGGTTACTGGAAAGGATTTCTTCAAGATTTCATATATGAACTAAAATGCAAATGGTATGTTTACTTCAGGGGAACATCAGGTTGGTGCACATCTAGGCAGGCATTTCTGAAGTGGATTAGTAACATAAAATGTTCACTCCACCTGATTTTATTTTCTTCTACTGTCACAGTGAAACCAATAAAATAGACTGTAAATTCCATCCTCTTTGGCTTCTGTATCAAACTGTTTGGATTAGACAGCCTTCAGTTTCACTTTATATTGAAAATGGAAGGAGTGTCACCTTTAATCTTTTTCACTGAGTCTGTTTTGGGATGATCAGTACCATATGACTTAGGAACTTTGCACTGTCAGAGGAATTTTCCCATTGATAGACTAGGTGCGGTTGAGAAATATTCTGTAAAACCTTAGGTGTCGCTGTGGTTTGGAGGGGAATATTTCCAGTTTAAAAGCAGGAGTTTAATGCCACCATATGAAGCCAATTACTTTGTAGGAGAAGTGCCAATATTACTGCTTCTTTTCTTACATTGAGAAGTACTGATATCTGGAAACCACAATATATTCTTTATTAAGGAAAAAAACATCAGCAAAACAAAATTAGTTTAGCATTTCAGAAATTGTAAAGGAATTACTGTCTTGAACCTTGCTTTGAGAAGGAAAAAAAAAGTATGGGGAAGGAGATCTTATGGAATTCATGAAATTGATGGGAAAACAGGGATAGGGAAAAATGAGATAAGTAGCTCATAAAAGAATTTGAGACCAGTGTTTCTAGTGTGGATGTAGTAAACAATGTGCAAAGTACATCTGGAGTGAGAACTCAGTGACTTAATGTTTAAGAAGATTGAAACTTCTGTTGAAAATACATGACCAGTAAACCATAGAAAAGGCCAAGTCTTTTGAGTATGATCGGCAGAAGCAACTGTTTTCCTGGGAGCATTCTGCTCTACCTCATTAACTGTATTAGGTGAGTATACGGTAGTATAGTGGGGTATGAATGCTGGTATATATTAGCGTATGCTATATTATGTGTTTCATAGCTGAGATTTTTCAAAACTGTTATATTCCTGCAAATTTATAATAAGCTGTTATTGGAATCAGCTTTCAAATATTTGCACAAGAAAATGAGATTTGCCTTGTTTTGGTACATTCTGAGTTATACGAAATTTGTGAACTACTTTCATTTCTTTGCAACTACTGGGTCATAAACATGGATTAGTTTTATAGGATTTGGTATGTGAGTTGACAGATGTGATATATGATGACACTTTATCTTTTATTGCTTACACATACTAGTTATTTGGAAAAGATGGGGGCAGTTCCTATTAACCACAAGATGGGATTTCAGTTGCTTACCCAAGTGTCTCTCATTCATTCATTCATTTGCTATCAGTTATAGCAGATATATTGCTTCTTCAAGCCTGTCACACCAATAAATCATTTCAGATTGTATGCATTTGTACAGTGCCAAAGTGTACGATGAATTTTAAAGGAAATCTCCTGTTTTTCTTTTCAATCAGATGAGCAACGTGAAGAGACTACGGCCACGGCTCAGTGCTATTCTTTTTAAGCTTCAGTTTGAGGAGCAGGTGAACAACATCAAACCTGACATCATGGCTGTCAGTGCTGCCTGTGAAGAGATAAAGAAGAGTAAAAGCTTTAGCAAGCTGCTGGAACTAGTATTGTTAATGGGAAATTACATGAATGCAGGTTCTCGGAATGCACAAACCTTTGGATATAATCTCA
Source organism: Pseudotriccus pelzelni (assembly GCA_035584735.1). Classification (NCBI taxonomy): domain Eukaryota; kingdom Metazoa; phylum Chordata; class Aves; order Passeriformes; family Tyrannidae; genus Pseudotriccus; species Pseudotriccus pelzelni. Next base: position 59,461,500 of record JAWMRA010000001.1, on the reverse strand, counting down.
GCTCCCTATGTAAAGTGAGTTTTGAAAGTTCATGTTGAGTATTACATTCGCCTTTTCATTTGTTTTTACTATGCTGCTTAAATACTTGGGGTTTATGTTTTTCCTGCAGTTATTTGATTTCTGTTTTTTGCATTGTTGTTAGCATTACTTGATGGTTTGAACAATACAGCTTATCCCTGAATAGTCATCTTGAGATGGGCTTGCATTTAAACTTTTAAATGATTCTGTTTTGAGGGAATACTAAAAACTCCAAATCCAAACTAAATAAGGTTATGAAAGGACTATATCACTGTGATCATAATAATGGTGTAGTTTTAATGTCTGAGCACTTCTAAGACATCTATCACATTTTAATATGTTTTAATACAGTTAGGTTTCCTCTTGGACATACATTTTCTCCTCATGGGATTCTCTTCTTTTGTTGCTCAGTTTCATCAGTTTCTTGTTTCTTCTTATTTTTCTTGAATTTTCACTCTTTCAGCTTTTGTATAAGGTATATACAGGAAAGAATCTGTACTTTTCTGAGTGTGAATTTATAATCCATTCTAATCCTAATTACCTTACCCATATTTAGGGGGGACTTTGTTATTCCTCCTAAATTCCGTTGTTGTTTTTTTCCCTGTGCCCTCTGGGAGACTACTGCAAAATCTACAGAGAGCACACATATATGTAATTGTTCTTACAAGAAAGGAATTATTTGGAAGTTTATATGTACTCTGTCTTTCCACTTCTTTATCTTTTTGCAGAAGAGAAAATACAATATATTCACTTCTGTATTCTTTAATCACCCTTATGCTGCAGTATTTTGGAAGAATTCTTTCACTATGGTTTTTGAGTGTTGAATGTGATACCTATGACATAAATATTCATAGAGAACAAATTATATGCTTTCCCTAGTCTAAAGTAAACATTAAGCATGGGTCATCCACCTAGAGAAATACAATTTGTTGAGAAACATATTGAGAAGGAAGGTACTAAAGATTCACTCTCCAGTTAGGTGCATTTACTTCTTAGGTTTTACAAAATTCTGTCATAGGTCTGTTTATATTCTGTGTATTTTTAATGCACAAGACAACAACAAAAGAAATATACTTATGACAATTAAAAAAGAAATATGAAAACAGTGTGAAGGTAATTTTTACAAGCAGTTTGCAGAGCAAGATCAAAAGACAAAATTTATCTTGGAGGAATAATTTATTAAGATCTAGAATATGAAAATTTTGAAGATAACCATGTAGTACTACACATAGGAAAGAGAAATGATGTGTGTAGATGATGAAAGTAAGGACTGAATGACTTAGGCAGAATTTCAGAACAAGAGCTCCAAGTCCTGACTCACTCTACAGAGCTCTGTTATTAAATGCATTTGATAATCTAGGATCTTATAGTTAAAATAGAAACATAGAGTATACTGGAAGGGACCAGTTAGGATCGTAAAGTCCAACTCCTGGCCCCTGCACAAGACACTGCAAGAATCACACCATGTGCCTGAAAGCATTGGCCAAACACTTCTTGAACTCTGTCAGGCTTGGTGCTGTGACCACTTTCCTGGGAAGCCTGTTCCAGTGCTCAAACACCCTCTGGGTTAAAAACCTTTTCCTGATATCAACCTAAACCTCCCCCAACTCAGCTTCATACTGTGTCCTTGAGTTCTGTCACTGGTCATGAGTGAAGAGATCAGTTCCTGCCCCTCTGTCTCCATCCTCTTGTTTCATAGTCTAAACACACAACCAGGGTTGCCCTGTCGCAGATGCAGAATCCAGCACTTGCCCTTGTTAAAAATCATGCGGTTCGTGATTGCACATCTTTCTGATTTGTTGAGGTCCCACTACAGGGCCTCTCTGCCCTCAAGGGAGTCAATAGCTCCTGCCATTTTAGTGCTATCTGCAAACTTGCTTAGTATTCCTTAAAGCCCTGGTCATTACTGAAGATGTTGAAGAGAACTAGGCTGAGGATGGAGCCCTGAGGAACCCCACTGATGACAGGTCACTAGCCTGATGTTGCTGCATTCACTATAACTCTGAGCCGATTGCTCACCCATCATGTAACATGGTTAGCCAGCTGTGTGCTGGACATTTTGTCCAGAAGGATCTGGTGAAAGTATAGAAAGCTTTACTGAAATCCAGAAAGATTACATCCACTGGCTTCCCTTGATCAGCAAGCTGGGTTTTCCTGTCAGAGAAGGAAATCAGGTTCGACAAGCAGGACTTTCCCCTTATTAAGTTGTGCTGGCTGTGACCAATGACTGCATTGTCCTCCAAGTGTCTTTCAGTACTTCACTGAATAATCTTTTCCATGACTTTACTGGGCACTGAAGGCCTGTAGTTTTCAGGATCCTCCTTCTTTCCCTTCTTGAAAACTGGGACAATGTTCACCAGCTGGGACCTGTCCAGATTCCCAAGATTCCACTCAAAAATCATTGAGAGAGGCTTTGCAGTGACATCAGCCAATTCTTTGAGTGTTATGGGATAAATTCCATCAGGCCCCATAGTTTTTTAGGAATCCAACTGGAGCAGCAGACCCTGCATAATTTCAGGGTTGATTGGGAGTTGATCATTCTCATAGCCATGGTCCACCAGCTCAGGGCAATCTCAGTTCCTTAGATTTGCATGCTTACAGATTATTTCACCTTACTGGGGGGTAAAACATTCTTTAGAGAGGGAAAAAATGTCTTTTAGTGTACCTTCTTTATATTATAAAAATGTTGATTATCTACTGCTTACTTGGTGCTGATAAGTTTTTCAGTGAAGTCTTGTCTGAATTACTGCAGAAAATACATAGACTGACTGGTGAGAATCCACATGTAGAATGTTTAATCTAAGGAAAAAAAACATTTGGGTGTATTTAGTTTAGAAGAGAAAGAAGAGGAATATGCTCTTCATTTATGCTCAAGAGAAATGTTGATCACTACCAATAGGCTGTAGGTAAAGTAGATAAGTAGATACAAAGTTCTAAACACCCCAGAAAAGTAATGTTGATATTATGTCATGCTGTATGATTATAAGTGCTGATTTATAAGTGATGGTTTACTCTTTTCAGGACTTCATTTTTGTATAAAAAAATAATGTTATATGTTTCATTTATGTAAGAAATGTGCAAGTACAAAAATGATGTTCTAATGGCAAAGATTTTTTATGTAGTACATTTGGCATCACTTCATGCTAGGTTGTAAATAACAAGCCATGGTGTGTAAAAACTTTTTGGGAGGGAAGATAATGCAACCCTAATGGTTGCTGAATGTGAATGCCTACAGCAAGGGGTTTGGACTAGATAGTCTTTAAAGGTGCCTTCCAAGCTGAGCTGTTCTATCACCAGAAAAAAACAAAACAAAGCAATCCCTCCCCCCCCCCCCCCCGACAACCATTTATTATAGATTTTGCTGGGAGGCAGAGCAACTATGACCACCAAGTCTAACCCACTTTGAGTTCATCTGTAAAATTTCAGATCTCTGTCACTAGACATCCCAGGACAAATGCAACCTACAGTCAACTACTTCTGAAGGTTGACAGATTTTTTTCAGAGAAAAACACTGGGAGTATGCATTTATTATCCTATGTGTATCAGGGTACTAGTCACCAATTCCTAATTTACCTCATCCAATTGTGGCCTCATTTAGGAAGTCCATGAGTGCCAAGCCTTCACTCGTTATGAAATCTTTTACACTGACAGATCACTTTGTCTGGAAACACAGAGGTAAAAATATGTATGTGTAATTTGGGGGATTTTCTTAACAATGTGTAGTGTTTTGGTTGATGCCTAATCTCCTCTGTTCTGAGAATAATAAACTAGTTCAACTGTTAAAAATATTAGTATTAAAACAGGAAAATAACCCACCTGAACCAGTGTTCCTCCAAGGCCCAAATCTAGAAAGCTTCAAAATGTAGGCTGTTTGGTTGTCTGCACGGTGGTTTTCAGTAGTTTTTTTTACAACTTAAGAAATTTCCCATGACTTCTGTCCTTCAAAGATACTGGTTTCTGTAATATTTTAAGTATATGCAATTTATCTGCTCTTCTTCATTGGTGCCCAACTACGCATAGGAGACTATATGAACTCTGCACTTTACAGAAGACAATTCTGTATCTTGCTTTTTCCCTGCTTCATGTAGAATTGTACTGTAATAGTTCTACATCAGAGAGCAGCCATGCATATTCTCAGAAGAGAGAGGTGATATTGATATGCTAATACTCAGTCATTTTTTAAATACTCATGTATTAAAATTATATGCATGTTTATAACAGGTTCATATTTATAACTAACTTTTGTTAACTACATGTATCTTAAGCAGTGTAACACTGTAGAAATTTTGTGTGCTGTTATTGAGATATCCTTCACTGAGATTCCCAATACAGTAGAAGTAACTTATTTCGTAACACTGCATATAGTAAGGATCCTAAAATATATTTTTGGGTTTTAATATATTATGTGTTACAGTTTCTGTTTATGTTGAAAATTACATCTCACATTATTATTAATCAACTTGTCTAAAGGAAACATATACATTCTGGAAGAGTATATCTCATTGAATTTACTAAGATAGTATAATTTTGATCTTTGAAAATAATCACTGACTTTTTACAGGGAAGTATGAAATATCAACCTCAGTGATAGCCACCATCCAAAATTCTTCATTTTCATTTATATAAAGTACAGAAAAAACAAGCAGTATAATTTGGTTTTTACATCCGATAATTTTAAATATTTAAGTAATGACTGAATGAAAAAAAAATCTCTTTACAAAAAATTTGTTACCATGGGAAAAAGAAAAAGGTGTGTATATTTAAATTGGGAATGATCTTGCTCTTAGTTCCTGATTTGAAAAAAATTCCCATACAGCTCTGTTTCTGATTTTCACCCCTCTTTGGAAAGGGAGGTAATTTTTCCTTTCTGCCTTGTTGCTGTAACTACTCACACTGTTGAACTTTGATCACTTGTATTTTTCATGTTACTCAAACTAAAGAACAGTCTTGAAGCCGAAATAAACTTTTTTTTCAGATTAATTCCTTGTTATGATACTGTGCTAAAGACTTTGTGCCTTAATATTCAGTTATTGTACAAGTCTTAGTGCAAATGTGGCAGCCCTTTAGTACTTGTGCTTACTTTGTGCTTATATGCTTGTATACTTTTCTTGCTAAATTGTTTTATCTAGAAATAGTCCTTAAGTAGCAAAGAAACACTTTCATATGTGATGTCATTTTCTGTTCATCAAAATCTCTTTGAGAATGGAAGACTACAACAGAAATGTACAGTGGAGTGTTTGCCATTAGTCGGTTGTTAGTGGTTTTTACACAGGTAGCTGCAAGTCTTTAACTGGCCAGGCTTAAAAAAACACTTTAGATGTATAAAGGCTTCAAAAAGGTTTATCAAATGAAACCTCTAAACTCTTATTTACTGTATTGAGAATTGAGAACAGGAAGCACTTATGCAGGTTGAGGCTGTGTAGCTTCCACTGCCTAAATATTGTTAGGCTAGAGTTAATTTCATGCATGAGGAAATAAAACATGTAATGCAGTGGATATGTGCATTATGTATGGTTAGATTCTGCTGGTTTAGCTCTGGGGGTTTTTTTAATGCTTTTATGTGTTTGTTCACAGTTTTGCAAATACTTCTGTGTTGTTTAAATAATTACATCTTTAAAAGAGATATGTGTATTGTTTTTGAGTACTGAACTCAAATATTGCATAGAATTAAAAAAAAATTAGTCTGATCTTTCTGGGGGTTTTTAGCAAGGTGGGAAATGAAACAGCCCATTACTTATGGTTCTCTTTAAAAAAAGTTACCACTTCAACAGTTTGTTCTTACCTTTCTTGGGTTCAGAGTTAGCAATATATATTAGTTATCAAAATGGTCAGAAATAATATTTTTCTCAATGTTTATACTTTTTTTTTTTTTTTTGCTAGTTGAGAGACACAAAGTCAGCAGATCAGAAGACAACATTGCTGCATTTTCTCGTAGAAGTGTGTGAAGAAAGCTATCGAGATGTCCTGGATTTTGTTGAGGATTTTCAGCATTTAGATAAAGCTAGTAAAGGTTTGTGTAACTAACTAAAAGTTTTGATTTTGATACATTACAGTGTCTTGTGTGTGGGATGATGCTTATTTTTCACAAACAATATTTTAAAAATATACATTAATGATCTATATCATGGATCAGTCATTTGAGCTGCTGCAAATGGTCTTAAAGATACTTATTGTTTGGTCCTTTAACATTTACTGCAGGATTTACCACTACATTTCTTCTAACATATCTTCTAGAATCATGTTCCAAAACGGATTTCTTTTAAAAGTTCTTTTCTATTAACAGAACTTAATTCCAACTTTCAATCTTTTATACAGTAAGTGTATCACTCAATGTCTTTTAATTTAGAAATTCCTAAAGGCTGGCATGCCATCGCTTAATTTTATTTTATTTTTTCAAAACATGGAACAGTTTTGTGTTCCCTGTATGTGTGTTCTTCATGCAACAGCAGTGTTGAAAGTCTGAAAAAATTTCACTGTTTCATTATGCAGTATAGAATATGGTAAATCTCAGTATAAGTACCAGTGGGTTTTTTGCAATTAATTTCTTAATTAAAATGTATTTTCCATATTTTACCACAGTTTAAGTAATTTAAGCAGACTTAAGCACTGAGTAAAAAATTAATGCAACCTCAGCATTGTCCTACTGTGTCAGGAAAAAAAAAATCAGATGGCTGTCTCAGTGAATAATTTTTTTTAGTTTATATAGGTTTGGAAAATATCGCTGTTTATCTGTATTGCTTTGTATAGCATCACTCTTAGGTCTCTGTCAGTCTCCCTGCCACAAATTACAGCTTTGCAAAACCTGCTTCTGATGAAGAACTTGAGATACTGGTCTCTTACATAGAGTTCACTTCCTGGTCTCTTGGTTCTTAAAGTTTTCAATTTTACTTGGTGCATTATAACCACTTAAAAGTTAATTTATTTCTGAATAGCTGTCAGTATTTCAAGCCTTTCACCTAACTGTTTGTACTGGTAATAGAAAGAGTTTCTGCTGTATATGAATTTAGTGTTTTTATCATAATTTGCAATGTTAACTGGTCACTGATTTTTTTTTTCATTACCATGATGTTATTGTTTGTATTGTGGTTGAATTTGTTATATCAGACAGGAAAGCTAAAACGTTACTTAATAGAAGCTATTATTTTCAGCGTAGAAAGTCATCTTGTATGACTGACAGACACTTTTGACTGTCTTCTGGGAAACTTCTGGGATATAAAACACTGACTTTTCAAAAAGTAGCCAGTAAAATAATCAGTTAGTCCAGGCTTTCTGTTCTTTTTTAACTATCTGCAAATGATTAGATGAATCTTTGATCTCACTCAGTGTGTTGTAGGATGGAAATCAATGATTGTGTTTTCAGGTTTATATATTGAACTTACTTCAGTGTATTATGAGATATATTTTGCATTTCAGTTTTACTGTATGAAAAAGACAAAGGCTTAGGATACTGTTAACAGATTAGTGTATAGTGTGTTTGTTTATACTTGTTTCCCTACCTGCAAAACTCCATTCTGTTTTGAAAGATTCCTGCTGCGTTTTAATTTTGGAAAACACAGCAGATCACGGAGACTGTAGCTCATGGGGTTTTTTTAAACTTTTTAGTCCTTCTGTAAAAGTACCTTTTTATGAAGCAAGTTGATTTAATGTGCACCAACTTTTGCACAGTAAATTTTTAATGAAGTGGCCATTTTTGCTTGAGCTTACCAAAGGTCAGTTAAAAAAATGTCTGTTAATCTGCAGTTCTGTTTAGTCATATCCAACATATGGTCTCATGAAACTTACTGATATGCTGATGAAGTCCAACAAATTGACTAAGAATGATTTGTATCGAGGCTTCTACAGAGAGTTGGGAAATTATAGCAGATATTACAGCAGATATTATGAACCGTCATTATGGCTGCTAGGGAGAGTGATGGAGGGGAAGTCATAAAAATTTTTTTATCTAGTCAAATAGGCATATTCCAGAAAAAAATACCAGTTTTGGTAGAACAGAATTTGATATTGAGGGCTTAGAGCATTTTCTCCATTCCTAGGTACTGTACTTAGGGTTTAACAGGAATAATCCATCCCGGGTTGGTTTGTTGGAGGCAGTTCAGACTTCCAGTAAATCTGGAAAACTACTGGATCCAAATGTTGCACCTAAGGGGTTACCAGCTCTTGATAGTACAGAAGGGAGGAAGTCAGCCTGGGGTTTTCCTGTCATCCGATAGAAAGGTTCTGTTCACCTATAGGCTGCTTTGTTCCTCAAAGTTGTTTGATAAGGAGGTAACATCCCTCTTTTCTGGTTTTGTATCATACTAATATAATGTTCAATTTTCTTATGAGCCATATAGATTGCATTTTGTTACAGTACTTGTTTCTAAATCCTCTTCTCTACCTTTTGCCCTGGCAAAGGTTAGGGCCTTGTGTAGGTGGTGGAATGCCATTCCCTTTATGGTTTTGCTGAACTTTGTTCTCTGAAGTAAATTTTAAAAGTAATTCTGAAGAATAAATCAGCGAAGTTGGATAAGAATATTCTATTCTCCCATACCTTTGTTGTAAGCCAGTTTTTATTGAGCTGATTCTATTCCCTGTCTACATATTCATGTGTTCAAACAGAATAATTTCACATTTTATATGTGGCATAAAAGTATTATTTGTGAGTGTCCTTTAAATTATAAATCAAAATTAATGTGTTAGAAAGATGTTTAAATGCCATTTGAACAATATTAACAGAAAACTTGAATCTGAGCATACTGTATAAAAATGGAACTATACTATGCATTTTTTTGGTTTGGATTGATCACCTTCAGGTAATTGTTGAGTCTTCTGCAGGTTTCTCAAAGCAAGTTACTTAAAAGATGCTTTTTTTTTTTTGAGAATTCCTCCTTGACATGACTGTCCTTGTATCAGCCAGCCCATTTGTAGCATGCCTCGTATATTTTTTATTTTATATTTGCTCGTTCTTAAACCTTCTCTTTCAAGTTATTTCTAGTTCAAAATGGTGACCATTGAAACATTACAACATTCAGCAATTCATTTTCTTTTTATCCTTTTCAGAAAAAACATTCTTACTCCTTTAATTTCATTAAATATTGTCTGGTGATTGTACAGTAAGCTGTTAAAATAGCTTGCAAGACTTTAAGAGCAGTGACGAGGTCTGTTAACTGTAGAGCTGACATGTATTTTTAGTATTTCATAAATGATCAAGCATTCACAGTATGTAAATTAATCACTGAATTAGGAAAAGGTTTTTTTTACAATATAACTTTGACAGGCAAGTAACAAGGGACATCTAACCTGTACAATTATAGTTTACTTCAGGATATTTAATTTGGGGTTTCTTTAGCATTATATGCTAAAAGTTTCATTTCTACTTTTGTAATACTGTAAGTAGATTTAATTCATTGTTATAGTACATGTACATTTTTACTTTGAAGTATAACAAATCCTGTTTTTTTAAGTACTCTTAGATCAGCAGGAGGAACTTTCATTGCAGCTAATGAGCTTACTGATATGACAGTTCCTGAAGATTTATATAATTAAAGATTTCTTTTAAGCATAATGACTTTCCTGCTTTTCTATTAGTATTCCAGACAAGAAATATTTTGGTAATTTAGTACAATTTACTAATTTCTTATTTTATGATATTCTAAAGAATTCGATTGCATTTATCCAGGCTGCTGTTTTATTTGATTGACTCTAATTTACTCAGACCTTACAGGTAGTAGACTATAATAACACTATAAAACTGTAGATTTTTATTCCTCTAAAAGACATTAACTCACCACAGCTTTACAAGCAATGTATCCATTTTCTCATTTTTGTAACTATATTCAGGTTTTGTTCATAGACAATTTCACTTCAAAATAATAAAAGCTAGGAACAAAATTATAAATGTGAAGTTTAATCTATATTCATGAAAACATAGGATACTTCCACCTACAATACTTAAAAACATTAGGACAGCATGAGATAAAAATATTAACATATATATGCATTCTGTTATTAACATATAAGCATTCTATGTGTCACGAGGGAAGGCGTTTTTTCCTACTGGAGAATTTCTAAGTCAGTGGTAAATTTAAATAACATTCTATGCATTGCTTGGGCTTTTGTTTTGATTTGGGTCACAAATTCATAGGCTGGATTTTCAGGCCATCAAGGTTGTTCTGTTTGTTTGGGTTGTTTTTTCAGAAAGCAGTGCAAACTTCATGACTTATTCCATACTCTATTATACTCAGTCAGTACCAAAATCAACAGTGGTTCCACAGTTTTGCAGATTACACAGATTTCTAAGTTCCTATTGCAGATTTATAGTATGAAATAGACTCATTCAAGAAGGTGAAAGCAGGGATTGGGAAAGTGAAGAGCCACCTACTGTAGAAGACATGTTCAAGACCATTTAAAGAACTTTGAAGGTGCATAAGTCTATGGAACCTGATGAGATAAATGCATGTGTCCTGAGGGAACTGGCCGAGGAAGTGGTAACCCACTATTTGTCATATTGGAGAAATCATGGCAGTCCGGTTATGTTCTGGAAAAGAGAAAACATAACCTTCATTTTTAGAATGGGAAATAAAGGGAGATGCCACATGGAGTGCTGCATTGATCTCTAGAGCCCAGAACACAAGGACCTGTTGGAGCAGGTCCAGAGGAGGGCCATGAACATGATTAGAGGGCTGGAGCACCTCTCCTGTAAAGACAGGCTGACGGCTGGGGCTGGGAGGCTTGTGGCTCACAGGAACAGCTTGCCCAGAGAGGTTGTAGCTCCCTGTTCTTGGAGGTGTTCAAGACCAGGCTGGATGAGGCTCTAAGTGACCTGATCTAGTGGAAGGTATCTCTTTCCATAGCAGGGGGGTGGAACTAGGTGATTATTAAGGTCCCTTCCCACCTAAACCATTCAGTGATTCTATGGATTAGTAGCCCATTCAGAAATCTACCTTGAAAAATGGTTGTAGCTAGCAGGGTAACAATTTTCTCATAAGGTTTGATTTTTTTTAATTTGAGAATTCTCTTTTTAAAATGCAAAGTTCATTTCCCTTTTTTTAATATTATGTATGGGGTGTTTTTTTTGTCTTATGATTGTTTTCAAGGATGATGGCTATGAATTATAAGCAGAAGACTTTTTACCAATCAAAGGTCCATTTTTAGAGGTCCTCTGAATGAAAAATCACTATTATTCTTACCTTCGGGAACTTCTAGTTTCTTGGTCTATAATTCACTTAGTTGTACCCCCCAAGAATGATATCAAATATATCTTAGGCCTTAGTTTATAAGGAAAGAAGCCAATGTATGTTTTACATAGCTATTGAATACTCTTGTAAGTTAGTCTAGAGGCAGCTAAGCAAACTAAGCATTGCTTATAAAAAGTGGAAAAAAAATGTATTTTCCTTAGTAAAAAAAAAAAAAAAAAAGCAGCAATATTCTTAAAAACTGTTAGATTGCTCAAAATGGAGATTATATAAATGGCTCTCAGAATAGAAAATACAAAATTTTATTGTTTAAGAAGTAAACACTAATAGGAATTGAAGTTCTGGGTTGATTAGGCTTTCAAACAAGACAATTATTAACTGTAAAGCCTTAAAATAAATGCTGAAGTATAACAAAGTAATGACATAGAATTCCATATAGAAAAAGGGATTTGAGATACCATTGTTTCAAAGGAAGAAAATTTTTTTCAAAGTCATCTTTTTTTTTCTTGTCGACTGAGAAAGTGTGTAATGTATTTAGCAACTAATTTTGCCTTATTATTCAGCATTAAGCAGTAGAGGAAGTTATAAAATAAATGTTTCTCCATTAAGGCAGTTCTTAGATTGGCAGTCTGTTTCAAGCACTAAATTGGGTGAAAGACATTGTTTTGCAAGATTAAAGAAGCTTGTTATTTTGGTGCTACTGGGTTTGTTAATGATTTGAAAATTGCTTGTTTTTGTCAATATTGAAAATATTAGGCTAAAAATATATATCAGTTTACGAATGCACCACCTAAGACATAAAGATGTGCCAGTCCAGCATTTAAGATAGCACATCTTAGGCATTCTTTTTTTTTTTTTTGTCTGAGTGTATTACATGATATAAAAATTCTGGCTTTACGAGCCAATGGAACTTCTGCAACACTGTTGTGTATTGCACATAAGCTCTTTTAATGTTGTGGCTGCAAGTTGTTTTAAGATCTGATTACACAGTGAACTACCAAAATGTAAATTAAATACTCTATTTCTTTAGGGCATTGAAATATATGCATCTTTTACAAGTGCGAATTAGCAAAATAAATATAAGAAAGAATTTAAGTATTTGCACATTTTTACCAAAATGGTGCCTCAGTTTCTAATATGATATTGAAGTAGCCCATGCAAGTAGCCTTCTTTATCATCTTGTGATCCATCCACGGCCAGTCCCTGATGCAATCCTTGAGTCCTGGGTTTTTTAAACATGTTGTAGACACTTTGATCTATAAGCAGATCAGGATTCAGATAAAGCTGTTCAATACTACTAATTTCTTGCTTATTCACCTGAGTATAAATGTCTGGATGTTACTGAAAGATTTCATTATGTATGATGTTTTAAGTGACAGTAAGACAAAATTATATACTCTGGAGGGGAAAAATATGGATATCTGCTAAAAGATGAGGAAAAATCAAGTGAGTTATGCAGAAATCAGTTGCAAGAGAAACCTTAAAATGGTGGAAAAGACAATATAAAAAAAAGAAAAGCTGTATGCACTGTGTAGATGTTTAGAACCCTGAAGATGAGAAAGCTTAATTTTAACAAGTAGAGAAGTGCTGGAAGGGCATGTATATGTGTATGTAGACTTATATGTTCTGCTACCTTTACACTTCAGGGAGTTGGATGTTGCAGTAATGAGACAGGGTAGAACACTGATAATCTTGTGACTTTTAAAGTTTTATTTTAAAGGTTGCTAGAATGATACTCATTCCGATTTCACGCTAATGCTTCATTCTGAATCAGTATTAATCACTGTCACTGTATATTCAAAGCAGTTAGTTATTAACAATCATACCATAAATTAGCTGTGAATATACAACATGCAGCACAGTACTTTGTGGGTCCCCAAGGATCCAGGTGATGAGGCTCAAGAGCTCTTCAGTGGGGGAAGCCGCAACTGATGCAAGGGTCTTCTTTTGGTTCCCTGCTCCGAATCTGGTTTCTTCTTGGCAGCTCTTAGTCCATCACTGTACCATAGGACTGTGCCACACTGAGGGATATTGATCCCTGTGCTGGGGCAGGTGCTATATCCTGTTGCTTGGCCATTTTTTCTCCTTGCCTTCGCAGCTCCTTCTTTCTTTCAGTAGCAGTCTGGTGACAAATAACTGACCCTCAGTGAATTGCTTGTCATTCAGGTGTTTCTCTTTTCAGCTGTTTCCCATGTTTTCAAGTTCTGAGCTTAAATGGTATATTATAAAAAGAGATGTGGTGTCAGACTGCATTTCACCCAGGATGTACTTGAGGTTTATAACAAGTCCAGCAGGCCAGGACTCTTGTGTAGATAGTATAGGGCACAGTTGGTATAAGGTCCAAGGCTTATTCTTACTGATGATATTAATATTATTACTGGTGAACTGGGTACAAAAATGCTTCCACATTGTTTACCAATTACACTACATTACTGTGTTCATATTTGAAATCAAAATAGGAAACAATTAAATTCTGCTTAGAGAGCTCCTTTTTTTTTCATATGTGCAACTGAAGTCTGCTTTGGCTACGGATGGGAAAGTCGAAGGCTCATGAGCCAATGGAAAAGAGGGTCTCAAAAGCTGTTTGTATGCATATGTTAGACACACACTCACGTGGAATAAAGCGGGGGAAAAAAGGCAATAAAGCCAGAAAATGGCTGTAGAGACAAGTGAAATCCTCATTTTGGGAGAAATAAAGTATAAATATTATATATTCAGCGCTATGTGACACTGTGTATATCGAAGTAGATCTTATGCTACTGTTAATGGATATTTCAATGGATATTTCAGACCTTTGCTAGTGCTTACAGAAACCTCCAATACTTTCCCTCTGGAATATTTCTTTGTTAGTGCTCTAAATCCACCCAAAAATACAGGGCTTTTTTGTGATTGGTTATTGAGCTTTTTTTGGATACATTTTCTCATGTAACATTACTTTTGAATACTGCATCAATAATATGCTGAAATTTTAGAGAATTAGTTAGTAAACTCCATCAGTCCAGTATGAAGTTTGCATGGCAAAAGCAATAGTATATTTCCAGAAGTTTTTTTTTTTTATAATGTGGTATAGTTTACTGTATGGGACTAGAGGTCAGCTTATCACTGTCACTTGCTCAGAATAAGGGGGCCAGAATAGCACAAGGGAAGCACAATACCTGTAGGCAAGAAGAGTCTTTTGATAAGGAGATTGTGACATCAAAGCAAATTGTCACACAGCAACATGTAGGATTTCTGAAATATCAGCTGAAAAATCTGATGCAAAAATGGTCTGAAAGGTATAGTCTGAAAACTAGATGAAACGCTGTTTTAATTTTAAGCACGAATAATGATTTGGGAATGGGAAAGAAGGGAGCAAAAATTCTCCACAGAAATTTATTGAAAGAAAAAAAGTCAGAGTACTGTGTTCTCATATTGTAAATACCAGTTTCATTTTCTGCATTCTGAGATAACTAAGTTAAAATTAAAAGTTTGGTAAGTACATTTTTTACCAAGTTTTACTATGGCTATAATGGTGTTGTGTCACTACAGAATATTTAGGAAACTGAGGAGGAAAAGCATGATTTGGGCAATTCCACATCTCTTTATCTGACTTTACTGGTATCAGAGTTTATAAAGGAAAGAATAATCAAACACTGAGATTAATGAGAGTAGCATAAATGAAAATAAACTTATTGGCGGTAGACTAATCTACTAACTTTGACTATTAATTTCTTAGTTTTTTCAGTCGCATGAAATCTACGTTGACTTCAGTAAAATACTTGATATTATGTACAGGGGGAGATTACTCATTAGAATAAAAAGTAGAAGAAACAAAATACTGTCTAAAAGGAATGTGACTAAAAAATTATGAAATTGTGATATTTCACCAGTGAGTGTGACATAGGGTTAGATAGTTTACCACATGAGAATGTTATTTCATTGTTATCACTGAATAATCCTGAGGAAGCAGAGTAAAAGAAATTTGATCATGCGCCTTGATACTGTAATAAGAGCTTTGGTCAAGAAAAAGGATGTTTTATTGTAAGTTAATCAGGTAAGGTATTCTCAGGAAAACTGTAGAAATAGTAATGCAATGTAATAGTGAATCATCACCTGAAATATTATGCAGAATTATTTTAAAACAGAAGTAGGTGAAGAGGCTTCTGCAATAATTATGGTATTAGAAAACTTGATTCAAGAGAGGAAGCTTTAAAAACAAAGTCGTTATAACCATGAAAAGCAGACAATGAGAAAATTAATTATTGTCTACAAAAATATCAGGAGCCATGTTGAAAAAGGGATATGAGAGTTTAGAGGATATAAGTAGGGGATTGTTTAGGCACACATTCATTTTATTCAATGAAGAGCTTGGTTTTGTGGGGTGACTAATATTCAAAAACACAGGTTTTGACTTTGTTTCTAAACATGTGAGTTGCCTACTTCAGTTTGGCTTGGGTTTATTTCTGAATTGGTCCAGTATTAGGGGTCAAAGTTTGGGAGGAGAAGAAAAGAACTCCTTTACTTCTATGTCCCTTCAAATTTTATACCATATTTTTTGGAAGGACAAAAGGGAAGGTTGGCCGGTATTTCATGTGATCTTTTTATGGAAGAGTTGGTTATATTTACAGGTTTGATTTTTTTTTTTTCCATGTGTTTTCACTAAATTGAAAATTTAGTCCAAAAACAATAATACCAAACCTAATAGCAGCATATTGTGAACTAGCCTCTGCTTGAGGCTGCCATCGGAAATAGTCTTAAAGGAAAATATATCTAATAGTTGTGCACTGCTGACATCAAAGGGATGCTCCATTCTTAAGCTGAAAAACAATCTAAGATCCTGACAGAAGAAAAAATATTCTTCAGAACAAGATAGAGATTTAAAGATTCTTGGTCAAATATGTAACTTCATTGTCAAAAGAAGTGAAGTACTCGAATAAAAAATTGGCTTTGCTGTAAGCAAGAACTCAAAAATTTCTTCCATAGAGCCTGTTAATTGGCTCTAGGCACAGAGTTGTTTTGTTGGCTTTTTTATCTAAGTAAAAGACTGTAGCTGTTACTTAGCTGCTGCCTGCAATTGACGTAGAGGATTTTTTGGTGGATTGGATTTTTATATTGTTTTTAAATGTGTGTACTTGCTGCGTTTCATCATTTTGATATTATGTAAATATATCACAATAACTTATGCTGTGAACTCCTTATTCAAGACAAAGGGTTTAGTGAAGAGTCCTATCAATAGCTATATTAGGCACAAGTTGTATTCTGTGTTTCTTAGCATCTTTCTGAGTAAATCAGTGTCTTAAACTTGTAGGCTTCTTATGACAGCAGAAGTATGACTTTCTATTAAAATCAGGTTTGTTTCTGGAACCAGTGAAGACTGAAACACATCTTAGTCAACACTGTCAGTTTCCACTTTTAGCTCTGCTTCCCAACGAGGCAGTTTCTTAACCACGGAGACCAACTGACTTACCTGATGATGATTTGGGATAACCAATTCCTGCATGAAAATATGCAAGTCTAATGTACAGCTGGGAAACAGTGCTTTTGCGTAACCAGAGGCTTTTAAAAATGGCGATTAGAAAGCAAATGAAGAGTTATATATTATAACATAAACATAGATTTTTTTATTCCCTCTTTCTAGTTAGAAAAGTTGCCTCCACATTGTTAGGGCTTTTTTGTTTTTCTTCTTTCAGGTTGCATGAGTAATTTAACCGATTGCCATGGATCATTTTATAGTTGTGTTAACCTTTCTGCAATGAATGGGATTGTTGTTGCTATGCAACACGTTACTCTAGTCATTTGGGGACTCTGTCAGGCTTTTATAAGACAAGGATGTGTTCATTGTGTCTATTTTATATTTTCCATCACATAACTCTCCTCAGTAGATGAAATCACGGATACACTACAGATTCTAGTAACATCACTGGGACACAGGCTTTCTTCAGGGATTTTTTTTTAAATAAAGTTGAAAGTAACTATATCTTTACAGATACAGTGTATTATGAATAAACATTTTTTTAAGAAGTAATTAGACTAGAATTCACAGTATGTTCTTATCTCTTTATTATTGTTACTATGGAATAGATTTAAATGTGATGTTTACTTCATAAGCAATCAGGAAATAATTTTTAATTGATTGCAATAATATGACTGTAATATAGAATACATGCTAGCGAGTTATCTTCAGTTCACTCTGTCATCTTGATATTTTAATCGACTATTTACAGATCAGACGTTCAACTTTACATGCATTGATTCAAATGCATGAAAATTTTGTTTTTCTTTTCCTGAAGAAAAAAAATTTACACCTTTTTTACATCCTTCTGTAAATTCCTGATGTTTCAGCTCTACTCCTTTCTTTTTCTTAATTCTGTGATTTGCTCTGTTGCACCCTCTCAAGTGCTTGGCAGGCACCTTCGTTCTGATAAATTGGGGGCTTTTTTACTATGCATATTTTCAAACTGGGGAATTGAGTTTTAGGTTTCATACGTAGGTTTTTAATAGCCCCATTTTCTCTGTGTTTTGAGAATCTTGCTTTCCCTTCATGATTTTCCATACAAATGTTCTTTTTGTCCGTTTTAACAGAATGAGATTTAAAAAAGCTTTGTGATTCTTAGAATAGCTTCAAAACTTGTCCTTTGGTTAATCAGAACAGACAGACTGGCATATGTATATCTCAGGTTATTTAAAACAGACTGTTGATTGCAATGCAAAACCTTAGGCATAAAAATAAATCAAAATGCAGCATTCAAACAGCATATATCTAATCCGAAAAGACAACTGAAAAAGTGAGGGGTGCTGAACGTTGTAGAGTGACCCCCTCATTTTGTAATTTCTTTACTGTGCTTTGATTTCAGAATTAAAAAATGTAGTATGCTGATTTGGGTAAAGTTTTAATTCATGTATTTAACTCATGTATTTTGCAAACAATGATTTTTGTTTAGTGTGTTAACAGAATGAATGTTCTGTATTGTAGTCTCAGCAGAAAACCTGGAGAAGAGCCTTAAGCATATGGAGAAGCAACTCCAACAGCTTGAGAAGGATTTGCAGACTTTTCCAGTTCCTGAAGATAAGCACGATAAGTTTGTAGCAAAAATGTCAATATCCTTTGGAATGCTCTTAAAAAACAAAACAGAAGAAAGATCTCCAAGTAATTTAACTGCATTGCTTTAAACTTTAAATTTCTTTGCATAATTTCTGTCTAGTTTGTAGCATGTATTTTTGAGAAATCTAACTTTTTTTCCCTCTCAGAAACTAAAGACATGAAGAATCCAATTAAAGGATTCCTCTGTAGAGGAATGAATGAGGAGAAAAATGCTTATTGTCAGCTTTTACGGTGTATATAAGTTTTACAACTTAGTAAAAAGTAGTTATAATAGGAATATTAAGAACTCTGGTGTTAAATTATTTTTTGATGTCAGAATATCTTAGAAAAATATGTCTGTCACCCTGTGTCTATTTGTTTTCTAGTGTATAGATTATCACTGTCAATGTTTTTGTACATGCAACCACAAAATCAGAAAATTTCTTTTATTGCAGAAATTGGATTCATAGCATGTGAAGTGTTTTCAGGTCTTATTTTTGCCAAAATTCCCTTTTGCACTATTTATTCCAAATCCTGCAACCAACTTCACTGCCTCTCTCTTTCATAAGAACACCTTGTGACCTGAAGATAATGAATTAAACAGAAACCCCCCATTCTTTCACTTAAACCTCCTTAGCAAATGTTGTTCATATATGCTTGGCACTGAGACTAATTTGGAAGCTGAAGTATCAGCAGACAGGTTGAAATTTGCTCTGCAGACATGGTTAGGTTATTACCTCGCTGGAAGACTACTCTGTTACGTACAAAAGCAGGGGGACTCAGGGCACAGTCCTCTTGATTACTATTAAATGAAAGATGGCAAGCAACCCTGAGGCTTAGTGGATATACTGGTTCTTCCAGCATCAGGGCTAGTTTTGTCTTCATTAGATTAGCTGCAAGCAGTGTTTGCAGCTTAGCTTCAGGCCTTCTCTGGACAGTGTGGGTTATCTTAACCTTTCAGTGTTGCTACTGATTTTTTGTAAGGTTGGGTACTTTGTTGTTGAGGTTGTTCTGTTTATTGTTGTTGTTGCCGGCTTTTTTTTTCCCAGCTCAATGTGTTTTTAAAAGATACGTTGTAGCCCACCAGCATGGTGTCTGTACAGTATGAAACATAAGTTTTGTCCCTAGAGAAACTGATAGCATAATAGGAGAACTAGGAGATGGGACCCAAAGGCAAGAGATAAAATATTGCCATGAAGTTAGAGGAAAATATATCCGTGAGAGCTTTCAGAGAATTTTCAGAGAATATTGCTTTGTTAAGAAAACGGCATGTAGTCTAGGAAGTTAGAATGGAAAGGGCCTATTAAAAAATCTAACCTATGAGAAAGGACAGGCCCTTCTTAATCCAATAGAATAGAATAGACTATTTCAGTTGGAAGGGACCTACAATGCTCATCTAATTCAAAATGGTTGTGATGAAGGCCATAGCCATAAAGTTAAAGCTTGGGTTTGGATCCATTTTCTCTAAGGAAAACTTCAGTTGATCCTACTTTGTGATATTTGAATGGAAGGATGATGTCAAATAAAAGAATTTTCTTAATATAGCGTAAATAGCAATAAATCCCTGGGAGTAACCAGTGGTCACAAAACACTTGAAAAAAAATTAAAATTAACTCAAATATAAACTTAATGGGCTACAGATTCTTACATGAACTAAGGTAGCCCAAGACAAAAAGGAATCATAGAATACTTTGGGTTGGAAGGAACCTCAAAGACCATCCGCTTCCAACCTCCCTGTTGTGGGCAGGAACACCTGCCACTAGACCAGGCCAAAGTTGAAAAGAAGCCCCTAAGTTTTTTTAGAAGAGCTTCAAGGAGGATCTGCAAGTCCGGCTTCTCTACCAAGAAAACTGATGAAGACTAAATAAAAACAGAATGAACATATATTTTTTGGAGATAAAATATGATGGGAGAGAGTCAGTATGTGTTTTGTAAAGAGAAACCATCCCTTGCAGGCCTACTATATCATGCAGTTAAAGGTAGGAGGTCAGTAGAGCATAATTGAATTTCCATGCATGTTTCAACAAGGTTTATTAACAGAGACTTTCAAGTAAAGAAATTTCTTACGTAAAAGGTGGATTGATTTTTTTTTCTGTATTAATATCTTTTAAAAAAATCCTCATGTCAAAGGCAGATACTGGCAGATGCTGACAAAGCAGCAAGTGAACTTCAGTGATTATAGGGTAATAGATCTACATTAAAACAACTGGGGACAATTGCAGTTAAGAGCAAGGAGACAACATTTTAAGATAGTATAAAAATCAACGATAGTCTTACATCATCAGTTCTTCCATCACCCCGTCTCAAAAAGTATGCTGTATACCTGCTGATGTGACAGTGAATGGTCACAATGAGCAGCAGTTGGCAATAGTTTCTGCATAAGGCATTTCAATAGATTAAAACTCTGAAGGTGGAAAAACAAAAAAGTTAAGAAAATACAGTAAGTACTTGTCATTTTGTATTCCATACAGAAGGAAAGTTATGAATATATTCATTGGATCTTATAAAGAACCAGGGTTCATCCCATGTGAAACACTGTCCAGCAGGTTAAAACATCCTAATGGAAATGTTTTCTTGGACAACAGACAATTAAAATGTAGAATTTACTTTTAGGATGTTGTAGAGGCTGAAAATGTGAATGAATTTCATCTGAGGCTTTGATAGTTAGCTAAAGATTGTACATCAGAAGCTATTAAGCAGAATACTCCAGCAGTAGCTTTAGCTTAGACAAATCACTAGCATGGAGACTGCTAGAAACTAAGTACTCCATCAGTTGAATTATAATGCTATAATTGCCAAGTTTTCTTCATGTTTTCTCTAATCATTGGGTATTGACTGCTGTCAGAAACAGGCAAGATGAATATTTGATCTTACTTGCAAGAAGTCAGTACAGGTAAAACCAGCTGTTAAGATCTGATTAGTGGGAGATGCCTCTACTTGAATTAAGGTGCAAACAAGGCCATATGTAACTGCTATATAAAATCTGTATTACAGTAAATGTGAGGTAGAGAGATAGAGAGAAATAGAAGAGAGAGAGATTAGGCAGAGGATAGTCACCTCACTTGGATCCAGTGGTGTCCCATTGGTAGTTCTTCACCCTGGGCTTCTTAGTGGTGGGAGTCCCAAGGTCATTGAAAACTTTTCACTATTTATGCATTTTAGCAAACAAAGGAATTAATGCTCATTGGCTACATAGTTCTCTTATTCTATTGGTTAAATTATTCCCTCACTTCTAACACTAGTTAGTCTTGTGCTCAGTTTTTCTCCTCTTTTGAGTCGGTGGGTTTCTTGAGTTGGTGGGTTGTGATCTCCCCCTGCCAGAATTACCCAGTCAGAGCTGATTCATTACAATTGCTGAGCTGACTTTCCTTGTGGCCCAAAAATTCTGCATTTTTTGTGTTCATTATCAGTGATACATTCTTCTCCCCCAGCTTTGTTAACCTCACCCTAAGTCTGAGAGTACACCTGGACAATACTACCACCTTTATCTTATCTCAGGTTCCTGTTACAGTGGTTTAACTTACAGTCCAAGTTCCAGGTATCCACAGAGGCACATCTGTGGGATGGGAGGAGGCTTTGGTGATTGCAGATGCCATCTGTCCCGTAACTTGAGATGATCTTCGGTTGACCAGTGATATTCGTACAAGCAGTTGCTTCTTTACACAGTTTGCCATGGTGGAAATTTTTGTCTGGATGCATTACCCAGCATGTGCCAACCAGATGTTGCCTCCACTAGGCCTGGAGCTAGTGGCATCCTGTCACTCGCTTCTGTGCTTATCTCATGGCGAAGTCATTCTGTGGCCTAAACAGTGTTTGAGAGAGGTAACTGTGCTCTTTAAGTCCTTACGCCAATCATACTACATATTTCATTGTATTAGACTATTCAAATACAATATTTTGAATAGTAAATATTATGAACAGAAATAGTTTGCCTTCACCTACTACCTGACCCAGGAGACAGGCAGTAATTTCAAAACAGCAAAGTTGCATATGGTTTCTAGTCATGTCTGTGAACAGACTAATTAAAGAAGCTCACTTTTAGAAAAACAGGAACTTCAATAAATTACGAAGCAGAAAAGGTTTGATGTAAAGGTTAGATAATCCTGCACAGCATGATGAAACCTAGACCTGTCTTTACTTTTATTCCTATGACAAGGAAAGCTGAGTGGTGCTGATGTCTTGAAAAGCATGCAGTTCATGAAAAGAAACCAGCAGGAAATCTGAAAAAGAAAGGATGGTGCTTTGTTGGAAATAATTTTTCATCCTGAATACAATTAAGCTCCATGGACAAGCAGGCTATTACATCCTGTCGCTAAATATCACAACCCAAAGCCCCCTAATGAACTGATTAGCATTCTTGTTTCTTTAGGAAGTCAGACATATGCACAGTTGGTGCACTCTTTTATTGACAAAGTCTGTAATTATGAATATTTCTCCTATATATTAGATTGTGTTAATTTGTCAGCCATCGTATGTATGCTAGCTGAAAAGAAATAATACTTATCACAATTCTTCTGATTCCTTTAATTAGGAAAGTCAAAGAATATTGAATTGATATTGATTTAGCATATTAAATCCATTGAGTGAAATGTTCCATAAAAAGCACAGTGAACAAAATGCACTTGTACATTAAAAATAAAAATTTAGTGGGTTTATGGAGAGTATTTAAATTGTGTATTAAAAGTTCAATCTAATGATTTAGTCAATGTGCTCTTTATCAATACAACTCACATCTTGTGATTTTTCCAAGTAGCAGCTGAGAAACTCTTGACAAGTTTGAGCCTATCAATGAAAGTAGTTGATGGTATTTTTTATAGAAACTTATGGAACTAATTCTTGAGAGACAATAAGTTGATTGCTTGCTGCCTTTCAGCTACGAACAAAGTCCTTTCTTTTGATCAATTCTCTATTCCTCTTTCCTTGCCATTTAATTTGATTTGTTGACATTGCAAAAAGGGAAGGAAGGAACAGCACTTAACCTGAGTCAGAGCCTTCTCTACCAAGTGAGGTAGAAGAAACCCATTTCAACTGCAGTGAAGAGACTATTTGCTGCCCCCAAATTGTTGGTTACTTAATTGACCTCGTAGTTTGAAGTTCCTCCTGTGCAACATCATCAAATTGAAGTCTGTAAGATGTCCTTGCGTCCTAAGGACTTTGGAAGATTACAGGACCTGAGCTCTTTAGGTAAAAAAAGGTTATGTGTTGCTCTTTGGAGGAGGGACAAGATGTTAACTGTGTAAATTTAATTTAAGTATGTAGTGATTATATATGGGTCTTTAGTATCTGGTCTGGACTTCACACATTAATTACAGCTAACACTGGTTTTGCTTGTAATATATGGGATACAAACACTGGATGCAGCAGATTTGTGTGATACAAATACCTGCCAATTTGTTTTAGTATTATAACATAGAGGTAAGTAGGAATGAATCAAAGAAAAGGTATTATTTAACAAGTACTTTAAACATTTCAAAGTGTTTTTTGAACTATTATATTCAAATGCAGAATTTTTCTGTTGAAGCTTGGTATATGTGTATATATACAATATATATATACATGTCTCTCTGACATGTGTTTTTCAGACAATTGCAACTGTTTTCCCAAAAAGTGGGAAATTCTTAACAGAGACATACAGCGTTCACACCCCTTGCTCTTAGTAGAAAACAATATGTGGAAATGGTTTGAAGTGACCACGAAGTCTTTTTGAGCATATCTTCAAAAGGTTTGCCACGTTTTTATGGAGACTCTTGTTGTCTAGTGTAGTGGCAGTCTCAGTTTCCTTCTGAAGATTCTGCTAAAATATATACAGCATCTCTGCACCTGCTATCTTTTTGTTTGTACACAGAACAATATTCCTTTTTCAATTATCCAGACTTAGTATGTAGGTTAGTTTGTGAAAATATCACAAGTAGTGAATATTGGGGTCTTTTAAAGATATGTATGGTGGAGATAACATCATTCATTATCTCCTCTAAGATAACAGCTGCTTTTACTTGGCTTGACATGCTCCACTATATTAGTATTTTAAATACCACAATGTATGTGGTATTTATGAGTAAAAACTTCAGACAAGCAGTTCATTATAAAAAGATCTGCCAGAATATGCAAGACCAAACGTGCAGCTGTTAGAAATTTTGCCACAGATATTACTTGTCTCAGTGTTGCTTTGCTTTCCTCTTCCATTAATTAGCAGAATGATCTGGAGTCCCATGAGTCCAAAATGCAGTCTACAAAGTGAAGCCACTTCAGAAAAAGTTAACAGATACCAAACTTCTTGATTTCCTTTTCTTCCCACCTGTGTGGCAGCTTAGCTGTATTTCTGTCCTCATTCATCCAAACCAATGAATTGTGTAGTTGGTAATGCATATATATCAACCTGTTCATAATAATTACAGTTGGGATTGCTATACTCAGTAGTATTCCCTGTTGTCTCCAGTTTAGCTAGGGCTGGCTAACAAAAGCCATATTTAAGGAGAAAAGGAAAGAGGAGTTATTAAAGATACCTAAATTGAAGCTCAGTCTCAGTAGAATGCCAAGAGCTTAGGGATATCCCATAATGCACCAGACGGAAAATAAAAATCTCAGGATTCATCATGTCTGGCATTGAAATACTAGATTGTAAAGCATCTTTCCAGAGTATTGTATTCTGTGTTTAAAATTGTGCATCAAATATTCAAGGAGAGTCACTTTTAACAGTATAAACTATCCAGCTTATATGGACTCTGTTAGCATAGCTGTAACTTCACCTGTGTCTTCAAGAATATCACAGAAATTTTGCCCTTCACCTCCCCCACTCCCCAAGTGTTCTTTTCAGGACATTCTCTGGCATTTACAAGATGAAATTTACATTTTACTGATATTTTTTTTTCCCCTTCTTTCTAGAAAACTGAAGGAAGTTTTTGGAAAGTTTGATATTTGGCACTTACACATAGTGACAGCAAAACACATTATCTGATTTCCCTTTACCCTTCCAATCTGTGAAAATAAACAACCTTGTAACTGCAAAACACTTGTATAGCTTTCCTTAAGTTCTGTTAATAATCTAAGAATCACAAAATATAAGTATCCTAAATTTGTAGGATCAAAAGTGAAACAGATGTGGGAATTCTTTTTTCTGGTTTCACTCTTGTTTTTTTGTTGTTTTGGTTTGCTGGTGTTTTTGTGAACTGCTGACATTTCTTTTGATGGTCATAACCTGTGTTTTGTCATGACTTGTTTCTCATAATCCTTTTTTATGTAATACTTGGGCAGCAGTTGCAGACTAACTTCTCATCAGCTTTCCTTGCTGTCCCACCAGCTTTTTAAGAGACTTAATAATTTTTAAGAATCTCAGGTCTAAAGAGTTTTCTGTGGCTGTTCTCATCTTGGGAGCCCATTAAAGAAGAGAGACTCAAATTGACTGCAGTAGAAAAGTGGGCCCATAGCATCAGTACACTTTGAGCTGTTACTAGCTAGTCAGCACAGGCAGTTTGAAGCTCCTTACAAGCTGCATCTTGTGGAGTCAGTAGAAGCACAGAAATAAGCTTGTACTGGCAAAAAAGCCCTGTCAGAGAAAGTCTGTAATTAAATGGTTGAGGGTTGATGGAAGATGTATCTTTTTTAATAATTTAAATCTTGACTTTGTTAGTCCTTTTTCACAAGACTATTGTATTGGAGGCTGTTCTGCCCTTACAGACCCAGTATATATATAATATATATATATAAAATATATATGATATATATTATATAGTAATATGTTATGTATAATAATATATATTATATATAATAGCCATTGTAGTGACCAGTTAGAATGTTGTGAAAGTGCATTATTTCTCCTTTCCTGCATGTATGTGGGAACGTTATTATGTGACTTTCTGGCATGAATTCTAAATCACAAAAAATCCCCCATGAACTTCTTACTTGATCCATTAAAAGCAACCTTAACAAACCAGAAGGACTTTTAATAGTGAAATTCAAATGGGATTCAGCCTTTAAACAAAGCTAAAAGAAGAGAGCACTGCCAAAAAACTCAAGAGTGAAAACAGGTACCCAGCAGTAAATTGTTAGTGTGTACTGGTCACTTGTGGGGTTCCCCAGGGCCCAGTATTGGGGCCAGTACAGTTCTATGTCTTTATTGATGATCTGGATGAGGGGATCAAGTGCACCCTCAGTCGCATTGCAGGCAACACCAAATTGGGTGGTAGTGTTAATCTGCTGGAGGGTAGGAAGGTTCTGCAGAGGGATCTGATCAGGCTGGATCAATGGGCCGAGGCCAACAGTATGAGATTCAGTAAGATGAAGTGCCTGCACTATTCTGTTGGTCTAGGTTTTAATGCACTTGATTAAAAATCCCATGCTTCATAAAGTAAAGTGACCATAGTTCTTTTAATCTGTAGTAGAAAGTGTACAAATACAATAAATTCTCTTTTACAATGAGGTGGGCAATTGAGAGTAAAGGTAAAATTGCCATTTATTGTCTTTTGCAGTCTTTACTACAGCAGGAAAATAGGGGAACATAAATATTTGTTTAGCTAACATTCCATCAAAGTAAACATTTCATGAAGTTGTCCTACATAAGGAAATGACTATGTAGAATGTTTCATCTTTGAGCTTCTTTGACAAAGTACATTATCAGATGTCCTGAATAAACATAGTTTTAAAATTTAATTTATGCAATATTTTGATGCTGTTTATAAATCATCTATCTTTTGTAGATGTAGTTTTATTATTTTCACTTCTAATTTAATTATGTTGTATTGATGTTGCAAGTAGCCTTAGAAAAAACATAAATACCTAAAGCAGCCATCAGGAACAGAAATAAATACATTGTTGTTAAGATGAGGTTTTTTTATCTTTCATAGGTTTTACGGCTAATACTGTTTATCAATAGTTCTATATTTGCTCTAATTTCAGTAGGAATGGTACTATTTCTTGATAAAGCATTCAGGTTAATTATTGGTATCTGTACCTAAATGCCATGTAAATTTTAATTTACATACCGAAGCTTGTAGCTTCAATCAGGAGACAGTGATACTAAATAAACTACATAGGTGCTTGAAGTTAGATTAGTTCCATACGTTTTATTTAATGTCATATGAATTATATGGTAATAGAATAACCTTTAAATTTAAAGTGGTTGAGATATTGTGATGTAAGTCCCTGAATTTATTTGTATGCCTAATATACGCAGTAAATACTAGGAAGAATATTTGACATGTAAGGAATTCTTATGGTCTTCATTGGATGAAAAAAAGAACACTTTATGAGATACAAATGAACGTTAAGTAAAAGCTGTGAGTTTGACTGGGTTCACTGAGTATTATTGAAGCCTTAACAGCAGTGTACAGCTTTCTAGTTCATGCCAAAGAAGATTTTCAGAAACTTTCACGGATGCATGAGAACATGGAAAAACTCTATCAGAACGTGATGAGATATTATGCCATTGATCCAAAGAAAGTTTCAGTGGAGGAGTTTTTAACGGACTTAAACAACTTCAGGACCATGTTCATGGTACACTATGTTTATTTTACGACTAATATTTCTTAGAAGTTATTTCTTGTAACCTTATGTAATTGTATTTGAATTTGGATAATAAGTAATTTGTGTCACATCTGGCTTCTTATGGTTACATAGCTTAATTTACTGACTACCCTCCTGCAGGAATGTTATATGAGCATGAGTTTTATGACAAAATCCAAAAGAGTGATCCAACAAATGCCTATTGATCTGTAGAAAGATTCACTTAGTCATTTTACCACCTACTTCTCATGGCAGGCTGATGCTAATCATTACAACATGCTTATTTAAGTTGCTTTCATGTTTCCCCATCTTTTTTGGTTTTACTTGGTTGGGTGGGTTTTTTAATGATTTCAGATATGTCTGAAGATATAGATAGGGAAAATTACTTCTTTAATAAATACTGAGAAAAAGTTTGAAAGTCATATGTCCATTTATTTTGAGGACTGGACTTAAACTGGAACCCATATTTAGCAAACATTTGGAGCATGTAAAGATTACTAAGTTTCTTCTGCTTCAGAGCTTAACAGCTAAAACCTAGAGAGCACAATCTTCAATCAGAAAAAATTTTGCTTGACAAGTTACATATGCCAGATTTTTCAACAGGGGCATTGCTTACATTTTCCTAACTTGATCAGTGTCTAATATGAAACTCAGTAGTCTGATTTCAAAATTGCTAAATATTACAAAATAGTTGTATTTCTTTAACTTCTGATGTTAAAACCACACCTCCCATATAAATATTGTCGAATAAGAATTTGAACTGCTTAGGTTCATGTTGAGTTGGAGGCTCTAAGGGAGTGGTTGTGGTTTACAGTAATTTTCCCATATTTTTTCTCTGTGCCTGTAAAACTACCACTGATACTAACCTCTGCTTCACAGCAGTGTTATAAAGATAGATTAATTAGTGCTTCAAAACAGTTAGGTATTATTTATGAGCATGATAGAAGAAACCTTGAGGAAAATTAATAATTCTGTCTTGCAGAGCACAGTTTGAAGGGTATATGAAAAAGATGTGTGGATAAGGCATGCAACCCCTTATCATTCAGTGACACTAAACAAAATATTGAGTAGCTGCTCAGTTTTGAGACTTTGCAGAAAAGATTTTTGAGATGCCTAGCATGAGACATCTGAAGTCTGATTTTCAGTATTGGTCTTGATTACCAACAGAAGCTGAAAGTGGTTGTTATCCTAGAAAATTTAGTTCAAAAGACTTATAAATTAAGTGCTGAAAAATCATTGGTTTATTTTAAAGCCCAAAACTAAAAGGCCACTTATCACCAGTAGGTGTGGAAAACTGAAGTTCAGTCATCCTTGTTGTCATGCAAGGTTGATGATTTACAGAAAGTACTCACCTACTTACAATTCCTTTTTTTTTTTTAAATTCTCAATTAAAGAAAATATTTTAAAAGTTTTTTAAAAAGCATGTTTAAATCTGGAGCCATAGACTTGAGTTTCATAGCTAACTTTGGACTGCAGTTTGTACTTCAGTGTTATTTGGCAGCTGTGACAGCTATTATTTGCACTCTGTGAGCACCGAATCTAGAGTACAGTTAGTTGGCCAGATCAGAAAAAAGGGGTGAAGCATTCTACCTTCAGTGCTTTAACTTCCAAAGCTAAATTCCTGGTACTGTCAGTAGAACATCTTAGGTATCAGACGTCTCTGTTAACCTCCCTCCATGCTTTCACAGCATCACAGGGACTGCTAACAAGCTCATCCCTTTCCTTGGAAGGATAGCTTTCAAGATGAAGCAATTGTTTGTCTAATGCTTAGAATTTTCCTGCAGTTGTAGGAAAGGGAGTGAAGAGGTCTTGAGTCAACAACTCTTCTGTCCAAGACAGTACACTAATCATAAGACTATAGAAACTCCTTGCTCGTGTTGACACTATTCTTCTTTCAAATTATGCAAATACTTAAACAAAAATTAGAAACAAAAGCACATGAGAGAGCCCAACAATGCTCCCATCTCAGAAAAACCAGGCCTTGGCATGCCACATGTTTTGTGTTGAAAACACATGGAACGTGTAGGATAGGATTTGGCTCTAAGGCATAGACCTCAAAACAGTGGCATCTGCGTGTGAGTTTGAAGGTCTAATGTCATATTCTAGTCAAGGGAGATGCATACTTAATACAGTTAGTAAAATTTAAAGAGCTGTCTACCTGGTCTCAAAGGAGAACTAACAGCAGAAGTGCCCAGTATCCTGGAGAGGTGTCTTAAATAGTACCCAAGAGATTGTCAGCCTGAAATTTTAAGCTGTGACATAGCATTTGTGGAAGATCACTGTCCTGCTAGTGAAAGGCTGGAGGCAAGGTGTGATATACCAAAGTTTTCAATTTGCACTGAGTATGAAGACATGAGTTACAAAATCAAGCCAACTTGATCAGTGTGATTGGAAAGAAGAGGTACCTACATTTGAATGGCTACAGTCTGAGGCTGAGTCCTACTGGTAGTAATTTTGGGGGAAAAGTAGATGTAAAGTATAAATTTCCTTGGTCACTGTTAGGAAAGTGTGTAATTTCTCCCAGTATTTACTTGTGCTCAAGACCTATTTGAGTTTTGCCCAGTAGTTTATTCTACAGAATGCCTAGTCTGAAAATCTGCAAAGAATTTGTTAAAAATAATTCAATCAAAAATTTTAGCATTTTGTAGTAGTCTATTTCCCTCCTCCCCCTGTATCAAGACATTTGACAGAGGTTACTTTGGAGAAGACTGTTTGGAAGTACGGTTTTGCTTTGTATAAAAAAGTCCATTTCATTGTCATTTTTTTCATGAAGGAAAGTTTATTATCCTTCAGTTATCCGAGACCAGTATTTCTTCACAAGTTCTATTTGATATTTTTCTTTACCCTTCTTATGGTCACTATCTATTACAGTGATGCTACAGTGCCCCTGGAAATATTGCTGTAATCCACAGTCATCTCTGCAGTATAATAATCTTCAGTCCATTCTTGTTATTTTTTTTTCTGAGTGCAGTCTGGACATTTTCCTGCTAAAAACAGCGTGAGACATTAAGTATCCCTGCAAACATGCAGTGTGTGCCTCAGACCTTGTGAAGATGCTAGCCATTTTGTAGGCGGGGACACTTGGATATATTGTGAAAGACAGCATTCTGTGTAACTATGTTCTGGAAAAAGAAACTTTCTGCAATGAAGAATGGTTGCACTTTACATATGATGCAAATGTAAATTCTCAGAGCACTGAGAATTTACCAATGTACATAGCTAACACTAAAAGAATGAAAAAATAATCCAAAAATACTTTTGTTGAAAATGTATTCAGTGTGACACAGTTCTTTTGCTTGATGTCTGAATATGCAAAATTATGATCTAAAAACTTTGAAATTCACAGTTCTCTTTTGGCTTCATTGGAAATTTTGGAGTCCTTATTTATAATTCAAAATAAACAATATTGCACGGATATTATCCAGAAGACAAGAATTTTTAAACCCAGTGAATTAATGCCTATGTAGATAAGAATAAGAAAAATGCAACACTGTCATCCAGACAGCCTTGTTTTGCTTGCTTTAATGGCTGTACAGGAAAGAATAAGTGTTGAAACTATTCTAGAAATACATATAGTAACATACTTACAATTTTGTAAAACAAGGTGGTTTAGATATTTTGAGTTCTTCCTACCTGTGTATTCTTAAGCTGTGTTTCTTGCTGAATGTATAATCCTTATTTGGGGGCAATTAGTGTGCTTTTAATATATTTATTCTGAATTTACTTACTTTTCTGAATAAAATGTACTAAACATGGAATGTAAAATATTTATTTGGTTTGATAAATTAAGGTTAGTTAGGAGATGTGATTTGAAAGGTTTTTTCTTTAAGGTTCAGCTTTGTTTTTGCTAAGACTTCAGTTTTCATGGAACTCTATATTACTTTTTTTGATAGCAAGCAGTAAAGGAAAATCTGAGAAAAAGGGAAGCAGAAGAAAAACAGAGACGTGCTAAAATAGCGAAGGAGAAGGCAGAAAAAGAAAAACAAGAGAGGCAACAAAAGAAAAAGCGCTTGTTAGAAATGAAAACAGGTAAGTGATGTAGAAAACACATTTTACCAAGCATTTCACTGGAAATATTTTTTCATTATCTGAATGTGCTATGAGAAAAAACAAAATAGATGAATATTTTTCACTGGTTAAAGTTTTCAGCAAAGAGGTTCTTAAATTTTATATTGTTAATGAGCTTTCCTAATTACCAGTTTTTCCTCAAGTTATTTTATAATGCTGCCTTTTATTTTTCCATTGGAATATATTGAACCTTGTGTGACTAAGTATAAGTTCAGTTATGCTCAGAATCCTGTTTTACCTGAGAGAAGACATTTTCAAAATCACAAAGCCATTTTCTTTAACTTAGGTTGCATACACATTTTTGTTCTTTTATGAGAATAAGCCCTTCCTAAAGTACTTCGTATTTTTCTTTGAGTATGTCAATTGTTATTTCAGCAGGTCCCTATTGAAACACCTCAAAAAACCCCTCAGCCGTGCATTTTTAAAGTTACTAATGCTATATTGTCTTTGGTATTTAAAGAGGCAGCGGATACTGTGAGAACTCTGTAACTAAAAAAGATGCCTGATGATCCTCTATACTTCTGTATTATATTCCAGGCTGAGCTTCTGTAATCCTTCAGAATGATACATGTCTTACTGTATAAATTACCATGAGCTACTCTATTTTTTTTCTGAGCAGATCTTGTTAAACAGTTCCCTACTCAAGTCCTGGTTGGCACCTTTGGCATAAATGATTATCTGTCTCTTACACTTTTCACTAATAGGCAGAGTAGGTCTGTTTAGTTTCAGAGATGTTTCAGACCAGAAGTCTTTGATTTATTTTTGTAAGACTGTCCATATCTTGAGGTGTGAGATTAGAGCTTTCTCTTAAGTTGGGAAATCAGGCAACTGCTCTCTGAACACAGAAGTTCTAGTTCCTTAAAAGTATTATTCAAGACCCAATCAGAAAACCACAAATGACAATCTTTTCAAAGCTCACAGAAGACAGAGGATGTCTGCAGAAGACTAGAAAAGGGTAAAACTGGAATCTGCATTCATGTACAGTTGGAAGTGTTTCAAAAGCGATTTCTCTCAGACATGTTGTATGTATGACCGATAGCACTTTGGGTGGAAAACTGATAGTCGTTCAGTGAAAGTTAAAGCTACTCTCAAGTCCTGTTCTTCATAATGTGATGTTCAGGCTTTCCAGGATACAGGTGCCAGTGTTAGACACTTCTGTGTCATATACTCGCATGTATACATAGGCCTCTGTTAGCGATCCTTACCACCTCAGTTAATGTAGCAGGGAGCTAAGTACTTGTCATCTACTTGTCTTTAAGTAGCATGGGTTTTTTATTAAATCATGTAAGCGTACATATTCTAGGGTCGTGAGGATTACCAAAATCGCAAACACTGAGACACAAAGTGTATGAGCAAACAATTTGATTCTGTTACTCACAATAGCAATTAATACACACCGAGCCTTGGATTTCTGAAAAGCTGCTGAGCAGGAGAAGGAGATGGATTATGGTACTCAGTGGGAGGGGCAGGCAGGCCATGCACCTTCAGGGCATCCCCTGGATCAAAATCATGTGCATCTCGTCCTGTCCAACCCAGAACCACCTCTTATATCCCCCTCACAGGAATGAAATTTTCCAATTCTGACATTGGCTCATGCGTGGCCAGAGCACAAACCAAGACCACAATGGCTTGTGATACCAACTCCGTGCCAACAGCGGCTCTGCTGTTTCTTCTTCTAAATGTCAAATTTCCACCAGTTAACCTAATCTATTGTTCTTCTTTCCAAGGTTCAGTTCCCAACAGTAAAACTCTACAATATTTTCCCATGCCACATCGACGAGCACAACCACGGCCCAACTATAACAGGGCCTCAGGCATGACTCAGGTCCCTGACACAGTACAGAAAGAGATTTCTTGGTCTTGGGAACAGTCTGGAATGACTGATCTAAACATCAGAGTAAAAGATGTTAGGATCACCTCTAGCTATAAATGCCTCAAGTCTGATATTCACCAAATTGGCTACTGATGAGTTGTAAGGTTTCTTGTGCCTGTTTACAACACATTTTTAAATGTCTAATAGAAAACCCAAATTGTGGCAGTGGAAAGCACATGTGGTAGATTTGTTTCAGGAAGGACAGCAACAACAGCATGAAAAATGGGATTGTTTTTTAAAATTATTATTATTATTTTGACAATCTTACCAGAGCTGTATTTACAATATTTAATTGAAGAGCCATGTTGCTATGATTCTTTGGAGTAACATAGACAATCGAAAAAACTTTTTTTTCCCCTCCTCTTTTTTCCTAGCTATAACTAGGTCAAGAAAAGGATGTTTTTCTCATTAAGAATCTATAAATCAGTCACAAAATGTTTACATCTGACCTGCTAAAAAATTCATAACCAGGTCCTCCCTCTGTCAAAATACCAAACACTCTTACCTGGAGTGTGACTGCGGAGTAATTGGTTTTTGTTGCATATTATTTCTTTAAATGGTGACTGGATTAGATGTTGGATTTCTAGAAACATTATTTCAAGTATTGCTTGAATAAAGTAGCTGAAAACTCACTGCTGTTACCATCCCAGAAATTATTTTCTGGGTTTCAAACAGTTGCATACTTGGAAGAAGAGAAAAGATTAGATTATATATGCTAAATGGTCTTCAGTATTTTTTTTTTCTCAGTGGCCAGATCAGAGTGTACACTACATCTCAGCTCTTTGTTTTTTTCAGTAACGTGGCTTTTTAACTGAAAATTACCTGAAAGTTAGGAATGGCTGTGTATCACTGTGCTGTGTGCTACTTTGGAGTTTCTTAACTGTTCCTCTTTTAAAAAAAAACCCACAAGAATCAGCAGCAAAAAGAAAAAATCAAACAAACAGCTAAGAAAATAATCCAAGAATAACCCAACCCCACTTTACTGGATTTACAGTCATTAACAGCACTGGTTTTGCTATTATCTTACTCTTGTGCATTATTTGTCATTATCACTATAATTAGTTCTTGCTGTCATTCAATCAATCAGTACCACTACATAGTCAAAGCCTGAACATCTGTGTCCTAAATTTAATGTGGATGTAAAATCCCACGGAGCTGATACTGTAGTGTGGGCAGTGATGGCTACCAGTGATGGTCCCAATTGATAGGATGACAGAGTGAAATCTGAGAGGTCTTCTGCAAGGGAATCCATAACTGAAGGAGATATATTTTTTTCTTCTCTACCATCTTCTCTTTCCTTCCCCACACACAGTGTAGGATCTTATTCTTTTACAAAATAGTTTAGTTTCCAGATAATTCCCAGTCCTGTTGACTATCCCTAGATGACAGGATGCAAAATGCTTCAGGGGGTGTTAATTCCTCAGGCCACACAGTGCCTTTGATTTTCTCTTGCTTAGCTGCTGCTCCTTTTCTTAATGTAAAAGCAATCTTTTTTCATCATGCTTGAGGTTGTGCTTTTTTTTTAAGTGACCATTAATTAGCCATTAATGACTACTTCATGACTTTGGAGCTTCCGCTTTCGGAAGTTACTCAGTAACTTTCAAGACCTGAGCTGCTATCTAGTGCTTAAACAAGATTTGTATCATCATCCTAAACTTGTTTTGTTAACCACTGGTCTCATGTACAACACAGATATTTAACCTGTCCTAGATTTTGCTTCATTCTTGAAGTTCTTTTCTCTGGGTTTCTTCATCTTTTATCTGCTTTTAGAAGCTATTTGAAGAGCAGGGGTTTGTTGCCTATGGTGCGACCTTTTGCTGCACAAGGCAGAGGAAACTGTGGTTCATTTCTTTACATAAAAGTGACCTACATAATACTGCAGAAGTTTTTAGTTATTTGGGGGGTATTGCTAACTTTTTTTGCATTTTCAAAAACTTAATATAGAATCATAGAATGCTAAGGGGTTGGAATGGACCTTAGCAATCATCTAGTCCCAAACTCTCTGCCATTGACAGGGAAACCCCGAACTTACATCTTAAAAAAAAATGTAACAAAATATAAATTTTATTAAAATATATACAATATGTGACTTGCATATTATAAGTTGCGTATAGCATGTTGGGACTATATTAAACCAGGTGTGACTGACATTACAAATATCGTATTAACCCAAAAAGAACATGGATGTGGATTTAAGGTATCTCCTGAGTTTTAGCTTAAACAAATTTCTTCAGGTTGAAACCAATAATTTCATTGGTAGTAACTGACATTTACGTCAAATATGAGGTGGTCCTACAGTATACTGGCCTTCTACAAACAGGTGACAACTGAGTCATCTAGATCATAGCTTATGCCCTGTCATCCATACCTCTGCACCAGGCTGCCTTTGAAATATTGTTACACCGAGTTTGGTGTTGATATAATAATTTTCTAAAACTAGATAAATATGTGTACTTTGTGATAAATCTTCATAAGGTTTTAAGTTCAATACTTTTATATTTAAGATAAAATACATCAACATTTTGTAGTTTGTCAAGTGTGTAGTTTTTTATGAATATGCAGTATGACGTGTTTTAGAAAATATAAATTAGGACTCCTGCTAATAAGACCATAGATTTTTGTTATTATATGGAATCGTTTTACTTGCTCTTTTGCAAAATTTTTTTTGAGATTTGGACCTGAAACAAATGTCAGATTTACATACTTCTAAATTATAGTTTGCTAAAATCCTCTATCTCTACTTTATATCTTAGCAACACCTACATGTCCTAACAGTCACAGCTCAGACAGTTTACTGATAAAAAAAGCTGTGTCTTTAGTTGACATAGTAAAAATATCAGCTTCATATTTTCCTTTCACCTCCATCCTAGCTTGAAAAGTATGTGGAATCAGTAAACATTTTGACTAAGTAGTGAATGATACTTGGTATTTTGAAATTTATGGTAATAAAATCTGTCCTCTAAATATTCTCTGGACTGCAAAATGATATTCATCATGAGATGCTTTGTCAATAAGATTGCTTTACTTGCTTTTGTGAATCCAGATCAAACGATCACACACTGTCCTTCTAAGGGTAAATAGCCAGTGGAAGGGGATCTTTATGTAAATGCCACTTGTCTGCATACTATTAACATTCAGATACATACTTTCTTGTGCTGTTCAGATTCTTAGTAAAAAGCACACCAATCAATTATTTTGATCTTATCACAGTGTAGACAATTCTATAACTGAGATAATACCAGCTAAATTTATTGTAATATAATTGAGAACTCCATCATTGTGGCATCTTCATTGTGTCTTAGTTTGAATGCTATTTAAGTAAGCCACTTTTATCAGTGGTTATTTACAAAGGCTGCCCTTTTCTTATGCAAAAGCAGTTAAGTAATGCCAAAATGAAATATCTGATTTCCAATGTAGAATATTAGTTTGTTTTCAATTGTGTTATTCAGTTTCACTTTTATCACAACAATCTGGTTTTAAACACATCCTTTAGTTTATTTAAACAGTTATGGCCTTATTTGCAGTCAATTTTGCAGTATTTATTTTTGCAGAGGTTTTATATTGTTTATCTGGTTTTGGAAAAACCCCCACATTCGTGGCTTACAAATTTGCTAAGTGTGTTTTCAGTTTTGGTTCTTCAGATATTTACTGTTTTATTGCTATCTGCTGCACTGTGCAATATGAATATTTTCATTAGTTCTATAGTGTTCTGCAAAACCAAAGGACACCATGGAACCCAGTACTGACAGTTTAAGCAAAGAAAATAGTAAATGTAATTAGGTATTTAAAGTTCAGATTCCAGCAGATAAAATGCTTGCCTTTGAAATAAATTTAAAAATCTTCGACCTATTTATATTAGTAAGTACCCCCAAAGACCCTACTTTCCCTGCTTAGCTTAAGTTCTTAAGGCCTCTATTTTGTTAATTGCTTCTTGCTGTGATAGGAAATTCGATGCTTGTCAATAATATTCCTTTGCTCTGAGGGGAGCGAAGGACTGCAAATGATACAGGTTATAAAAATGTGCTCATGTTCCATTACAACTGAGATGACATCATTAGTTTCTAATATGTTTTATAATATCTGCTGAGCTCTTTTCCTGAAAAAACACAAGTTTTGAAAAGTAGTAGGTATATTGCGAGCTTCTGCACATTTAGGAATATGTTTCATGCAACTAAATTTACTGTAAAGGGGCCAAAGATCTGATAAAGATATATATGACAAAGTATATAACATTACTATCCAACAAGTATTTGGTGTAAGGGCTCTCATCTATTGGGAGTTTTGCCTTTTGGAATTTCAGGTGCTCCACTCATCTCCTTCCTGTTGTTCCATGATTGCCTACACTTATCCTCAAATTGGACCCTTTTAACCAAGAGGGTTCCTGAGGTGACTTTCTGTTATTTGAATTTATTCTTAAGAGTCACTTTTATTATGGGTCCAGTGGGAAATAACTCCGTTCCATAATTGTGAGGTGTAACTTCTTCCTCTTACATTAAATTATAACAATGGTCACAAAGAACTGTGGGATATTACAGAGTTGCCTACTCAGTACTTACTCATGGTTCATACTTAGCAGACAGTTGATAGTAAGCCCAGGACAAGTTTGGGGAATAGATCTAATTTTGCATAATATCCGTTTACATAAAATAAAAAAAAAAGAAAGGCCTACATGTGAA
Organism: Pseudotriccus pelzelni; assembly: GCA_035584735.1. Classification (NCBI taxonomy): domain Eukaryota; kingdom Metazoa; phylum Chordata; class Aves; order Passeriformes; family Tyrannidae; genus Pseudotriccus; species Pseudotriccus pelzelni. The sequence goes on along the minus strand of JAWMRA010000001.1, from coordinate 59,423,133 downwards.
GAAGGAAATGTGAGAGACACGGGCCACAAATATATCAGAAAGGAAATGTCACCTGATATGTCCCTAAGTATGGAGGTTATTTTTCAGCTTCAATTGTATTGTTTTGACAGTAAAGTATAAATCTTGCTAAACAACTGAGAACAGATGTTCCCTCAAGAATAATTGTCACATTCATAGTTGAAAATGCTACAGAGAATGATAAAATACAGGTATGTTCAATCAGGCAGAAGCTACAGCAAAAGATGAGATACATCAAAACCTTATCTGTTAGGCAAATGGATGGTTTTCATACAAAAAACTAGAACTGATCTGAATGTATATTAATTAAAAACTAATAGTCACAGGTCATGTTCTAAAAACATGTCAAAGGTGCTGAATTTTCTGAAACATGGAGGTTTAAGCACTTATTTGCAACCCATGGGCTCAGAATCCAGCAGCTGCTACTAGTTTGTACTAAGCAGGAGCTCCAAAAGAGCAAGATGTTTAGAAGAAATAATTATTTTCTTTCCGAAAATTTTACTTAGCAGTGGAATCTTTGGAGATAGCAGCTGAAGGGGTTTGTGAAACTGAGGTTTACACAAAGCCCTGAAAAAATAAATAGCAGCTATATTTGGGAGAGAGAAAAATAATAAGAACAAACAGAACTGTTGAAAAAATTAAGGGTCAATAAAGTAATGTCTGTAGATGAAGATTCTCATAACGCTTGCCATTTATGCTGAAGCAGTAAAATTTCTAAACAATTGTGAAAACTATGCTGCAAACTTAAAATGGCATTACCGTGCAAAATAATTACAATCTCTGGAGCCATCTTTGGGATTAAGAGCTCTAATGTTTATATGGGTAGTAGGTTTTGGTTTGAGTAGACATTTCCTACTCCAAATACTAACTCACATCTCCTTCATAAGGAGGTAGACATCAGAGTCCTTTTTAAACTTTCACTCCTGCTATGTGATGCTTTTATTCTCTCTTTTTTCGGTATCATCAAAAGTTTCTTCTCTCAAGTTGCAGAGGAAGAGAGGAATAAATATCCTTACCAAAACATTGGAGGATATGCTTTTTTTTTAACTTTCCTCAGTCCGAGGTTGTAAAAGAGCCAAGAACCTCCTCTGTAATTGTTGGAAAGCTAGCTGATTGGAAGGTCATGTCTCTGACTCTTCCTTAAAATTGAGTCTGCTGCTGCTTCTATTTCTGTGCTGTTCACTATGACGCTTATCTTCACTCAGCAGTACCTCAGTGGTTGTACAGAAGTACAGTCTTGTTACTTCGTACCAAAATAGTCTTGCTCTGAAGCTTACTGACAGAAGTTACTTAATTTCTCTGGCACCTTCTATCCATTGAAAGCCATTAAATGCAAATGCAAAGTCTTTGAATGACAAACAGCTGGAGACCAAGAGACCGTTCTAGTAATGTCATTATATATTTATCCTGTCTTTTTTATAGATGCTTGCTATCAGCTACAAGAGCACAAGATGCAGATGTGGGTGGATCATAGGTCTGATCCTCATGGGTATTCTTGTGCATTTATAGCTACCTAATCAGAACGGTTCTTTCCTACCTGAAGCTGTCCAGAAGCTTTCCTTAGACTACGCTCAGTCATGAAATCCAGTCAGAACTTTATCAGTCCATTAGTGAGAAATTATATAACTTGGAAGTTTCTTTCAGCCCCTCATCTCTGTAATGCAACTGGCAGTATGAGTGATCATGTGTGTATTTTCTGATTTATTGGCTGTTTATAAATTTGAATGGAAATAGTAATGTGCTAAATGAACTCCTTGAGAGGCACACAGTAACCAAGGGAGAAGACGTTCACACACACACACATGTGCATGTCTATTATGCTCAGCTACATATATTCTTTTAAGAAGATGTATTCAATTAAGAATGCCACTAAAGTTGTTCTGACTGCTTTCTAAATGAAATTGTAATTGATACATCTCAATAATAGGTGTTTGTATTTTTTTCTGCCATGGAACAAAACAAATGAAAATGCTAGTTTTTGGCTAATCTGGAAAGCAGATTGGTTGTATTTTTGTCAGTGTCGTTGGTGTGCAGTTTTGGTCATCACAATATAAGAAAGATATTAGGCTGTTAGTGTCCAAAGGAGGGCAATGAAGATGGCAAAGGGCCTTGAGGAGAGGTATGTACATACTTCTGGGGCTTCTATTTGTCTCTTGCTTGAAGTCACTGTGAGTAGTGATATTTTTGCCTGAAATTGGATTTAATACTTTTAAATCTGAGAGGAGCTGTCCTTTCATCCAGTCTATCTACAGCAGGCTTGGCAGCCATTTCTGCTTTGTATCTGTACATTGGAATTTTTCTTTTCCTTGCTGTAATGTAGCAAGGTTCTTCCAAAATTTGATCAGTGCCAGAGGAACTTCTGCGTTCTGAGTCATGGCTCTGGTTCATGCACTGTTATGGAAAGTCAAACTGACAGTCATGTATTCCTTAACTCACCTGTCAGTGAAAATTATCTGATTAGTGCTCTGGCTTTTACCAGAAAAACTTCAAAGCCTTAGAACAACTTCAAGTTGAAGTCTATATATCCTGTGCGTTTTCTGAACAAAGTTGCCCTTAACACCCATCCACAATTTCTTTGTAAAATTGTATCTAAATTTTATTGGAGTGAGGAGCCTGAGTGTAGGTGGTCATTGCTGAACATTTCAAAACATTAAGGTTGCTTTGTATTTTTATGTTTACAATGTAAAGCCTTCAAAAAGCGTCCTGCCCTGTTCATATGTAAGGCTGCAAGATCTAGAAGTTGTTTCATGTCCCCACTATGAATACTTCACAAAATCTGGCTGCCTTAGACTCTGACTGCAAAAATGGAACCACATCCAAAACATTGGAGCTCACTACTGCACTGAGGGCTTAAATCATCTTCCTCTCTGTGATCTGCTGTTCTGCTCCCTGAAGCCTAACTCATTCAACATTACAGCATGGTTAATGTGACATTGTTTAGAAAATGGTCCTTCAGTTTTTACTAGGTGGAGATCTTCCATCTTCAGCTGAGCATTGCTTTGTAGGCTGTACTAATTAAAATCAATCCTTATACAAACAAACACAAAGGACTTCCATGATGCCTTGAAAGTAAAGATACAACATCAAAAAAGTAAAAGATGTATCTTTCTTTTTTCCCTTCCTTGTGTGAATAATAGCCTGGAAAAATCTGTGCTATCATTGTCCCAAGCTTGGTAATCATTTGCCTCTGAAATTTCTGTACATTAATGCACAAGACATAATGTAGCTAAACCTGGAAGAAGGCTGAAGGACTTACATTTCACTTCAATATATTGGATACAGTATATCCAACCTGAATTATATCCTGAGCTGAAGAGGGGAAGAAAAGTAGTTTGTATTTTAGCAAACAAGAATAAAAAAGTACTAATTCTGATACTTACTGAATTGAGAGATCAGGACTTAAATCTTCAGACAAGGAAAACAAATCGATAGCTTCAGCACTCCAAGTTTGTTACTAAATTATATAAAAACTTGAGTGCTGCCACAGGGTTATGTCAAAAATGATACAAAGATAATTAAAGTCTTTGCTACTTGGGATGACTTCAGGAGTAGCCCTTAAGGTTTTGCAACTTTTTCCTTTTGTTACAGCTATGAAATCTTTAAGGTCTCTTTTTAATTTGTCAAAATTGTGCAGTTTTATTTTCAGATGAGGCTGTTTGTCTTTAGGAGATGATCCTTTTCATTACTATGTAGCAAAAAGCTGTATGTAGTTGCAATGCCATAAATAGAGACTGATGGAAAATAATAGTCAAAGTTCTTGGTAGATAAATCTCTTAAGTGTTCAGATTGAGTAGGCAACATCAACAGAAACCATGCTGAAGAATCTCTGGTTTTGTTTTTCTGAAACTCCTCAGTATTTTTTTTGTGAGAGGAGTAGCTGAGTAAAACTTTGATTCTGTGAAAGAGGAAATAGACATATTATTTAATGTTTTTCTCCTAGTAAAGTGAATTTTTGGAGTCCTAGTGTTGTGTGATATTTTAGTTCATATTGGGCAGGTTCAGGGAAACTGTAAAAATGAAGAATTTTTCATTCAAAATTGTCTTGTCACACCACTCTTTTTTTTTTTTAATCATATTACTAATTATATTTGTGATTCTATCATGTCAGTGGACTACTGCTCCTGAAATTAAAGTATGTATAATTTGTTTCTTAAGAAGTACGTAAAATGCAGGTGTCATTACTAACTGCAGTATCTGCTGCTATCATTATAAGATATTATAGTTGTACATGTAAAGCTTATGGTACTCAGTGCACTAGAGGAGAAGGTCTTTAATATTCTTAACATTTTTAAAGACATAATTATGAAATCAGGTAGTTTATATCTGACTTGGCACTGAAATGTCAAGGGCAAAACTCACCATCTACTTTGAGAAGTTTACTTCTCCTTTAGATGGTATTTAAAAGATGGTTGTATGGGTTTTAATTAGGTGTGATATTAAAAGTATTTATCTCCTATTCTGCAATTGAAGGAAAAGAGATCATTTAAGTCATAAAAGGGTATATTTCTTCAAAGGAATTACTGTTGGCTATGTAGCTATCTGCAAGACAACTAGAATTACTAGTTCTATGATGTCAAAAGATTGATACACTTGACTAATTAGGAAGCCAGTTGGGACTGGTGACAGCAGCCTGCAGCAGCTTTTGAAAGCTGATTTAAAGATCCCATAGGAAGTGTCAATATCAAACAATATTTGTGACTCTTATACCGTCACTGTGGCAATGTTGTATGCAGCTTTCACATGGCAATTTAAAAGTTTTTAAAGTACTCCATGGTAGACTTTCATTTTTTAATCTTCCTATCATGTAAACTTGGACGATATTATAGTGTGGGTACTAATAGTTAACTGCATAACTTGATAGAAAGTGTCAAAATCAGCTGCTGATGCAGGCATCAAAAAACAGAATTTGGAGCCTAATAAGGTTGTAGCAGTTTGAAAAACAGGCTTCCTACATGTTTTGGGTACAAAGAGAATTAACTATGAATGCTTTTATTTGCAGTGGTTAGCTTTTTTCAATACGTCCATGTATACAGGAAAACTACCAGAGGAGTTTTTAAATTCAAGTTTCAATCTACTCCATTTTTCATTCTGTGAACTATTTTGCATGTCAATGGAAGCACTAATCTATAATCCACTTTGTGAGTACAGTATATTTCAGATAAGTATGAAAACCAGATAGTACCCATAAATATGTTACAGCTATGCTACAAAATGTTGTGGTTTTTCAATATTTCTCTTCCACTATTTTATATTTTTTTTTATTTATTTGATGAGCTTTTTTACAGTATAGCAGATTATGCACCAGGATTTTTTTTTCACTGAAGATTGTTAAGTTTTTAAAATAACTGTGAAATTCGTAATAATCTTGGACAGGCTTGAAAGGAGAAAGATGACATACTGAAATAGGATTGAAAATTTTCTTCTGTTATTCCTCCTTCCTAAAAGAAAGTTAGGAACTCTTTTCCATGAACATTAATGGTATATTTTTGGGGACTGCCATGAAAAAAACCCACCCCAAACAAACAAATAGGAAGCTGAAGACAGTCTGAGTAATTTTTTTTTTGGTAAGGCACATTCCAAACTGTACTAATAGCTGTGGTAGTCCATTAGTCAGAAGAGGGCAAACTTCAACATAATAAAGCATGTTATACCAAAAACAAAGCAGAAGGGAAAAACCTAAACTATATTTCATCCTTCATGTTTATTCTGTACCTGCCAGATATATAAATGTTAGGCAAAATTATGAAATATTTGCTCATTTTCACTTTTCTTTTCATGTATGGCTCTGTTGTGTAAGGTTGAAAACTAGTCTGATAGTACAGAGTATAAAGAAAAGAGACTAACTAAGGTTTACTGTTCTGTGGGTAAAAAACTGGCTGGATGCCAGAGCCCAAAGAATGGTGGTGAATAGAGTTATATGCATTTGCAGGCTGGGCACTAGTGGTGTTCCCAGGGCTCAGTGTTGAGGCCAGTCCTGTTTGGTATCTTTATCAGTGAATGATCTGGATGAAAGGATCGAGTGCACCCTCAGTCAGTTTGCAGATTACACCAAGTTGGGCGACTTGTGTTGCTCTGCTGGAGGATAGGAATGCTCTGCAGAGGCATCTGGGCAGGCTGGATCAATGGGGCTGCGGTCAGTTGTATGAGGTTCAGTAAGGCCAAGTGCCAGATCCTGCACTTTGGCCATAACAACCCCATGCAGTGCTACAGGTTGGGGGCAGAGTGGCTGCAATGCTGCTCATCAGAAAAGGACATGGGAGTGCTGATCAACAGCTGGATGAATATGAGCCAGCAATATGGCCCAGGTGATTAAGAAGGCCAATGGTTTATATCAGAAATAGTGTGGCTGGCAGGACTAGGAAAGTGATTGTCCCTCTCTACTCAGCATCTTGTTTTATATAACAGGTAGTTTAGATCCTGATTTGCATAATTCACTGTTAGCAATAACTGCAGAATCGTGTAACGGGACCGACTCCTTGACTTAGGGAGTTTTGCCCAGTGGGGCATAATGAGATTTTTATTATGTAGTTCTCAATTTCTCTGTGGAGATTTTTCATCATATAGTCAATCCCTGGAGTTGTGTTCTTTGTCCTCCCGTGCATACATACAGCAGGGTAACAAGTTCAAAAATCTAACATTTTCTGATATGTTTATTTGAGGAAATAAAAAGAAGGTGTTTAATGTTGCATTTGGTTACCACCTCACAATAATATTCATAATTCTTTTGGGTTGGTTTCTTATAGACATGTGTATTATTACACATGATGCTTGTTTAATTTGGTGAGTAGAATTTTCCTGAACTACATCAATTATTTAATATTGGCCAGAGATTATTAAATGTGAGCAGAAAATGGCTTTTGATTAAAGCTACCTATGGATATCACTGTATCCTATCCAGTCCAATATTGTTCGCTCAGCTTCCTGCTGAGAAACAATTTCAACTCTTTATAACAATAACTGAAATGATCTTTTGTCTAATGTAGCAAATCATTTAAGGGACAGCTCTTGAAAGCTGACATCAGACTGATTATTTGCAGTTGTTTAAAGTCAGTGAAATGAAAATACAAGTGAAATGACATTTCACTTAAAACTGTGCTTGACTCTCAGTATAGAGGAATGTGAAATGAATAAAATTTGGCATAGTTCAATCTATAGAAGGCCAAATCTGTTGTGATTAATTGCAAGAGAGCAATTTGTCAGTATTAAAACACTGGGCAATGTTTGAAATAAATATTTTCTATAATACCATTGGTACCTGTTATTGTTGCTGTTTATTGGTATTACTCTTTATGCTTCGATATTGCTATGGTAACCCAGAGGGTTCCTTTTCTTTCCTTTATAGAAGGTGAGGAGACTGGAGTGATGGATAGCCTGTTGGAGGCCTTGCAATCAGGTGCAGCTTTTCGAGACCGAAGGAAAAGGACGCCGAGGTCTAAAGGTGAATAGTCTATCTTGGATTTTATTTTCCAGAGAAACTTAAAAGCATTATGGGTCCAGTGCTCTAGAAATTAAATACTTTCAGGTTTAATTTGTTCTTGCGATTCCAGTTCTCAGGGATGTTCAAACTGTTGCTGGTGTCAGTAACACTGGAAATGAATGTACTGAACTTATAGCCTGATCATTGTGACAAGACTTTTCAGTACAGCCACATGTACTCTAGCTTTTTAGGGTTTATAGTTGTAGGGGGGAATTTAAAGTTGTCTTGCCTCATAAATGAGTCAAATTATTTCTCTGGTATATGACTGTCATTTATTCCTAGAAATACCTGACTTCTAATTGGTTTTGCTTAGTAATGTTACAATACTCCAGTAGCTTTCAAAGAGGTGTTTTATTTCCATTGTTTCCTTGCTTTTGCAGACATACCACAAAATCTCAGTCCAACCACACAGCGGCCTGTTCTGAAAGCTTGTAACCATGGTAATGAAACATATTCTTGAATTGCATGCACTTCTTAGCTTAGCTTATGTAGTTGATCTGTGCTTTCAAGCTGTGGGGTTTTTTTCAGTTTTCCACATTAGTGGAGTACTTTACCATATTGGAACTTGCCTTTTAAAAATTGTCTGAATATTATGTGCTGAAACTATACTTACTGGTTACTTTGCAGAGCTCTTCTATCTTTTGTAGGGGGTTTATTTATTTAAAATTTGATTATGTTTTTAAATGTAGTACTTTATAATCCTTAAGAATTATTATGCAAGGATTTTTTAAGGGATTATAGAACTGCAATAAAAAGCAGAGATTACAAATGTTTTAAGTGTTACTAAGTGTTTGTTATAACAAATTGGAGAACTTTCATTCTGTGTTTGTCTTGGTTTTCTTGATACCATAGTTGGAGTGGTTTAAGCCATCATTTACCATAAGAATTCAAAAGAATTGCTGTATCAACAAAGTAGTAGTAAATCATTGTTCTTAAGCTCCTAAACTATCTCTCAGTAGTCAATAGGACTTGCTCATAAGTGAAAAGTTACAATGAAGGTGCGGGTGCTTGTTAGCTTTGTTTGATAGACAATCTACAGAATATTATTGCATTAGCTGTGTCCTACAGGAGTCCAGAGTGGTGGTTTTCAGTGGTTCATAACTAGTGGTCTCAGGAAGAAGTTTATATCTGTAGTACCTCTGTAAAGAAAAAATTTGATTTAAACTTTCAGGGAAAAAAATTTGTTCATAGTTTTTAAAGCAGAATGCGTTATCCTTTGAATGCACTATCCTTTGATATTTAAATGCCATGTGGATTTATAAAGCAGATGCCATAGAATTGATTATATTAATTACACCTCATGTTTAAGTGTTTATTTCTTTAAGTGTCTTTTTTTTGGTCAAAAAAACCCAACAAAACCCAAAAAACCCAGGGAACTTATTAAACACAAAATTGAAGAAAACAGAGCTGGAAGGACAGTTTAAAGATAATTTATTCACTTAGAGGAATTTGATCAAAGAGGAATCAAGTATATTTGACATGTACTTATCTAGCACATAACGTATTGATAGTTGAATAATGACTATAGAGCACATCTGAATTTGTCCTGTAAGAACAATTATATTATATATTTCTTCTTATCAACACATTCCATCTAGCTAGCTGTCTATGGACAGACAGTATAGTTTCCAGTTTTCAAACTAACTTCCTTTGGACAAACATTATGATCATGTTTTATGTTTCAAATTAAAAAACAAACCCCCAGAAACTAACACCACCCCTCTTCCAAGATTTTAATGCTGCAAAATCTTAGTCTGACCCATGGGCTGATTTGTGCATCAGGTGGATATAATTTGGTGCTAAAGTCAGAAGTCCAGATATTTGACTTGGAGAGAAGAGTAAAAGTATACTTTAGGATTTTGGGGTTTTTTTTACCAAAGTCAGTTTTTGCATAGAGCATTTTGTTGCTAATTCTAAGACATTTCAAAATTAATTCAAATTTTCTTTCACCTGTCCTGTTCGTTCAGGAACAGGCCAGTACAAGTCTGAACTTGTTTTTAAGGACTTCATTAGTATGTTTTTGATTTGCTGACACTTGTCACAATATCTACATGTTACATTTTCCTATCTTGACCTAAACAGAGGATTAAACCTGATGTAGATTATGAGGAGTTCATTTATCAAGGCCTTTCTTTTGCTTTTTAATAGAAATATATGGTCATTTATGTTACATACTGTCCGGAATGCATACTAGACCCCAAGTGTCAAAGCAAATTTTTGGATAATAATAATGTCAATAATAACATCACTGAAGTTAATGATGTGGCCAGTCAAGTCAAGAATTATAATGATAAAATTTTTTGTTTCTGAGTTGAGCAATGTATGATATCAAGGGTTTTTCAGTATTATCCTCTGTATCATTTTTTCTTGCACTTCATATCTGATATAGATACATACGAAATAGCCTATTCTTTCTATCTATATGTGTATAATAAGTGATCAATACTATATATAATGGTTTATTGCATAGGCACTGCATAAGCAAGAAGTCTATGATTTCAGCTCACTTCAGAAAAATTAAGATGTGTTATTAGACAGAAGTATTGGCTTGGTCTTTCGTTGATTTTTTTCCCAACCTAAAACTTCAAATGGATGCTAATTTTTGTATCATGGAAAAAAAGCCACTGGCTTACTCTGAGATTAAAATATGTGGAGATAGCTAAATGTCCTTAAGGAGCAGCAATTCAAGCACTTTCCTTCTTTGCTTCTGTACTGGTTTTGGCTGTTTGGGCTAACTGGTAACTGGTTTGGTTCCTGTTTGTTCCTCTGAGACTAACAGATTCACTTATAGTAGATATACTTTACTAATGCACACTGCAGATTCATACCTAGGATTCATCATGCAGTCAAAAAGAATTACAAACCATGACTTGAAATGTCTGTCCTCTGAATCGTTCAGAGTGTAGCAATCTCTGTTGGGCAAATGCCATCAAGTTCTAATCAATCTCTTCTGTTTCAAAACACAGCAAACCAAATTAATAAAATCTGGCTTAGTCTTTATGTTTAGAGATATTTCCCTTAAAAAGTGGACTCTAAATGAGACCCAAGCATAGATGGTGTTATAACCCCAGCAGGCACCTAAGTTCCACGAAGCCCCTCGCTCTGTCTTCCCTGGTGGGACTGGGGAGGAGAATCGGAAAAAGGTAAAACCCATGGATTGAGAAAACAACAATTTAATAATTGAAATCAGTAATAGTAATGAAAAAGAGAGGGAGGGAGAGTAATAAAACACAAAGAAACAAGTGATGTGCAGTACAATTGCTCGCCACTGTGGAGCCATGCCCAGCCAGTCCCTGAGCAGCAATAAGTGGCTCCTGACCAGCTCTCCCAGTTTACACGCTGAGCCTGACACCATATGGTATGGAATATACATTTGGCCAGTTCAGGTCAGCTGTCCTGGCTATGCTCCCTGCCAGCTTCTTGTGCCTCTGCTCCTTGGCAGAGCATGGGAACCTGAGAAGTCCTTGACTCAAGAGTAAACTCTACTGAGCAACAATTGAAACATTAGTGTGTTATTAACATTGTTCTTATACTCAATCCAAAACAGAACACTGTACCAGCTTCTAGGAAGAAAAATAACTGTATCACACATGAAACCAGGACAGGAAACTAGAGAGCAGTGGCTCCATGGCTCACAGTTTGCTTTAACTAAATGGATTGCTTAAGAAAAAAAAAAAAAAAAAGAATAATAGTAAATTTAGTGAAATGCTAGGTATTGGTGGGCCATTTTTCTCTTCATGATCTGTTGACCTCCCTAGAAAGCTCTGGTAGTGTTCAGCTGATACTTTTGATTACAAAGGAGTACTGGTTCTCATGCTACATCCCAAGGTAGCCTATTAGGTGTGTCATTTTATTTTCAGTCTTACTCTTGTTTTATTGGATAGGTAGCCTCTTTCTAACATCGTATGTAGGTTTTGTCGAGTTTAAATCTGCTCTATTTTTGTGATCAGAATTACTAGTTGTGTTTTTTGTGCTTGTGACAGGGGCCATCGGGTCAGAATATTTCTTGTGGAGAAAAAGTCTTGCTGCATGACTAACATAAATAATATTGATTTGGAATTGCTGAATGTTGGAAACGTTTAACACCTTTAGAATGTAAATAATATACACTAGATTTTAATTGACATAGATAAGATTGATATGTTTTGTTTCCATTCACAATGCTTTGTATTTTTAAATTAACAACTAAATACATCTTGGTGCAAAACTATCTGTAAAGGTTACAATTTGCTTTAACTGCAAAGGGCTATAGACTACATGAGATATTGTGGAGTACTCTTTTGCTGTAATTCCCATTCAGAGCACTGTATGACACAAGTAGAGTATCGGTATAGTTTTAGTGTTGTACTAATAAAGGACCTCCTTTTTTTTATTTAGGGAGCAGAAGAAAGCACTTAATTTTCCATGATAGGGATTTTGCACATTAGAAGATCATTTCAGGCAGCTAATAGCTATGGCTGATCTGAGTTTATCAATTATTTACAGCAACAGTCAAGGCATATTTGCAGCTTGCACGTTTATTTCAAGCTACTTAAGTTCAAATACACAGAGCAGCATATCCAAGACAGTGCAGAGCTCACTGCAGCACAGAAAGCTGCATTATTCACTAAGTTTGCGGTCAGGTTTTGCAGCCTGCATCAAATTCTCTGCTGCTATGGCTACACATTTCTTTGCAGTAACACTAACCGAGCTAATGTTACCTGAATTGCATGAATACAAATTCAAGATGCAGCTTTGATTCCATATATACACATACCTTAAATGCAGCAGAAAGTGTTTGTCTTTAGAGGCAGATTGTATTCAAAATGCTTTGAGTAAAGAAAAACTATAATAAAATGAAAGTAAAAAAATGCATATAGCTTTTTGAGACTGCAAAGGTTGAAAGAAATCTTTGACTTTCACGGTAAGAGATAGCTGTAATTACTATAGCTGCTTGTTCAGTAAATCTATACACAATAGAATACTTTTCGTGTCACATGTAGTCTAAAGCACTTGAAGACTTCTGCATAACAAAATCCTTATGAGCGATGTCGTTCTGTCCCAATTAAGCAAAAGAAAACCCTTTTTTCGTATTTGTTGGGTTCTTTTCATCTCGTATTTGTAATAGAACTATCATCTGATGTTCGTAGTAGTGTCTCTGCTACTTATTTTTGACAATTGAAGCTGACAGTGAGCTCAAGCTTGTCTTAGTTCTTGAAACTGACAGTGTGGCCATGTAGGGGTCACTTTTATTTCATCATTGCTGTATATGACAGCAAACTGTGATTGGCATTACAACCTAATTTTCCCTTAAATCTGTTTCTGTTCCTGTCTTTACCATATGTAGTGAATGTTAGGAAGTACCTAGCACTGGAGAAGCTATGAAACCCATGAAGATAACTTTTTACCCAGAACATGTTAGAAGTAAAGATACTTTCTTGAGCGTTACCAGTTCTTTGCAGTAGATACTGCATTGAAGGCACTATGCATGTTAGCCTTGTGATCTAAAAACATCAGTATCTCTAGTGGAGAAAAATTTGTAAGGTTTTGTAAGGTTTTACTCAGTAGACAAGTTTCTTCAGCAGAAAACTTGGAATATCTGTTGGCACTGTTATGACATGAAAACATTTAATAGAATTTCTATAAAAAACGGTTTTCAGCTGTTGCCATTTTAAGCCCAAAGCTTCACTTCAATATTGACTTCATAGGTCAAGTAAAATTGCTGCTTATTCTAACAGAAATAATTCCCCTGAAACCATCTGCACTGTTTATAATAAAGAGTTTTTTCCTAGAGCAGGCAACAAAGTTCAAAGAAACTGACCATAAAAGTCAATTTTGCATCTGTGGTAAAAAAAACCAAAACAAACCAGACAAAGAAAGTGAATTTGCACATTTTTATTTCTTTGTTTAGAACTATTTCTGCATTGCCGTAGTTGCAAACACTTGCAGTCACAAAGATGTCCCTGAAGAATTTACATTCCAAAATATCTAGGAAAAAGATTCATTTTGATGCAGTTTTTATGATCTTTTTTAGTAATCTTCTTTAGTAATCACTCTTGTAATTTAGTGAAAAAAGTATCAAAGTCAGAAAGGATGATAGCCAGCAAGAAGAGTTTGGGATAAAAAAATTGAATATTTTGTTTTTTTTTTTAGGCCTTTTCTAACAAAATAACCTTCATAATAAATACTGACATAAAAAGATGAATAAAACTCTCATTTATTTATTCCTTTATTTATTTTAAAATGGCAAATGCTGAAAAATGGATGAAGACTCTGTTAAGAAAAGGTTACTTCAAATTAGTAGTAATTGCATATTAGTACTGTACAAATACTGATACAGACAGAAAGAAAATGTTAACTTCCCCTTAGTATAAGCTAAACTCACACTATCAACCTTAGCACTATGTGTATTTAGAAAAGGTGAGATGGAATTGTAATCCGACAAACAATTTCTTGTGAGATTTCTCTTATCAACTCTTATGAGTAAGGTGGCACGCACATCCTCCACTCAATGTCTTATCATAAAGAATTTTATGTGAACATAATATAGACATAAAACAGAACCAAAGCTTTTTAACAGTAAAAATTTTAGGTACCACCTTGAGACAAGGTGGGCCGTATAACAGGACTTTTTCCTCAGAGGTTTGACAACTTCATTCCTAAAGTGCCACACTTTGAAGATGTCAAATTAGGCACTCAGAAGAGCTAATTGCTTTTGTAAATATCTTGGCAGTGTTCATTGCTACTAGTTGAATAAGACCACTTCTCTCATGGGAGGCGAGGACGTTTCCTGCAAGATAAGAACTGTAGCAAAGAGGTGACATTTAAAAGCAGTGACACTGTATATTCTATAATTGCACATAAAGTAAATGTCAGCTTCATAATCGTCTAGGTAGGTAACCAGATTTCCAAAAGCTACAGTGGGCAAGTTATATATTCAAAGCAGTCTGCTGAAAATGTATCAGTGGCAAATCTTAAATCTGCAAAGGGAGATGTAATTTACCAACAATTTACCCATATTTGTCTTTTCATTGTTTAGTCACACAGAACTTCCCATTTGAAGACAATTACCGAGTTTATGTGTATAGCAAAGAGATTCTGTCACTTCTCGGAGTACCTTTCAAGTCTCTTCTGTATTTGTTAAACAAGATTTTAGGTATAAATTTGCCAGTCTCTTTCACTTCTGTTTTCTGAATGTTAAGAACAAATAGTATCTAAACTCATGCCTCATTCTTCAGAGGCTTCTAGAAATTTGATCTGAATAGAATAAATGATGTAACTGTTCACTGAAAAACAGCCATTAAGTTCTTTATAATGTGGTGGTTTTTAAAATATATGGCATATACATATTTATCTTCTACCTATCTTAAAGGGGTTATCTTTCTCTAAAAAAAACCACAACCAAGCCACAAGTGACATATTAGGTAGGAAATTTTCATCAGCTAGATACTAGAAATCAGTCACCGGGGACAAAATCTGAGATAGGAACAGTATGATTCCTGACCTGTTTTGTGACTCAATAGATGAGTCTTGTGTATTTCCAAGATACATGACTAAGGCAAAATCTGCATCAATCACCAGCAAAATAATGTGAAACCTCCAGAGACCCTTTCTTCATGGAGATCATGATTGGTAAAGGAAGGAAATGAAGAGGCCAAATGCAGCTCTTACATAAATGTCAGGAATTAGTGTGACAGCCAGGCTTCCACTGAATGATCTAGAGTAGCGTGAGATAGTTGGATTGGAACCCCTCTGCTCTTATGGTGATGTAGCTTACAAATCGAAGATGAGAAGCTGTAGTTTAAGTATTTTCAGGAAAGAATATTTGAATTTTGGAAGATATGGGGCTAATCAATCAATTCACTTTCAGCATACACTGTGACTCTTGTTCTTGGCATGGTGATGTTTGGTTTTTTTTAAAAAAAACTTTTTGAAGTAAGATTGTTGTAACCAAACAGAAAAATTAGGCGAAGTCTATGCAATTTTCTGGAAGATTTTACCTCCACGAAGATAACTAGTATGTCCTATTTTCTTTCTTTGAAAGACTGTAACTATCTAGTTAGTAGCATGGTCTTTCTGTTGCAATCACAGTATCTTAAAAAGAACATTTATTTTGTAATGGTGAAGGTTTTCATTTTGGGGGGGGGAACAGTTTTTGTCATGCTTTTTTGTCTCCTGATATTATCTGTTTCCATATACTAGAGAAATAAAAAAAAAACCAAACTCTTACCTAACCCTACAAGCTTGACCATATTTTCATCAGGTTTTAAAAAATCTAAAGAATGGGATTTGAAAAACTTAGAGTGAATTTATTCTACACTATTCAGACTTGCAGTTCTTGATTTTCTCTCTCCTTGTGGCATAGCAAAACGATAAAATAAGAAATTGAAAAGATAACATCGAGAATACTTAGTGTCATAAACAGGGAAATGGAATGAAATCTCAGCAGACTTTCAGCACTGGCAAATAATTATTCTAGAGGTTTTTCTTTTTATCTGTTTTCTTAGGCTTTAAGCCTGTATTTGAAAAGAGATGAGTGTACATGGTTTGTTAGAGTACAGTGCACATAAAAGTGCTTGAATTAGCTGCGGACAGTCTATTTTGTGTGCTTGAAGCAAGATAGCTTGTAGGAACAAATTTGGATATCACAGCCCAGTTTCAGGGTTTTTAAAGGGATTTGGGTATCTGTGTACAGCACCTAATCGAGCTATGGCTGTTTCAGAACTGTGTCCGAGAATGTGGTGGGAATCATCATCAGCCTTCCGCATCCAATATGAGTATATGAATCACTAGATGCAGTAACATTAATTATTTATGGTGGTACTCTGTGGGCAGAGGAGCTAATGAACTGAAGGGAACTTTCCAAGGATACTGAAAACATGGTTTAAATCCTCTCCCTGTGGGAATAATAGAATCTTGATGAACCAGAGTTAAACACAACTGAGTGAGAGCTTTCATTGCCCAGGTTAACTTTGACAACTAAGTTTTACTGGTCTTTTAGTTTGGTAACTTAAAAACAACAGAAGAAATTACTATCAGAGTTCTGTAACTTAACTGAAAGGCAGTGCTTTGAGATACTACAGATATGCATTAGCCAGAGAAATAAGTCTTGAAGGTGGTGATCTTCTAGTTGTTTTCTCTGAGGAAAGGATCAGAATATAAAATCTGTTAATGCATAAAGGCTTCTACTGCTTTTATAGCTTTGTATAAGGTTGACATTTTGTGTTTGTTTGAGTTTTATGTTTGTTTTTTTGTTTTACTATAGTCATAATTACATTTGGTAATTTAGTTTTTTGAAGTTTCCTTAGTTTCAAAAGGAGAGATTAATTCCCAAATACTCTCTTTCAATTCCTTGTCAAAATTGCTTTCTTTTCTGTGCATAAGCACAGAAGCATTTATCTGAGGGGATATTCTTATTTCAGTGGGTGCCTTTTATTGCTGTCATTACCAGAGAAGGTAGACTGAATATATTTTTTCTTGCTGTGTTCTAAAATATAACTATTTCCTTTGATCCATCTTTTCCAAGAGAAAGTGAACTTTATGTCTAATCTTTCACTCTACCATCACTAGCTCAAGAACTGGCTGAATCAATCTAATGATTCCAAACCTGATGACCAACTCAGATGAGCATGATGCCAAGTTAGGCAATTAGGCTGATGCAGGAGCTTAGGGAGGACTTTGTTACATTTTGGTCAGTATTTATAAAATGAAGTAACATTAAATGACAGCTGCATCAAAAGAAATGGTACAAGGTGATAGACTGCCCTATCTTTTCCTCTGATCCTACACACCTTTTTTTTTTCTTTTTTTTTTTTTTGTGGTGGGAGAGAGTGGAGAATGGGTTTGAGTTTGGTTTGTTTTGGTTTTCATAGAATCATTAAGGTTGGAAAAGACCTCCAAGATCATCGAGTTCACTCTTTGACATAACACTAAGCGCCACATTCAGTCCTTTCTTGAACACTTCTAAGTATGATGTCTCCACCACCTTCCTGGGTAGCCCATTAAAAGCTTAACCATCTTTTCAGTGAAGAAATTCTTCGTGATGTCCATCCTGAAGCTAACCTGGTGCAACCTGACCCTATCTCCTCTTGTCCTGTCACTAGTTGCCTGGGAGAAGACACTGAGCCCCAACTCCCTACAGCCTTCTTTTAGGTAGTTTTAGAGAGTGATAAGGTCTACTCTGAGCCTCCTTTTCTCCAGACTAAACGACCTCAGCTCCCTCAGCCACTCCTTGTATGACTTACTCTCTAAACCCTTCAACAACTTTGTTGCACTTCTCTGAACATGCTCCAGCACCTCAATGTCTTTTTTTTTTTTAGTGAGAGGCACAGAATTGAACACAGTATTTGAAGGCACACTGCTGGCTCATGTTCAGCTAGCTGTTGACCAGCACCCCCAGGTCCTTTTCCACTGGGTCTCTTCCCAACCCTTCTTCCCTCAGCCTGTAGCATTGCAGGGGGTTGTTGTGACCCAAGTGCAGGACCTGGCACTTTGCCGTATTGAACCTCATGCAGTTGTTCTCAATCCATCGATCCAGCCTGTTCATATCCCTCTGTGGAGCATTCTGGCTCTCCAGCAGATCAACCCTTCCAGCCAACCTGGTGTCATCTTCAGACTGACTGAGAGGGCACTTGATCCCCAGATCACCAATGAAGATGTTAAACAGGACTGGCCCCAATCCTGAGCCCTGGGGAGCACCACTAGTGAGTGGCTGTCAATTGGATTTAGTTCCATTCACCAGCACTCTCTGGGCCTGGCCATCCAGCCAGTTTTTAAACCCAGTGAAAAGTGTACCTGTCCAAGCTCTGGGCTGCCAGCTTCTCCAGAGGAGTGCTATGGGAAACAATATTGAAGGTTTTACTGAAGACTGGGAGACTACATCCACAGCCTCTCACTGGTCACCTGGTCATGAAAGGAGATCACGTTGGCCAAGCGGGACCTGCCTTTCCTAAACCCATGCTGGCTGGGCCTGACCCTCTGGTTGTCCTGTACGTGCTGTGTGATCCCACTCAAGATAATCTGTTCCATAACCTCCCCCAGCATCAAGGTCAGGCTGACAGAGCTGTAGTTCCCAGGACCCTACTTTTGACCCTTCTGGTAGAAGGGCCAAGTTTTTCCCAGTTTACATTTGTTTGGTTCTTGAACTGAGATCTCCAAGCTCTGCTTTACAGGCATCTAAAATTGCATTGGAAAGTAGGATCAAAGCACTAAACACAAAGTGCTTTATAATGTTAATTACTCTGGGACATCAGGTATTAAGCATTTTTAATTGACCTCCAAAATTAATCTATGTATTTAATCCGTTGAAGAGATTAAATACCTCATAAATAAATGGACAGTTTAAGGTGTTTAGGCTCCTGGTAGTGGATAGAGAGGGGCACATGCCCATCTTACGCTGGAGTTAGCTTATATGAATTGTTAGTAGTCAGTGAGTTCAGGCCTCTAATTTAAAGTGCTTGAGGCTGAGAGACCTGATAAGGTGTCTCCATGTTTTAGTTCTCTATCTATAATAAAGTTATACAGGGCACAGCACACTCAATACCGCAGATAAAACAATAGCTTGGATAGCCGCTCTTAAACTTAGTATTCTGTCCTAGGCAACAAATGATACAAGTGCTTCTGACAGGGAGAAAAATAATTCTCTTACATGCATACATAGAAAATGTACATTAAACTTGAATAACTAACTTTGTCATGCCTCCAAATTCTAGTACTTTGAGACTTGCCTCTTTTCCTTTACTAAAGAATGTGTTTGTATAATTTGTATTACACTGCTAGCTGCAATAATACTTTTGAGTGTACTCATGTTTCATTAGACTAGCTGGATTAAAAGTAAATGGATCAGTACTGTGGCTTTAAATTATGTAACCTTTGTGTGATGCAAGGTGAGTTCATAATTTGAGCACAAATCAGCGTAAATCAGGATTGGTGCATGAGTAGTTGCAAACTCTGCTCTGGCTATTCAGCCCAGTATAAAAAGTACTTTGCTATCAAATAATCCCTAGTTTTATAATTGTACTGTAGATGGTAGTCTTCCCCTTTCTCTAAGAAATATAAAATAATTTTAATTCTGTGTGATCCATCATCAGGCAACTACTCAAAAAAGTAGCGTTCTTAAATGCTCTCAAATGTCCAGTAGCAAAAATAAATGAAGGGCAGAGTGCATTAAGGGATTTCCAGTTGTGTCTCGCAGGGCAGAGGAAACTGCTGTGAGAGAGCTCTTGGGAAAGCTCCTACTCTTGCTGCCTTTAGCAGTAGTTTCCTGACTAATCAGTCTGCAAGCTTACCCCAGTGCTTTAAGTCTGTTCTTTCTCTGTTGCCAGCTGCTGACTGAAAACAGGACACAGCCAATTACTCTCTGCTGAGTTTACCCAGTCTCTGTTTATCCACCTAACAGCAGTTGCTCCAAGATCATTTCATTGAAAAGTTGTTATGTAGTGAGATCTCCTATTATAAAATGTTGGATTTGTTTCAGTGGGGTCAAAAATACATGAATCTTACTGTCTAAGATTGGATTATATTTTTTGGAATGGTTGCATCCTATGGGATGGAAAACAAAGCACGCTCAAGTGGAATTAATTTCTTCCTTTTCCACATTCCAATGCCTGTAAATTAAAAAAAGGTTTACCTTCATCATTGAAAATTAAAAAATAAACTTATGTCTATCTTTAATTGAGGATACTACTAGCCGTATTCCAGGTTCTTGGTTTGCGGTCTGATCTTTCATGAATTGTTTTTCTTCCTTTCTATTTACGTCTGAAGCTGTATGAGTGATACCTAATAATAGTTTTACCTGTTCCCAACTACAGCTTGTTTCATTGTTGCTCTAAGCCCATCTTTCTTACTCGTCTGTCAGTGCTATAGCACATCAGCACATTCAACAGTACCACTTAACTCTAGTGTATAAAACGTTTTACTTCTGCTTCAGTCTGTAACTGCAGATTTAGCCTAACAAAAAGGGGCATTTTTGACCTGTGCCAATAAACTCTAAAATGTACTGTGGCCTAAATGAGAATATTACTTATTATAGAAGTCTTTTACGTTCCCATTAGTAATAAAGCTGTGGTGAAATTGTGCATGTTGAAGGAACTAAGCAACCAGAAAGGCTACAAAGACATCTCCAGCTAACGTTTTCTGGGAAAGCCATAGTAAAAAATACAAAATATGGTATATTTTATTATTTTTCTAATAACTGAAAGTGCAAAGAGATACATTAAAAAAATTGTATTCCAGCTACTTAAGAGAAAGCTAAATGGGAGGCAGGTCAGCAATAACTTAAAGCAATGTACTGTCCAAACTTCATAAAATATTTTTAAATAGCCATACGGTTTACATCCTTTCAAAGGTCTGGGGAAAAGATGGTGGGGGGGGATTCAAACACCATACACTTAGATCTCCAATCCAAACCTGGCTGTCACTCAGAATCTGGATTTGTTCAGATATTGCTATAAAATGCATTTTAGGGATCTGCTAGCTCTGGGATTGCACCATACAATCCAAAACAATTTTCTTAATCTGTGCTTCTACAATGCCAGTACACTGAGTAGTTGTGGGGTACGTTTTCTTATACTTTGTACTTCTTTGCTTTTGATTTAGCCCATTTGAAAAAAAAAATCACCAAAGAAACAGGAGTTACTTCTTACCTTTAGTTTGAAAATCTTTATTCCCTTAGCCTTCATTGACATAGTGAAAGTTATTTCAATGTTTGCAGATAAAGAATACATTTCTGCAGGTGATAAGAGAACTTATTTGCTCAAGAACAATTTTTAACAAAAATACTAACTGTATTTTATATGGAAATAAATTGTGACTAAAATTAATCTTCCGAGGTCTGGTTTTGTTGAAGCTAAACTGAACAGGTTAGGGAGAATTAGGGAAATATGCAACATGGAAAAGCTCTTCTTAAGCTTGCCAATGTGTATGCTAGTAAAGGACATGCTCCACTGCCTTATATTCTTGGCTTCAGTTGCGGATTTCAGCCTTAATTGTATTTTTAGCTATTAATGCATAATTCTCTTTACATCAAATTGTCCACCTTCAAAAAGTAAATTGAGTGCAGTAAAATTTTATAATCTGTTAGTTTTCTTGAAATATGGTGAGCATGCGCGTGGAGAAGTCCACTTCAGGGTGCTTTATGTTTGGAAAACACTGCTGCAGCATTTTCAGATTTTGGAGCTAATGTTATAATTGTACATTCGCATGAGGTACAGTAATGAGAAAAGTATATTGCTCTTGAATTGTTTTGTTCTAATGAAGCACAGTGCTTCCCTGTAGTGTCAAGGTCTGTTGCGTGACTTTGGGACAAAAAGAGTTTGGTGGTTTTCACACTACACAATACTGAAAGTATCATAATTGGTATTTCAGGCTGCTGTGATGTTCTTGTATGGTGTATCAAAGATATTAAGGTTGAGCTTTGAGCTTATGCCATTTTCAGTACACATTGAAGTCCTTCCTCTGTTTAATGAAAGTAACATACTTTAACAGATGTTTCACCTGTTGCCTTTGAGGAGTTCCTTATCTTTGAAGTATATGAGCAGTGTTGGATTTAATAATAGTTCTTACACTTGTATAGAAGTGGTATGTGGAAGTGAACAAATCTTACTTTTGCTCAGTAAATCAGTCCAGGCTTATTAAGTCAGCTTAAGAATAGAATTTCTATCAGTTAGACTTTCCACTGGGATTTATGATTGGAGTGCATATAATAACTCATTACTGATCAATGCACGAGAGATGTTCTGTTGTAGTATGGATTCATGGGAAGTATCTGTACTAATTTTCATTTTACATTTTTGTAAATAAAGTCCCATTACTTATTAACAAAAAATTGAGTCAACCTTGAAACTCACTGGATCACAGTGCATCAATCAAACAGAATCAGTGATTTTTCTGGGATACTCCTTATTTCAAAATAGGTTTCCAATGAATATTACTTATTTCTTTTTTGTTGTCAAATTACATTTTCAGCAGTTTAATGAAAGAAGAAATACTGTGGTCTAACCAATATTATTTGTCAAACTAAATTAGTGGTTGAAGCAAGTTAATAAGACTATCTTCCAAATCAGCAAGAAGATAATATAAAAATTACGCAAGTGCCATCACAGGCACTTATGATTGATATTTTCATATTTCTTTATCACAATCAGAGTTTACCTGAGAGTTTCATTTCTAATGCAGTAGAATTAATTACAACTTGAACTTGGGGCAGGGGGGCTATTAATTTAAAGAAAGAGTGTTTGTAGATTTTTCTTGTTAGTTTCTAAAAATTGTTTGGTTTGCACCTATTCCTTTGATACTTTTGAAAATGAAAGGAAATAGGGAAATTATTTCACACGAACTGTGGTGCTAGAAATGAGATTGTGTTTTATCTTCACTTTTTAAAATCTACTCTTGTAATAATCATTCTGCCCATGGTAAAAAGAGACAGAGGGAAAAAAGAACTTACTTTGCAGAAAGAAATCAGTGACGTATCTACATTTTTACTCTTTCACTGCAATATAGGACACTGTCCAAAAATGTGGCAGCTGACATCATAATTAAACTGACTCTTGGAGACTTGAAATGTACTTGTTTCTTGGGGCGAATATTTAATTACTAAGCCAGTTCATTGGCTCAGCTGCATTAACATGAATCAGCTAAAGGACTGTTTGTAGCCATTATCCTGAGTGGAGTTTGTGTTTGATAAACTCATAAACATTAAAAAAAAAAATAGTAGTAAGTCTTTGATGTTTTCAAAGGTTTAACAGTTCACAGCAGCTTCCTGAATTAAATGTGTGGCCCAACAGGAAAAAGCAGCATGAATTTCTCTGTTTTGTTTGGGATAAAAGTTTTGAAGAGTGCCTCTGAAACACTTTATTTACATGTTTTATTTTCTGGTACAGTATTTTCAGTTAGTTCAGATTCAGCTCAAATTAACAACTCTGTGTGCTTTGGGATAATTAAATTACTGTTTCCTCTTATCTTGGCTCACCATGCAGACTATTGCCCACCCCTGTAGCTGCTTTTACTCCATTGCTATAGCAGCTTCGTTATTTTGGGATAAATCTTTTCTTCTCCCCATCAGTTTTTGTGAAAGGAATGTAAACCGTCTGTGAAAAAAATTAGCATATTTGGACCGATTTCTTGCGTTTGCTTGTCTGGCTATATTCCAGGTGTTTTTATGGCTGTGTAAGGGAAGGAGTAAGAAAGGTATTTCAGCTGTTTCTAGCTATTAAAACTGACCTGGATGTACCCTGGGCTGAGACGGAGGGGACAGAAGGATGATGAAAGCCAGGTTTGTACGAATTAAAGTGGGAAATAAAGGGGGAGGGATGTGAAGCACGGGTGAACGGGTGTATTAGCCTGAGCCACAGCCGCCGTGTTGGGAGCGTCACCCAGGAGATGCCACCGCATCGTCCGGGCAACCTGCGTTGCCACGGTGACGGCGCGTGGCCAAGGGACGAGTACCTAGTGCTGCTGCTGCTGCCTGGGCCCTCGCTGGGACCGCGGATGCCAGACAAGTGTTAGAGACCCCTGCCCCAAACCTGGGTCTGGCAAAACGTCTTCGTTCCCTGGCTGGAGCGACGCCCAGCCAAAGCCTGCTGCCAGATCTCCGAAGCTGTTGCACATTCAGCAAAACTTTATAGTCATGGGTGTTTCTTTCTGGCATCTGGTGAATAAACATAGAGCTTAGAAGGCAGATATAGAAAACAAATACTGGTTCTGCTCTAGGGAAAGTAGTGATGTTGCAATTATTTTTATTTTTTTTTTGTATTTATGTAGGAATGCACATGATTATTAGTAGCACAGGCACTCTTAATTGCCTCCCGGGAAAACAACATAAAACTGAAATTGTCCCTCCCATTTTTTTATTACATATACATGTTATTAGATTTGTTATTTGATAGTAGTAGCACAGTCACATGATTTTTCCTGCACAAGTGGGCAGTATCTGTAGTTTCAAATGTGCATTGTAATTACTCAGCTGTGGATGGGGCTTTTAAGCCATGTGTCTCTACATACCAAAAAGAATCCTTAAAATAACCAATTACATTCAATCTTAAAAATTTCATCAAAGAAGGACATCATTTGTGTTTGTTTCTGAAAGGTGATATTGCTCTGCAGTTAAAACCAGTTACAGTATTTTTAGATGAATGAGATTTGTGTTACCATTGTACCACATCCACAATCTTAAAAGGCAGAATGTTTGTTTTTCTGCTTTTCTCTCCTGTCTGTGCACATATATCAACTTATAATATCCAATCCTTTCATTCAGTTGTTTCCTTCAAGTCCAGGAAAGTGTTTGAAACTGCCTGTAAAATGAGGATTTTGTTGGATTTAGGTTTGGTGTTTCTTTTTTTTTTTTGGGGGGGTGTTTTTGTTTTTTGGGATGGGGGTAGAGAGATGGTGAGTATTGTTGTTGAAGTTGTAATGCAACACCCAGAAAGATTTAGGATCAATCCTAGGCTGAAAATAAATGTGGTAACTCTTCCTTAAGTGAGTCTGTCATTGAACAGCAGGCTGACTGCCATCAAGAAGAAGCACTTCTGCCACTGTAGATGTATTTGGGGAAAGGGGGAGTAATGGAATGGGTTATATGATGGGGAGTTTGTGAACATATTACCTGAGAGGAATGTCTGGAGCAGAGCTGTGCATATCTATTATTTTTTTTCCCTGTTGGTAAGACAAAAAATAAATTTTATAAAAAAACCCTACATTTTTCTGCATTGTGTTGAAAACTGAAATTTCTTTCTATTTGGCATGAAATATTTGCTTTTCTGAGAGAAAGGAAGAAAAACAATAGAGAAAGAAAGAGATGGATGTTACTGCCTTTGCTCAGTACCCAGATTACTTCATCATTTAGCCAGGATATGAGAGACAGAGATTCAGTTTCTTTCCTTTGTATAAGAATATTTGTGAATTTTCTAGAAATAAACACGTCACCTACCCACCAGGCTTAGCTATTCTTTCCCAATCGCTGCACGCTCCCAATATCTATGAGTAATGGAACAGTCCCAATGGATTGAGTCTAACTTCAGTCTCAGTGAGAAATGGGTTTGACAGAGTTAATCAAGACATCCAGTCACTGCATTGGATCATCAGCTTACTTTTTAGGTGAAGTTGCAAGGTTTATGGCCTCGGTTATTACAATTTAGATAACTCTTAGGTCAGGGCATAAAACCTAAGAAGATACAGATTGATCTGTGGGCCTTTTTTGTGAGATGCAGGATTTTCTGTGTGGGTGATGTGCTAGTAGAATCAAAAGAAAACATGCCTGCAGCCTTTCTTTTCACAGCTTTTATACAACCCTTCTTCTTGTAATAACCTGTGAAAACATGCCACAATATGTGACAATTTTTTTTTAATCTGTCTTTGGAGAAACAAAATACTGAGGCACCTTCCCTGAATACATTGGGAATAAAAGCTACTATGTTTGCCATAGTTCTCTGGATCATAGGACCAATACTACTACTTTATGCTTTCTTTTTCCTTTCCTTTCTTTTCTTTTGGAGGTTCACATTTTGTTACAGGATTCAAATGAACACAGCAACTTTTGAAAAAAGTTACTGTTCTAATTTCACTTTGTATTTCTCCAGATCATCTCCCTCATTGCCCTTTTCTGAGGCCTTCGTGGGAGAAATTGTTTTAAAAAGATGGTGAATCAATTTAGGCAGAAGCAAGATAAATTCTTCTACACTTTCAAGAAAATGTCTCTTATATTTTTCTGTCAAATGTTCATCAATATGTATTAAGGTCTGGTGTGCAAGTACTGACGAGTCATTTCCTGTTTTGTTTTTGGGTTTTGGTTGGTTTTTGGTTGGTTGGTTGGTTTTTTGTTTGTGTGTGGGGGGGTTTGTTGTTGTTTTTTTGGGTTTTTTTGCCATTAGTTATGGTTAAGCATTGAAGAGCATGTTTGTAATGTCCCTACCATATTTTCCTACACTAACAGAAGGAGATAAAGTAGCATTTAGGTTAGGCTTTAATCCCAAACGACAAGTTCTGCCTAGTCTATACATTTTATGAGAAAATTAATTCTTTCTTAGACTTCATACTGTTATGTTAGCATCTTCCATCACCTCATCAGCCCACTCATTTCTCTAAATGAATTCCTAGAGTTTGGTACATCTGTCACAGTGGTGCATAAGGAAAAAAACCCTATCCTTTTGGACTGGCTGCACATTAAAGATTGAAGTAGTTGGTTGGCAGTGGTAAGATAACACTGTAGGCATAAATGTTCACTGGGTAGCAGGTGAAGTTTTTTTGACTTTCTGTAATTTAAGAGAGTAGCCTCTTGATTAATTCACCTGTGGCATTCTAAATTTATACATCGTTTGTTCCTTTAAAAGCAGTGGGTTTTTTGATACCTTAGTCTGCCTCTTAAATACAAAGTATCCAAGAAGGCTGTTAGTCAATGTCATTTGCCCTAAGTACCCAGGAAAGAAAACTCAGAAAGACAAGTTGTGTAGAAACTGGTTATAATCTCCTAACCTTGCTATAAATTCAAGTGGAAGATCTCAAAAGACATTCAGTTAAAACAAATTTAAAAAGAAAAAAAAAAGTGGCAGCATCAGAGGAACATCAGAAAGGGAGTTTCAGCCAGCCTGTGTGACCTTGTTTTGGTTGTTGTGGGTGTTGAGCTGAGCATGGTAGGAAGAATACAGAGTTTATTTATCATCTCCTGCTTGAAAAATCTGCATTTCATTTAAATGATTCACTCTTCAACTTGCAGGTGTAATTACTGTAAGGCCATAATAATGGGTCAGAAAGAGCAATTTCTTTTTGGATCAGATGATAGTATTACCTCATAAAGAGAAAATTCCCAGCAAAGATGTGTCAATATATTGTTAAGATTACAGAGAATGATTCTCTTAATTCCTCCTCCCATCTTTAAAAATTATTGATGCTTTATATATTCTAGGTGTTGGTTTGGTGCCAGTATGTAGGAGATTCGAAAGAAACCAGTTTTATACATTAACCTTCCTGAATAGTTTATGCGTTAAAAATTATAACAGTAAAGTAAAACCAGATGGACTGAGTAGAGTTGACAGCACCTTTCTGAGTGATGAAATTGCTATTGATTTATGACAAATACCAGTAAAAGCAGTCAGGGACTGTTTTGTTGCTGTCAGATGAGAACTGAAAGTAGGCAGGTTTTGTTATCAATCATTTGTTGTCGGTGTAAGACAGTGGCAGGCTGTTATAATTGATTTGATAGCTCCGTCTGACTTGAGCTCTAGTGGCCACCACACATTGTGGCAATGCAGCGGAGTAGAGAATTGACATGAAAAAGAAGTGACATGACTCCTCAGAGGCCAAGTTGTATGATTTAAAGGTGTATGTTTGTCAAAACATTTTATAAATCAGAATCTTCAGACTGAGATGCGATTTATTGATTGCATACAGTTTTGAGGTTAGTCTGGAAAACGGGCTTTATATATATAGTAGAATTAATTTAATAGATATTTTATGACCTAAAAGGATTTGCATGAGTAAAGAGGCTTTTTTTCCCCCCTCTTTTCTTTGCCTGGAAGAGCAGCTTACATGATTTCATTCAGTTTGGTTGTTTGATGAAGCTTTTCCCCTGATAAGGTATCTGTGATTGTAGAGTATCGCTATTACTCTTTGATCCTCTGTAATAGGCTGGGGTTTATGTTTTAAAGAAATAAAATAATAATAACGGCTATTGAAGACCTAATAGAACTATTGGATAAAGCTTTGGGGATTTAATTCTTAGGTAACCCCAAAGTATTCTCTTCTGTAATGTCCAGAAGACCTTACTTGTTTCTCTGTGAATTTCTGATTCCTGAACTATTTTAAGTTTAGGGTTCCACCTGAGTTAATTAACAAACACAGATAGTCTTCAATATTCCCTGTAAGGGTAAGGATTATAGGATTAGAAAACACATAACACTGAATTATCCTAAGAAATACTCAAAACATATGTAACTCATGAATACATTCCCCCTTTTCCTCTTTTTAAGTATGAATTAGAACAAGTAGGTACAAAGTTTATTCCCAAACAGAACTATGTTATGATATTTATTTTATGTATATGAGAACTTGAGAGATGAGAAAGCATCATATGCTTTATATAAACCGAGGATTCATGAACTAGGAAGGACTCAAACAGATAAGTAAGTGAAAGGATCACTTATTTTCAATTCCATTGCCATGTGTCCATACAAAAAGTCAGTAATTCCCTGACTGGAGCAAGGAAAGTATTTTTGCAATTAAAAAATGAAATACTGATGCTGTCCAGCAGTGTTCAAAAATAATTAATTCAACTGCAGTAGATGTAAAGTAGGGCTGCTACACAGAAAAATAGATTAAAATTATGTGATTGAAACATCCTGGTTTGTTTGTTTGTTTAGTCTAACAGAAGGCAAGAAGAACGTGTATGTATGTGTGTATATCAAATACACATAGATACGTATTATCTAATATAATTATATACAGTTGCAATATATACAATATGTTGCATATGTTTGGGAGGGTAAATGTTAGAAATGTTGAAGTAACAGCATAAACACAAGCATAAGAGAAGATTAGTAACAAGTTAAAAAGTAATGTTCAAGTAGGGTGGGTGGTTGGTCAAACATTTTAAAGTTTCATCTGTTAATCAGCAAGTGAAAGTATATTGACATCATCATTGAATGTAATTAACGAACTGGAATCTCTTAATAAATAATAATATCTTAATATCTCTTAAATAATCTTAGCCAATATTTTAACTTATTTTTTCCACACTAATTTGTAATTTTTCCCAGTTAATTCCTATTTGCTTAAAAGGCTCATCTTTTTTTAGATGAAATGTTCTCTCAAAAATAAATGTTCATTGGTTGTATTTATATTACAGAAAAAAAACCATTTTAATATTTTTGCACTCCAAATATAGCTAGATCTTTTAAATATATGTGTGTTTCATTAATTATTTCAATTTTATTAACATCCCTATGTCAAAAAGGCAAAAAATATTTATTTTGTTTATGCTGAGAGATATTATTTTCAGAGTAACATTATAGATAGTATGAAGAAAGAAAAGACAACTGATAGACATGAAGAGTGATTGTATTTCATACTGCTTCTAAAAAAATTCCAGTTAAAAGAGAGTGTGGATAAGAAGTGGAAATCTGCTTCAATTACATGAGTATTTTGATAAAACATTTGAAGCTAAGATTTAAACACAACACAAAAGGAGTATTGAAGTCTGCAAGGAACCTGCAGAGAGCAAGAAAATTGAAACAACTAGGATTAAAGATGTAAGTAAAGACAGTATTATGGGAATAATCTTGAAGACCTTGTGTTTCTACAACTGGAAAAACTTGTAGTGAGATCACTGTTCCAACTCCTACATGTTATTGTAGGAACAGATACCCAAAAACCCTATGAGAAGAAAGTTTCTGAAGAATTTGGATCTAAATGACTTGCACTTCATACAGTCTGCTTATCAGCTAAAATTTTACCTAGGTGCATTCACAGCAAGGCATCAGAGCACAGCCATAATACACTCCTGCAGATTACTGAGTGACTGCAATAAATGTACAAATACTGATTAAAACCCCTACACAACCCTCTCATAGAAAACTATGCATTTGATTGCCCTACTTTTATGCCATTTTTATATTAAAGAGTAACACTGTAAATCCAGTCAATTTAAGCTGTAAAATACCCTGAAAGGTCTGTTCCACAAGAAACAGGTCTGGAACTTGCATGAGATAATCTGGGTTAATTAGCTGTAACCTTTAAGACACCATTCCAACATGCTGAAGTTTATGGGTTTTGACATAGGTAGAGTACTGAAATATCAAAACTGCTTGTGTCAAAGGTGGTTGTGCTTAATGATGTATCTCAACTAGTGGTGCCTCCTGTCTTACTATTTATCTGCCTCACGTCATCATTAACGCTGATCTCTTCATGCTTGTTTCCACAAGCAGTGTATTTTTATATCCCGTGATTTGTTTAATACACTGAGTTCCCCAGTTGAGTAGACTGCTTGCTCGTTACAGAGCTGGCAGTGCACTGAGGACTCTTACTGAGATCAGAGCTAAAAGTGGATGCTCTGTGCTCATGGTATGCTCATTATGCTATCAGTTTCTAACCTTTACCTCCTGCCTTCCCCTAAAAAAAATCTGAACAAATCACTTCAGTTATTGCTAATCCACAATTTTTATTTTCTCTGTGCTGCTTTAGACTCCTGTGTCCTCTTAGCAAAATTTGAAGCAATTCACTAGAATGTAACATCAATACTCCAGCCTCTGACCCTAAGGGTAAAAATTCTAGAAGTTTCTTATGTTTTCTTAGGTATTGTGAGCCCTCTCTTTTTGAGTACAACTATTTGATGTGACTCACACAATAATAATCTGTTCCAAAACCAGTATTTGTACTAAATAGATATTAAACCATTTAAAGGTAAAATTTAATTTTGCATATCCTGTAAACTGAATAAGATATGGCATTTGAGCTTAGTTACAGAACGATAAAATGAATAACTTGTTTTCATAAATGTAATTTCACTAGTTGGGCAACTTTTTATGAAGCTAATAGGTAGCTGCTGATTTTTCTTAGTGTGCTAATTCAGAGACTCTCCTTCTGGTCACCTGCATTAGACCATTAACATTTCAGAGAACATTTCATTAACATTTACACAGTATCTCATCAGACTGTTCTTTGACTTGATATAGCGTGAGACCAAATCACCTCTGAGATTTCCCAAGGTGCTTCTTGCCTCTGAAGCTGGCATGTCAAAAGCCCTTAGGAACTTGCAAGTTTTTCGATTAAAATATAATGATGGGACTGCGATTCAGGCAGAGCTTTGAAGGAAGTGTACCAAAAGACACCAAAGGCTCCCTATTTATCTTCCCATTGTCTAAGAATATAAAAAGAATAAAATAATTATGTATGTAGTGAAAAATCAAAACTGGTGGGTGAGCTGGATGACTTTAAAAACTTCAGAACCCATTTTAATCCTGCCCTCAGTGTCCTCTGAAAAGAAGTTCATCTCCTTCATCCCCTTCTATTGTGCATTAAGAAACTTGGCTGAAGCTGAGCAAGATTACTTCCTCAAGCAAGAAGCAAATTGCCCCATCTCTAGAAACTTCAAATTCACCTGCCCTGCAATGGTCAGGAGATGGTAAACACCTCTCTGCTTGCTACTGTGGCCTTTTCACAAAATGGATGTTACTGCACCCATGCAGTAAACTCTGAACAAACAAACTTTACAGCTATTTTCTGTATAATCCTGTTACCTAGCACTAAGTAGAGATAAATAAAATCACTTCAAGGTGTTTAAATGTTATCTAATGCTTTGGTGGGTAGGAGAACAAAGAAAGCTTTCAGTGTTTGTCTCTGCGATGTTGTCCATGAATCTTTAGGTGGGCTGATTTAAAAGTAAACCGGCAGGAGAAATTAACCCAATTCAAGAGAGATTGCAAGTCAGAGTTAAAATTTACTGAAGAGATTACAATAAATACAGTGATACAGAGAAGATTGGTTTTAACCCACAAAGACCGATGCATAACCCAGCACTCTGGGGCAAGAACAGAACAGTGTTTGTTAGCCCCTGTGCTGAGCACCACATGGCCCCCCAGGGTGCAAAGGAAAAGCAAAGGAAAACCTGCTGGTTCAGATGCTGGTCACAGTTCTCTCTAAGTAATGATCGCAGTCTTGTCGAGAGTGGCAGTCGCAGTCTTGTTGAAGTCTGATCCTTCTCTGGATCCAACAAGTGGTGCCAGAAGTCCCAAAACCCAAATATTATGTATGCTCAGGTTCAGGTGGGAATGCCCAGTGCCTCCCCTAGGGCGGGGAGTTTCTCAATGGATGATTTTAGCTTGAAGTTTTAATTGCATGCATTTAAACCTAATTATGTATTCCATTTCTACTTTTTGTGGGTTTATTATTATATTTTTCATGGTTTTCAGTCAATTATTGCTATGCAAAAGACTAATGCAAAAGAGGAAATCAGTAAGTTGAGGTAAACAATGCAAAATGTTCCCTTACAGAGGGGAATTATTCATTTATTTTGTTTCTTTGAATTGCAATTGGCAAATGTGATTTTTAAGTTGACTATGTCCTTTTCTAAAGCACTTGAAACATACGAATGCCTAGCTAAATCCTACTGAGATGTGAACAATCTCCATCATTCTTTATCTTTCTAGAACCTTCCAGTGTTCCCTTTCACCATATTTTATCTGTTTTCCTGAGTGGAGAAGAGAATATAAACGATGACTCACTATTCTTAGAATGTTGTTTATGATTCTGTGTTCCAAAACTTTGCAAACTTAAAAACTACAATATGGCAATCACCTAGTAGAGTGGTTTTATGGTAAGACATTTTACTATGATAAACAATGGACTTTTCTCTCCCACCTCTATGTATTTGTGTGTGTGTGTACGTGCATGCTTATAGCATGTTAACACTTGTAGCACTTGAAAATGTACATTATTGCATTATTAATATGTATTTATCTCAAAATCAGTCCTAGCCATGCCAAATTATCTGTAATTTCAGATGTCTGTGAATTAATTCTAGAAGTATTTGACTATAATATTCATTATCTGCTCCCACATCAGTTTCAGGATGTTAATGTAATGCGTCTTGTCTGTGTGTGAAGATATGTTCCAAACAAAAAGAACCAGCTTTAGGAACATATTGTAGGTTGTGATATCTAATGCTGCTATGACGTTAATGCATATATAGTGTGTATTTTTGTGTTGCTAGAAAAGCAATGTGAATGTACTGTATGAATCGTAAAAAAAGAGGAAAGGGTCATTCCTTAGTAAGCTGGTACTGAGACACCTGATCGTATGTAAAATTTATAATTAAGAGTCTTATCTCAATTCAGGAGGAAAACAGCTGAGGGAAAACCTACCAGAAAGGGATAATAATTATTCCCAATCATCCTGCAGGGAACTCTGAGGAGTTAGGAAAATACCTGTTAGTTTTGTTTGATACTGGCAATTCTAGTCTAGGATGGTTAATCCCACACTATGGATCAGTTATAGACATATAAACAATAACTGTTTGAAAAACTATCCTTTGAAGTATTGTAGTTGGGAATGGAAGTGAGTACATGGTCTGATCTGTCGATCTAAATACCTGGATATTTAACCACTATTCTACTATCGAAGCCTTCACTTCTACCAAATGTTATGTGAATATTTTCTAACTGACTAGTTCACCTGATCATTCACTGAGTTACTTCATAATTTCCGTATGCATCACTACAGAACTTTGCATTTTAAAAATCTAATGAAACAAGTAGTTAAATATAGTACTTAGAAAAAAGTTCAGCAGCCAGGAAGAAAGATGCTGGGAGAAAAGGGAGAAGTGTTATCACCTGATAAGCATGACTGGCACAGTGCTACATTTTGTGCTTCATTTTTGCATATAAATACATTTTAAGCTTGTGGTGATAGAAATTCTTACATAGTTTTAATTAGTTTCCTTCTTTTTTAAGGTCACTCAAACTTCTAATGTGAATATAGCAATCATTTCCAAATGAAATCAGTATATTCTATTACTCAAGTTGTTTTGTGGTATTTATAAATTCTTAGACTATCACTGCATATATCTTTTGTGCAGTTGAAAATGTAGACTGCATTGACTATAAGGCTTAAGGAGAGTTTGATCATACTTTCCCTGGGATGCTGCAGTACAAGTCTGTTCTTATGCCTATGTTTTATATCTGTTCAACTTTACAGAAAAATTAGTTTTAAGTAAGATTAGTCTGATTTTAGATATATAAGTAATTGAATTTAGAGTTGCCTCTTTTAATACTATTTATTATACTGTGGAATTTCTGTTAATGAATGCCAAAAGGAGGTTTACTTGAAAAAGATGGTTCACAAACATAATTTAACTGTTATCACATTGTCTAGTGCATCTTCTCATTGATACTTTAAGAAGAGTTACGTGAAGTTTCATGTTTTGTGTGACAATGAGCCACAGGGGTTTTTTTCCAACAAATCGTTATATAGCTGATTAGTGTTCTTGCTGTAGTCTCCTTTTTTTTTTCCTTGATTTTGAGTAAAACAAAATATGGTTATATTACTCAGGAGAAATAATAAAGTCACTTTTTCACATGTTGGATAGCTCTCCTTCCTTTCATTATTTTTAAGAATCATAAAACTTAACGGATAGTTAAGTTATTTAATCTATTTCCCTTTCACATTGTGAGTTCAAGGATACAGATACCATTCTCAATGGAGCTTTCTATGAAAAAATTAGGCAAGTACATCCACATTGTTCCAAAAGAGCAGTATATTTTTTTCTTTTTTACATATTTGTTTCCTTTTCTACTTCTTTATATATATATGTATATATATTTTTAAAAAATTACTGCGTAGAGTATCTCACTGCAGAAGGAGACAGCATTGATCTTGGCGATAAGAGGTTTTTCTGGACTTTTGAGATGCCTTTATCATCCTGTGTTTTCATTGGTATTTTGTTGTCTGTAGATGAAACAGTATGATAATTTTTTCTGTATGTCCTTGTAAATTAAGATGTTCAGACATCCATTATTTTTATTAGTCTCTTGATATCTGAAAGGAAACAGTCACCCTATTTCCACTCAAAACTTTTCTTCCCTTTCAATTAATGCACCAAGTCTTTGTTTGGTCTCCTCCTTATCAGTACTCTTATAGAGTGATTTTTATTCCTTCTTAGCTAGTTGTATCTCATTCTGGGCACCGATGTTATTATTTTGTCCTTAAGCAATTACACTATTCTTTGTATAAATTCATCCTTACTAATTCTCTCCAATGACTGCAGTTTCTGCTTTTCCTTTCTGAATTTCAAGTCATATAAGGCTTCGTGAATTAATCAAGTTGATTTCTTACTACCTTTTCTGTACTTTCTCTACTTTGAGATAATGGGATTTCATTACTTTTCTATTGCCTTGTTAAAACATGACAGTATTTCTGAGGCCTTTTTTTTCTAGTATTTATTGCCGTGGGAACTTTGTGTGCAAAAAATAATGTGGGCAGTGTTTACAACAAAGCTAATGAAACCTGTATTTACTTCTCCTGTTTAAAAGCATTTCTTTTGAGGATATGAACTATTTCTAGCGTTAATCTAAATTGGAATATTGATATTCCAAACTCTCTCTATTGATAAGCAGCACTAAGTAATAATTTCTCTCTTGAAAATTGAGTAAAGTGCTGTATGCAATGACTTGAAAACATTATTTTTTCAAAAGAAAAATATATTCTTCTGGAGAAAACCGATTTTTATTTTGTTTCTTAGTTGCA
The DNA here is from genome assembly GCA_035584735.1 of Pseudotriccus pelzelni. Lineage (NCBI taxonomy): Eukaryota > Metazoa > Chordata > Aves > Passeriformes > Tyrannidae > Pseudotriccus > Pseudotriccus pelzelni. Next base: position 59,387,435 of record JAWMRA010000001.1, on the reverse strand, counting down.
TCTAAGAAAATAATAAAGATAGGTTGTCTGACTCCAGTTCAGATTTCTAGAGTATTTCAGAATACATTTTCTGGTAAGATTTCTGCTTGATAAGTTTTCTCATTTCCCATATTAAGAGGTTAAGATAGGAAGCTTTTCATACCGAACTGTTTTGCCTTCAGCTAGACCAGTATTGAGGGCAGATAGTTCACTGAAAAATAATTCTTAAATATATCAAATGGCAAAAGTAGGAAAAATTTGAATTTGTAGCAGCATTGGGAAATGCAGAATGTTTCAGATGGCTTGAGTCTGAGACCATTTGACAGTTACTGATTAACATGCAACCAAATAACACTGAGCTCTCCTTGATTTTTAGATATTATAAACCTATCTTCAGCATATCAGATTCAACATATTTATTGAATATAGTGAAGAACTTCCCCATCCATATGTTTTTCTACCTTTCTAGGCTTATTGTCCTGTATATTCTAGAATATGTGCAGTTACAAGGGGAAAGAAACCTTTTCAAGGGTTGTGATGCCAAGATGTAATTGGGAAGAAAAGCAGCCAGATGACAGACTAAATAGCCCTAATATCACATCCATCAAATTAAAATTGCTTTCTACTTGTTGAAATCTTACAGCCAGGAAAACCCAATACAAGATTTATCTTCAGCAACAGCATGAGTCAGGAGATGTTGAACACAATGTGAATTTGAGGAGATTAATATAAACTTAGCTAGACAGAGAGGAACATGCTAAATACAATAAAATTTGTTCATCTGTTCATTGTAAGGATCTTGATATTTGAACAAAAGAAGTTTTCTTTCTTATTTTAGGAAGGTTAAAAATTATTTAAAAACTGCCATTATTCCTCTTTCAAAGAACTGTTCTCTTTTATTTTTCTTTTTGTTGACTCAGCTTCATTTATGGATGTCTTTTCATGTATTTGTACTTTTTCCCATTAGATTATGTAAATATTATTTTTGTATCCTTGTAATGCACTTGATAAATCTTTTTTTTTCTCAGAATAAATTAGTTAAAAGGTGAAATACCTTTTTGTAACTGAGCTTAGACTGACAGTTGTGATTTTGTGAAGTCACTGTTTTGAAGTATTGGCGTAGATTATTAATAGAACTTGAATTGGCATTAATAGTTATACTAAACCCTGTGTAGTCAAAAATCTAAATGTACTGTGTATGTAACCATAATATCTGCTTATGTATAAAATGTTTATAGACATCATTATTTTTATATGTTTGTAACTATGTATTTGTTAGTTTCAGGCATTAGTTTTTCAGTAGTATCAAAATCAGGGGTTTCAAGAGTATCAGTAATGTCAAATATTCTCTGTAATAGTTGTTATTCAATGTAGATATAGAGGTTGTTACTTATATTTTTCAGTTAAAGGAAAACAGTTTGTTTTTTTTAAAAAGTACATTAGAAACTGTGAATTTTTTCCACTTTTGGTTGGTAAACACACTGACTTTTGTACCTAAATCACTCACTAGAATTCAGAGCAGATCAGTTATGTCTGAAATTCATTGACTTTAGATTTACCTGGGTAAAATCATGTGTTTAATAAAAAACTATTTTACAAAGAATCTCTATCATCAGAGTATTTCAGATAACAGTGGTTGTTCTCTTTTTTTACTTGCTAAAGTCTTGCAGAAAATTAAGCCTTTTAATGAAATGTTACTGAAAAAATCTAGAAAGTACTTGTACATTATGAAAATAACCATAGAGCTGGTTAATATTTATTATTGTTCATATTTGTGATTCAGATTTTTCCTAAGCTCATTTTTATGCATATTTACAGTGCTAGTTCATTTTCAAGCAATAATAATATTTTAAGCTTTGAATATGAGTTTCCCCTTGTGGCAGTTCTACTAGAAGAGAAGCCCAGTTTGCGTAAAATTCTGGTTCTGTTAGCCTTGTAATTGGCAAGAATTTCGGCCATAGTGGAATTATGCTAGTGGCAAAGTTGTATCAAAACAAACACAAACCCAAAAACTTTTAGATTTGGCTTTAAGGTTCTTTAAGGTAAAGTCATGTATTAGGCATTACCAGATTATTTTTCAGCAAGTGCAGAACTACTCTGAATTATTACAGTGTGAAGTTCTAGCTATTTACCATAGGAATGTAAATAACGTGGCACAAAGCCGTGTTTATAATGACTAATGAAAGCTGTTACACTGCAATCAGAGTGATGCAGAGCAACAGGGCAATTCATTAGGAGAAAAGCAGTTAACAAACAGCTTAAGCATGCCAGTTTTGGACCTTTTGCTTTCGGCTTCAAAATGTGTACTCTGGTCTTGGTTTGTTATACTAAATAATTATTTCTAAGGAAAAGTAGGTAAGAAAAAGTAAGGTTACTGCTGCCTGCTGACTCACAAAAATGCATAGAGAAGGTGTCGCTTTTGGCTTTGTTATCAATACATAAATATGCTTGCCATGTTATGCTTGTTAAACATACTGTAGTTGTGATTTGCTGCGATGAGATGTTGATTCAGCACAGCATATAAGCACATACATAAGTCCCTTCTGACTTCAAGCACCTCTATTTAAATTCAGCATTCAACTAGACTAGAGCAGCAAGTCAGTAATGTAAATCAGGCAATCTGGACTTAAATTATATGCTTCTAGACTATGGCTTCTGTAATATTACCAATGTGAGTCTAAAAAGACAGTGCTGACATTTCTGATTGATTTTTCTGTCCATTTCTTTTTCTATCCATTTCTTTAAGACAGCATTACAAGAAATAGTGATTATAAAAGCTGTGTTTAATTTCTATTTCTCTTTTATGCAAACAAGATATATAGGGAAAAAGGCAACAGTTGCAGGTGCTAAATGATAAGCTTTATACTTTTGAACCCAAAATTTAGAGAGATACAAATACTTACAAAGCACCTTGCTTTTTTTTTGTACGAAGCTGTTTTACTATTGACAAAATCATAAATGTCATTGTCTTTAAACATTAGCAATACTACATACTAAAATCTTACTATGATTTTAATTGTATTTGCCCATACATCATTTCCTTTGTGTTTTCATTGAATAGCATTTCAGGAAATGTAATTTAATAGAAGGTGAAACAGATTTAGGCAGTAAAACTATGGTTTGCTAGTACAAGAGAAGGAATAAAAGAAGCATCAAGTGACCTGACTGCCATATTTCCATCTATTCTTCTGCTAGACAGAGCAGGATATTATGCTGTTCAAGAAAAGGCTCTTTCTTGTTGAAAGGTTAACTGAAAATTCAAAATCCCTTGGCAACTACACTTAATTTATAATAATCTTCTATTTCTGTGATATACAAGTAGGTACATTTATGAAATACTGTGTCAAACTTTTCTCTAATTGCCCATGGCTGTTTTTGTTAAGCATGTTCAAATTCTGCTCCAGATGAATTCTGCATGTAACGCAAAGGATTTACTCAAAGTAGGTAATTTTAATTTCCACAAATTGCAAGTACACCAGGTTTGTTACAGCTTAAGACAGTTTACTGGTATAGAGTTTCTTGCTAGTGCATGGTAAGTCTAATACTGCAGATCTGTGGTCTCTCATATGCACATCAGCTGGCTAGAGTGGAGATGCTTATGCTTTCACAGAAGCAATATTTTCTATTAATTCATTCTCACTTTTGTACTTTAATAAGAAATCCAGACTTCCAGAATCATGTTGCATGTTGTGACACATTAAATGAACAGTTAATCATAGAATCATAGAATGCTTTGAGTTTGAAGGCACCTTAAAGATCATCTAGTTCCAACCCCCCCTGCCATGGGCAAGCACACCACTCACTGGATCAGGTGGCTCAGAGCCCCATCCAACCTGGCCTCGAACGCTTCAGGGATGGGACAACCACAGTCTCTCCGGACAACCTGTTTCAGTGCTTCACCATCCTCTGAGTTACGATTTTCGTCTTAACATTTAATCTAAACCTACCCTCTTTCAGTTTCAAACCATTGCCTTATGCCTTGTCACCATCTGCCTGTAGAAAAAGTCCTAGTCCCTCCTTTTTATAAGCCTCCTTTCAGTTACTGGAAGGCAGCTATAAGGTCTCTCCTAAGCCATCTCTTCTCCAGGCTGAACAACCCCAGTTCTCGCAGCCTGTCTTTGTAGGGCAGGTGATCCATCCCTCTGATAATCATTGTGGGCCTCCTCAGGACCTGCTCCAACAGGACCATGTCTTTCTTGTGCTGAGGACCCCAGACCTGGACACACAACTCCAGGTGAGTTCCCACGAGGATAGACTAGAGGGGTAGAATTACCCCCCTTGTCCTGCTGCTGACCCCTCTTTTGCTGCAGTCCAGTCAGCCTTCCACAATGTATCCATATCTTTATAATATGGGATTTGATGGCTACTGTGTTTATTGGAAACTTGTGATCTAGTAGACCATTAACCAGTAACTGTAATTGTTAAGTTCCTTCAAATGTTTTTATAAGCAAAACAACTCTAAGCTAAAAATCTGGTTCCTCTTTTAATTGTAGGGAGAAAAAAAAATCCTGTGATTCTTGAGGTATCTGAATGGTACTAATCTGCAGATTAGCTTGGACTGAGTTGTACATCATGAAGCCTTTCAGTCATATTTTGAAATGTTATGTGGTGAATAAAATACACGAAGGAGGACATTTCTTGTATCAACCTTCTCAACTTTGTGACTAAACAAAGGCGATAGCCTTCCTTAGCCTAGAGAGAGTGATAAGCTTAACCTTAGTTCCCCAAATGATATGTTTACCTATTTTCTATAATTTTCACAAATTATAAAACTGCCTTTCATAATAAGTTCTATTTTGTTCTGGTATAGTTTTAAAGAAAAGTTTTAGATGTTTGAAAATTTGAAAGTGACATTCTACAGTGCAGTGTTGCAGTGCAAAACTAAAATGGTAGACTTGAACATAAGCAACTTTTGTGACAGTATTGGAAGTAAGCTGGGGTGCTAAAACAAGGCGATTTCTTTGGTTGTGTTTCAGAAATAACTGCAAGTTGGGATGAAATTATACTTGGCAGGATTTAGAAGATGACCAGAACTATCTGAAGGAACAGTTTCATTCTTAAGAGTTTGCCTTAACTGATAAGAAAATAATCTCAGAGAATGACAAGTGTGCAGGAGATTTTTCCTTTTTCTTGAATCTTGCTCAGGCAAAATAGCTACTTTTCTGTAGAAACCCTTTGTGTAATATCTTGCTTAATTTAGGAGCAGAGTAAATTACATTTTCATCTGCAATCAACATGGTACTCCTAACCAGTCAGTGATAGATAGCTTATAAGTGATGACTATACCTAGTACCTTTTAAAGCAATTCCAGAAGTAACTTCTTATGATTCTGTCATCTTCTAAAATCATTGTCTTTACATCCCAAGCTTTCACTTATTCTTTATGTTGCAGAATCCATACGACTTATTCAGTAGCACCTAACTTTAATAGTTCATCTGAGTCACTAAGAATTCCAGAATTTAACTCCTAAACCTTTTTTTCTTTCAAAAATGGAAAATGAGCATTCAAGAAAAGAAATAAGTCATACAGGGAAAAAACACAAACCACCAAACCCAAAAATAAACAAATTGTTCTGTGAGCATGGTTACTACACATTTGTGTCCATTAGTTGATAGGCTATTTAAGTGAATTATACTTACTACTCTGCATAGACTAATCATACTGTCCTGCAGGAAATGCATGGGCATTTTTTGTGTTATGTTTTATTACTGAATTCAATTGATGTGATTAAACGTCACCAAGTTTGAACTATGAAGTTTGAGTCTTTAACAGTCTTTTTAAATTGAAAAATTTTATGATCCAGCTTAACAACTGTATGTCACTTTGAAGCTTGGCTTGAATTGGATGACCTCGACAGAGGTCTCTTTCAACGTAAGCAGTTCTATTATCTGAGAGAACTAAATCTATTTGTTAAATTTTGTAGAATTAAAACACATAAGCAAATTTTAAAGTTGTTACACATGCAAATGTCTTTAATATAAAAAGGACTTCTTTCCATCAGAATCCATGTAGAAGTTCTGGTAATTTATTTTTAGCAATATACTCATATTCATATAAAAGTCATAAGCTTCTTAATTAACATAAAAAGGCATTTTGTTTTTATGTCAGATTTGGGTTTTAATGAGGCAACAGACATTTCAGAGAAGTTTCAGAAATTTTTATGGCACCTATTCTTCAGTTGTCTATACTTGTGCTTCATATTGGCAACAGCCTTGGCATTTTTGCACCATCTTTATAAGGAAAATCTGAGGCTTAAAAGACTTTGTTAATTTTTTTTCTGACTACTTTTTTAGGCTGATAAGCTAAAGTATACAATCTTTGAATTTCTTTATAACTGTGATTTCATTGGTCAAGTAACTAAACCACTATCTTTATATGTCTCCCTAAAATCCCACTGGAAAGTTACTTATTAGCAAATCATCTAATACTAAATTTTATTTTGTGACATTTAAGCAGAATCTGTTTACCTTCGTTGCAAGCTGAGAAGTTCTGCCAGAAGTACTGCTATGTTTTACCTGCTGAGGATTCACTTGCATAGCTTCAATAGATCACAAACTTGATGGCAAAATTCAGCTACTCCGCCCTATGCTTTGATCACCAAGAGATTTTTCTAAATTACATATTGCAATAGTTACAAGATTTATTTCTTTTTTCTTCCTAGGCATCTCAATTAATAAAGATGGAAAAATTCCTTGCACTGATGGAATTAAGCTTACTGTAAACGCAGTAGCCTACGTAGTCACATTCAAATTGGAAAAACGAAAAAAACCCCACTGTCGAAAATTCAATTTAGCATTGCAGAGATTACTGCAGTATAACAACCCTTTATCTGTAGTAGTGTATAAAAGCACTTCTAACAGTGCATCAATTTTCACAGCCATTTAGTAGATTAGAAAGCAATTGTAAACAGAGTAAAACCCACATTAACTCCTGTCAACAGCCTGCCTTTTCCTCAGTTATGGATTTGTCTGAAATAACAATGAAGTTTGAAGTGATTGCATCAACACCACAGATTGTATTATAAATATGAATGAACCCATTGTAATGGACTGCATAGTAATAGATGGCAAGAATTTGTCCTCCCCATCAAAGTAACGGCTTTTGTAAAGGAAGAATAGCTGTGACATAAGGAAACATGTCGCTCTACAAGAAATTGCTGTTTCCGTTGTGAAGCAGTAACTGCATCAAGTGACAAGTTTTTAAACTACCCCTATTTTAATATTTTAGCAATGCACCATTAATAAGTGTTTGGTGTTTCTTCTAACTGAAATCAGCTGATAGATTTATATAAAAATGAGGTATTTTTAAATGAGCAGTTATTTAAGCAACATTACTGTTTTTGGAGGGGAGAAGAAAGAAAGTAGTTATGCATGGTTTTGTTTATTTTGGAAAATTATCTTTTCTTATAACTATTAAAATGCAGTAAATGCAGTGAAAATGAGAAGAATACTGAATTTCTGAAGAAGGGAGTCATTAGGTAACAAAGTGATGATTACAGTAAACTGATTCATGGCCAGTGTGCTGCAAACTGATCTTCAAAGACTTGAAGATGCTTCATATACAATATCATGCAGTGTGGGGTGTGTTTTGTGGTTGGTTTTTTTTTTTCATTTCTCCAGAAGATGACTAATGTCTTTAATTAGCACTAGTTACTAGATATTTCCTAATGCCTGTTTCTAAAAGGTGAGCTAGTGCGTATCTTTTTAATTGCTGACGTCTATTTAAGTATTCCTTACAGTCTTAAATAAGGACATTTTCTCTCCTTCTACTCAACTGCTTTTATTAGAAACCAATGCATTGTGGTACAGCTAAGACAGTCATGTTAGGCACGATACTATTAAAATAGTCCTTCTCTGTTGTAAAAGGGACAATACTGTGTATTTGAGTTCTGACTTATCACACATGGGATATTAAACATTGAAGACCAAATTTTCAAATGAGGACAAAAGTAATGTTTCATATTCATGGGAACAAAACCTGTTAGTAAACTAAAGCCGTTACAAAATAAAAAATACAATTTCCTCCAAATTGTTAGAATGAAATGTGACATCATTTATCTTTTATCAGCTGTTGCATTTCTTTGTTATTTTGGAAAATATTATGGCAATTACTCAGTGAAACATTTTACAAAAAGACTTCACTAAAAAAAGACTTTAAATTTTGTCTGAAAAAGCAGTGTTTTTTTCCACAGAGATCATATATTTTGTTTGATAACCCATGTATAATTGTAGCTTTTAATCTTCAAACATTTACATTTAAACAAAAACAGTCTCAGGGATGGTGATTTCACATTAGTAAACATTCTGCTTTATGCTGTAATAGCTATAATTTATATTATTTATATTTTTGTAGGTACAACAAGAAAATGTAATTAATGTTTTTGAGAATAAAATACTTAGCCAATGCTATATCTAGACTTATATTACTACAATCTAATTAAAAAACCCTTATGATTTGATAAAAATAAAGTACATTTAATGAGATTTAAAGAGAAACAATCATCAGTAAAAAATACACATCACAGAGGTTATATTATAGTTGTGTGATTTCCTAATTTGTATTTTATACAATTTTTTTTTCAAACCTAGAAAGCACAGGTGAATAAGTGGTTTCTTAAATTGGACCCGGCACCCTGCTGTATTGTAACATGCTATTGTTAAATACACCTATTTAGTGGATTTCATGTCTCCAAGTCAAATAGGTCTGCACAAAACTGAAGTGCTGTTCTGAGCCCTAGGCTTATTAATTAATTATATTAATTAATGGCCAGTCTTCGCGAACAAAGATCCGGGGAAGGTCTTTACACCTTCCAGCCTGCGCATTGGATTTTTTAGGTG
>JAWMRA010000001.1:59368082-59378519 GCA_035584735.1 Pseudotriccus pelzelni | reverse complement strand
CCCTGGCTGGGAATCGAACCCTTGGCCTCAGCGGTGAAGGTGCCGCAATCTAACCACTAGGCCACCAGGGGCTCCCTATAATCACAAATTCGGTTATCTTGGCTTACACTATCCTTCCTTTCCCTACATGCTCTTGGATGGGGCTGAAAATGTTTTTCTAAAATTCTTTCATAAGTGGATTCTTTATCATCTAATGCAGAATCATACATAATCAATGCTTTATATAAATTGATACAATTTCCTGCATCTCACAGTAATTTTGTTATCATTAACTTACTAATGATACTTACTTATCATCTTACTAATCTGTCTTTAAAGAAGTCTTAAATGCCATTTAAAAGCAAGTGAAACTAAAAGGAAAGCAGTTGGTTGAAACTAGAACTGGTGAAGGTCCCAGGGTTAGAGAGCAAGCTATCTTCTCATTAGGACCTGTTTTATTATGAAATCCTCAAGAATGAATTACTGTTTGAAATTCCACTATTGTTACTGAACTAAGACAAGAAGAACAGTCTCCTCCAAATGATGGTCATGTCCCCCATAAAGCAGTTAAGAATCACTGTTCTCACTGAATAGCAGAATTGTCTTCCCAAGGCAGGTGAGGACTCTCAGTCCAAGATTTATCGGTCTTTCTGGCTGAACAGCTATGTCAGTGCACCCTTTATAGACAGCCAGGTGTCCAGGGTGCTACTCTTACAGGTGTCTGTCTCCCATATATTCTGTTTATGTACTTCAGCCCCCTTCTCTTTCCAACTTACACCACTGATATTTGAAAAAAACCCCCACCACATTTTTAGAAACTACTGGTCAGAAATTATGATTCTAAGCTGGCAGTTCTTGGACTTGTTTAGATACATGTAAAGCAGGTAAATAAAGTTTATGATCGGATGTAGACATATTCAGCTTAATTACATGGGATCTGTTTTGATTGCCCTCACTATCTATTTAAAACTAATCTAAGCTAGGCTCTCTCTCTAATCGAAAGGAGCCGATAGATACCTAAAGTATGTGCTTTTAATTGTGCTCTGAAGATTGCCTTTTCCCTTGACTAGTCCCTTGACAGTGCAATCTCTTTGCCATTATTGTTCTGCAGAGTCAGGCATAATGATTCTGCACCAGGACTACCATGCTCTACAACGATTTCATTATAGTGAAATACAACACTACTGGGTTCATAGGATCTAGAGACAACATCCCACACGTTGTATTACTCTCCAAAATTCTGTATTTTGTGTAATTAGTACAGTACAAAACAACCTCAGCCAACCACAGATAGATTTTCCTATAAATGAGGTGTCACCAAATTTAAAATACATTTCAACTGGATCTTTGTGTATCACAGTCCTTCTTATGCGCATGAAGGAATATGGAGCTGTGCATAATCTGATGAAGAAAAAGGCACTTCTGTTTTAATTCTGATGGGCATAGGTCATTTGGATTTGTTTCTGAATGAATGATGAAATATATGTTAGTCTGTTAAACGTAGTGAAAAGACTGATGAAAATAGTCTTTTAAAAAAATTGAGCCCTGAGTAACTGCATGTGTTTGTTTCATATCAAAAATAGTTTGTGTGTTGATATTATTATTTTTGTTGTTGTTGTTATTATTATTATTATTATTATTATTGTCTTTCCCATGTTAAAACCTTAATGCTTGTCTTTACTAGTTCTTTATTTTTATGGAATAAATGTCATATTTAGTATGTTTACAAGTGAGAGCCATAATTTTTAATATATGCATAAAATATGATAAGACTCAATGAAAATATTTTGTTGACTGCTTCTTTTGAATGGCAATGAGACTATGTGAATTAAAGTAGGTGCTGTTATAGTTTTTATCACTGCAGAGTATTTTTATCCCTTTCTTTGTTTATTTGGTGCATACTCTGAAAAAGAAGGGTTATGGGATTTTTGTTTTGGTTTTTTTATTTGTTTTTGTGCTCTTTTTGTTGTTGTTGTTGTTCTGGGGTTTTGGGGTTTTTTTGAGAGAGTTCATAAAATATTTTCATGAGACTCAAATAACTTTTCCTTCACTTCTTTCACCTACTAATTATCTTACTTAACAAAAATTCATACACATAGGACTAGTATCTTAACAATCAGAGTTGTCTTGCCGTTCGAAACTTCATCCGTAATGAGTTTCTTAAGTTTAAGTGTACACTACTGGAGTTTATAAGTTTTGCATGGCCAGGACTAAATCTAAGCAAATTTCAGTTTAAAGCAGTGAAGATTTTCATGTAAAGGGTAAGATTGCATATACCATTTCAGAAGTGGGAATCATTTATTTTATAGGCTGATTTTAAATCCAGAATATTTTTCAAGCTTGTCAGAAACTTGCAAAGCTACACAAAAGTTTGGGTATCACAAATCTGTAAGAGAAAAGAGCCTAAACATACGATCTATGTCTACTTAAAATAAAGGTTAGTGAACATGAAGGTGAGGCACAAGGATGCATGGGACTAAGCATGCTCTTGTTACAAATAATTTTATACAACAGAGAAGAAAAGTTGAAACTACAGTTTTGTTTATGTAGCTGCAATATGTATGTGTCTGTAGTCAACAAATTATTTTAGAATTGTAGTTATAATAAGCCCGTTAAATTTGTAGTTTCTTGTTTTAAATGTAACTGAGAATATTTTAGAATATTCATTACCACAAAACTAATTTAAAGAAAAGGAAAATGCATCTATCTACACAAATGTAATTAAACTTTTTGTTGTTATATAACCAAAGAGTTATAAATTTATACATCTGCTTCACTTTATTGAAACTGTCCTGATTCTAAGCTTAACTTCTAGAAAAAAATCTGTGATTAGTGAGCTCAGAAGAAGCAAACATTTTTAAGAGATGTCAGATAAAATCTCAAATGCCATAGCTGAATTGTTAGAGGATTCTGCCTTCTCCACTCTCTTCCACATAGTTTTCCTCAGTGAAGTTGTTCCTGAAGTAAAAATATATAAATATCCTGCCTACTGTTTTTCTACAAAATTTCTACAAATGTCTTTGGAGTCTGCTAAATTGTTATTCTTAACACTACTGGCGAATGTTGAGAATCTACATAATAATACCACTTGTACGTGGTATTATTTTATTACACAAAAGTGGAAATTATATTTCTTCCATAGGATGTTACTTTGAAATTAATAGTATCGTGCTTGAAATTTGCATTTTAATAAATTTTACTTAGATCACAGTGCTGAACACTGGGAGATTTTCCAATAGCATTTGTTTTCCTCCTTAGATTTAAAGCTATTCAGGTGTAGCATTACTCTTGAAATGAGCACTAATGAAGGTGCTAGAAAAGATTTCAGAATGTAACTCCAGTGTATTTAGTATGAGTGAGTAACTTAATTGGTGAGCTAGCAATGAGTTTACAGAACATATTTGTTCTAGATAGAAGTGTAATTATAATAACTATTATGTGTATTGCGTTTCCTAAAAGGTGGTTTTAGTATCTCTTTAGAATATGGTGAGAGAAAGGGAATTTTCTTTATTCAAACCATGTGATTATGGTACCAGTATACAACATGAGAGTAACAGATAGGCATCCTGGTCTGAATGAATTTATGTGCACGTAAAACTGTATGCCTACCTTAGGTTCCAGAAAAATCTTTTCAAATACTGAATGGTCTTACATACATTGCGCAGATGTGATCATATCATATGGGCTTGGAGTAAAGCCCAGACTTGTAGTGAGATGTATGCCAATATAAACATAGAGTAAACAACACAAGCCTAAAGAGAAAAAAGTGGAATTGTGTTAAAGTCTGCCTTTGAGGTCTGAAATCTGTCATGTGAACAGCTTCCATCAAATTCAGATACACAATGGCAGCTGAGTGAGTACACAGAGTTGTTACACTATCTGCAGTTTTACTGGGTGTGCCTGAGGTGGCCTTTGCGTTCTCCATAGTAGCCCGTAAGCTGCTGTGCTTTGAATTAGTGACTGTGACGATGACACCATACCAGTGTTTTGGCTGTTGCTGAGCTGTGCTTGCACAGCACCAAGGTTTTCTCTCCCTCCATCCCCAAAACACACAGAGCCAGGAGGCCCAGGGTGGGCAAGAGGTTGGGAGGGCAAATAACCAGCACAGCTGACCCAGACTAATACTCAACCATGTGATGCCATGCTCAAAAATAAAATCTCAGGGAAAGGAGGAAAAGGGGGGAATGTTTATGGTTACGGTATTTGTCTTCACAAGCAACTGAAGCCTTGCTTTTCAGGAGGTGGCTAGACATCTGCCTGCCAAGGAAATTTATGAACTCCTTATTTTGCCTTGTTAGCACCCACTGCTTTTGCTGTATTAAACTGTGATTATCTCTATTCATGAGTCTTCTCACCTTCTATTATCTCCTCACCCTATGAAATAAAGAGGATTGAGCAAGAGGCTGGATGGATGTTTGTTGCCCAGTCAAACCACTACCACAGTAATTCTTTTTTAATATGTTACATTCCAACCTTAAACACATTTTGAAAGGATTAAATTTTTTCCAAATTCCTTCAAAAAGTCACTTCACAGTTTTTATGCTTTAATGTGTCATAGTATGAATAATATTTAGTCGAATGCCCAGAGTAACTGAAGAAAGAAAAGCATTCATGCTAATTCAGATAAACTTCAGTGGTCTTTGCTGTAATGTGTTGTTCTCTGAATTCTTGCATTTCAAGCATTTACATTTAACATGAGAATGCATTTGACCATGCTTGCTTCAGAGAAATAAGTTAAGCATATATTTTTCGCTTTGTGACTGATTGGATTTGTGTATTATTATTTTAATTACCCCTCGGGCAATCTTCTGATGTGTGATCATGTGCAGGTCAATGTTCTGAGAGTCCTTCGACATGACAGCTCATAGAATAATTATCCTGTCATCACACCTTGATTCATTGTTATGTTCCTGGGCTTTTTCTCTTACTCACATTTGCTTAGCAACCAGATCACATTCTCATACTTATTATTCAAGTAATCACCCTCTGCAGCACATAGACGCATCAATTAAAGCTTTACAATGAAGTATATTGTTCTGTGTGGAATCCTCAGGTGTCAGGAATTAAAAATTTATTTTAAATGTTGCAGGCTACCTTCAAATGGCTAATTTGTGTTTATGTTAAAGAAACAAGCATGCTAGAAATTCTAAACAAAAGAAAGTGATAGGTCAGAATCATTAGGAAACGAATGGTAAAATCTTATTCTATTCTTAAAGTGCTTAGTCTTTTTTAGAGATTCAGCAATTATATGCAGCTCTGGTCTGAGTGGCAAACGTGTATTTTAGATCTGTTTTTTCTGATGCAAATCAATTTAGTATGTGCTTTATTTATTCTTACCTATATTCTTTGTAAACATTTTCTGGCTAATTTTCCAATTTGTGTAAATTTCACAGCAGTTTATTGTTAGAATGAAACTCAAATACCCAGAAACTGTCAAGATGGTTCAGTGATTTAATGCTGGTGTCCTGCAGCTTTGACTGTAATCAGCAGATGCTCTGGCATTACCAAAAATGTTTTTTTAACTGTCTCCGTAAAAAACAAAGCAAAACAAACAAAAAAAATTCCTGTTTGAAGTCTCCTGTTTATGATTGAATTCAGTTTGGGTTCTTTTGCATAATTGATATACCATGATGATCTCTAACCGTTTGTTTTTAATATCACCTTTTGAGCTAAACACATTTGCAAAACTGCTTCATAAGTCAAAACAGACAAAGGAAAAACAAGTCTATGGTTACAAATCCTCTATTTCAGTGGCTTGGGAGGTCTTACTGCCTTCTGCCTTGTTTTCTTAGTGAGTGTAAAGGGTTCCTGTTCATTTTTTAATCTTCTATGTAAAATTTTCTCTTCAAGTTCCTCTGAGAAAGAGATTTTTTCTGTAAGTGCAAAGGTGTGTTATGTTTTAGATTTTTTGATAATTAAAGAAAACCAATTTCTTACATAGCAAGATTAACTTCTGTTAGCCAGTTATCGCTAAGTAGTACTTTAGTGCAATTGATTAGGAAAAGAAGAAGCTGAAAATGCTACAGGTGGCTTCTGCTGTTTTTTACATACCAAGGTGTCTGCTAAAAGTCTAACTGGTAGAATATAGGGCAGTAAATATGTTCATCATGTGAAAAATTCATACCATTAATGTTAAACACAGCATTTTGAATTCACAATGACTGAATTAATTACCCATTACAGTGTGTTTTGAATTTGTCTTGTGATAATTAATTGATATTTGGAAGAGTCAGTAAAAGCCATCTTTATAAAATTATTCCTCTTTTCGACTCTGTTGAAATCATCATCCCTTTCCAAAGCAATTTGTCACACTTGCCAAGTGCAGTTGTTGTTGTCAAATTCACGTATGACTGGATCATGTGCTGCTATGATCAGATTCTTTAAAATTATTGTAGAGATGCCTCTGCTTGAATTAAGATGCTAGTGAGAGCATATGCTAAAGTCAATAGTACGGAGTTTTATTTAACAGTAAATGTGAGGTGGAAAGAGATAGATAGAAAGAAATAAGAAAAAGAGAAAGAGGGGAGAGAAAGAGAGTGATAGAAAGACAGATTAAGTAGAAAAAAATATAATCACTCCATAGGTTTTGACGGCATCCTGTTGATCCTGCTCTTGTGCTCTTCTCGGTGGTGAAAGTTCTAGTCTTGTCAGAGTGATGGTTGCAGTCTGGATCCATCAAGGGAAGCCCAGGATGGGGAGGGAAAAAACTCATGGTGGTAAGGGAAGTCCCAGTGGTGTTAAGGGAAGGAGTCCATATAGTGGGGGAAGAATCCCCAGGTGTTGAATGAAGTCTGGGCCATGTGGGATGACCATGACAGTAGAAGTCCTGTGGGGAGGGAAGAAAAGCAGCCTATGTGTGTTGAGTGAAGTCCACAAAGCCCAGGGTGGTAAGGAAAGTCCTATGTAGCAAGCAGAGTTTTGAGAGTGGCTTTTATTATGCTTAGGTGGGAATGCCCCTGGTACCAGCAGTGTTTAAGCCATAACCCATTTCAGTGTCTCACATGTCCACACATGAGCAAGGCCCAATTATAGTCCATCCCAAAGAGAGGAAATAATTAATTGAAAGCACATACCATTAATTAGAGCATCATATTAAGAGGGAGAGATGAATTGTCAAAAGAATATATATGCAATCTTGTAGAGCAATCTTTGTATAGGGATCTTTTTGAATATGTACTATTTCCTGCCACACAGTTTAATTCATGCTCCTGGATAGCATGCTTTTAACTGTTTTCTGCAGAACTTTTTCAGAGGAAAGAAAGGACCATCATAATAATAGGAAAGTTATATGAACTAAGATGATTCAACTTAATTCCATTTCTATCCTGTGTATTCATGACAGCAATCTTGGATGTTAGTTTACACAAGTTAAACTTTACATCAGGTCTTTTTCTATCCTGTTGACAAGCACCCATACATTATTTAGAGCAGCAGTGAGTAGAATCTCCTAAGTACAAAATCAGTCTTTAAGACTTGCTTTATTGTTTGGATTTGTTGGGGGGTTTATTTTCCAGAGGCAGGAGGCTTCCTACTGTGTTTTTCCCCAACGGTTGGTAAAAGAAGACAAAATTGTATAGTTCTTTTCCATTTCAGTAATTTCATCAGCATATTACTTATCATTCCCCATTGCAACTGCTAGTGGCTTTCCTTTGACAGCAGCAGTCTTTATGCATGTTCCTAAAGTTCTGTATCAAAGTGCACCTTGAAACCAGTATTGATGTACAGGTAGATGCTGTGCAGACAGGTTTGGAGACTAAATGTGTCTACTGCTGAGAGGCATCAGTGGTGGTTTAGTATGTGGGATCTACGTTAATTATCATCAGCTGAATAGAGGGTAGCTTTAGACTATGGATCCCTGTGTTATCTTGTCACAGATCACTAACTTATACAGCCATCATTTTTGGCAGTTGACTCTAAAGACGGTTTGCAATGCAAGCTGCAATGTTCTTGTGAACAAAAAAAAAGCAAGTAATAAACCACATTTCAGGAATTTAAAATAGTCTAAATATGTTAACTTCCAGTTTTATTATTGTCATTTCCTGGATATTTCTTGATTTGGAGAAGAGCAAATATTGATGTTTATCCTATTGGTACCTTGGGAGAAATCCCATAAACACCTAGGCTGTGTAATGTTTCTGCCCACTTCCTGAAGACTTCTGCTGTCTATTCATGTACATCAATATTTACCTTTTTATCCCCTTCATCCTGACATAATAAGAATGTTAATTTATGAATTATTAATACTAAAGCTATGCCATATGATTTATCCATTTTGAAATTAAGAGACTTAGAATTTAGTTTTTCAAGTATGATTACAACCATGTGCTCTAAAACTCAATAATGACCACACAGTAGATTTTTATTTTGCAAATTTGTGTTTGCAGTTTCCTAGAAATTCACAAATGAGCCTTCATTTGGGGAGAAATGCATGAAAAGATGGGGAGATCCACTGTAATTCAGGGTGAAATAAGAAGGATGCCAAACTCCTAAGTCTAAAATAGCCGTTAGACACCTTCAGATGTTTCTTCTCTCATATACAAAAAACCTTGGGTGATTTCTGCCAGCAGCTTGATCCACACTCTTGTTCTCTTATTATCTGGACAGGCACTCAAGACTTTCATTAAAATGCCAATAAGTTAAAATTGCATTTCTTGTAAAAAAAGTCATTGCCTTATCAAAGGTGAGAATATATTAGTTTAAACAGAGAAATTGGTCCCAGCTCAATGAAAATGCAAACTACTTGAAAATATAGGTAAAAGTCTGAATAGAGTGATCAGCAGGAACTTGAAATACTCTTTGAGAAGGTGTAGGTAGGTAAGGAATTAAAAGAATTTTTAAAGGCTTTGCTTTTAGGGCCAAATGAAAGGAAGCTTGTCCAGCATAATTCCTCTCATAAGAAATTAATTTGCATACAGTTTGTAATTGATTTTCTTTGAAATTTGGTATCTATAAATCCTCCATATTAGCTGCACTTAGTGCTGACATACTCTATTCCTTCCTTTGAAACAAACATAAAAACCCTTTATTCACTGTTTCTGAAAACTTTGTCTCATCTAAATTGAGCTTATTCATAGTGTTTATTCCCTGTGTTTCTCTCCTTTTTAATGTAACACTCAAGAACAACAGCAACTATTATATGAAATGTGCATATTTAAAAAAATATTCCAAATATCAGTAACACTTTTTAATGCCTCATGAATTATTGTCTGCTTAAGATTAGTAAAGTTGTGAGCATTTGGTATGAAATACTAGGGGGCAAGAAATTACTTATCAAGCAAAGATCTTTCATGCACAGCTCCCACTCCTTTAGGTATTAGGGCAGGAGCTGCAGGTTCAAACTGAAATAAGTTGTAACAATACACAGCACTCCTTTAACCAGGGACATTCTTAAACCCTATGCTTGTCAGTCAGAGGAATTGTTGGAAAAATATGAAACCAATAAAAAGTATTTAAAGTATTTTCCATTATACTATCCAGGAAGGAGCTAGTGTCACATTTTTTATGAGTAATGCTATGTAATAGGAATGGATCTTCTAGCTATAGTAGCCTTTCATATTATGTCTAAATTCTGGTTCTGGGTGGTAGGGCAGATTTGGCCAAGAGTTTGGAATCTGGAAGTTCAAAATGGCATTTTTCAGAATTGGTGAGGCTTTTTAATGGACTATATGAAATAGGGAATGCTAAGAGACAGATGGAGTCATCTTATCTCTAAGCTGTTCTGGTGGGTTGGTCTTGGGTGGCAGCCAACCTCTTACCCAGTTGCTCGTTTGGTCCCCACTTTGGTGGGGAGGGATGGGAAGGAGATTAGGAAGCAGGAAATCTCATGGGTCAAGATAAAGAGAGGAAGATCACTCAGCAGTTAACTGTCACCAGCAAAACAGTCTTGACATGGGACTAATTAATTCATTGCCAATTTATTGATTTGGGTGTTGGAAAACAACAGCAGCAACCAAACAAACAGAATAATCAAAACACTGTCTTCCTACTTTCTCAGGCTTGGCTTCACTCTATGCCCCTGTCCTACCCCTTAATTATCACTGCAGATCCTGTCACTGACATGACTAATGTCACAAAGGAGCGACAGGCTCAGCCATGCCCTGTTGGTGGGTCCGTTGGAGCCATCTGGAACCAGCTGCATCCGCACAGGGCAATCATGGTCTCTCCTCACTGAGGCCACTCCTGCCCCCTGCTGCCGTAACTTTACTACCTACACCCAATACATCTATTTCCTTTAGAACTGAAGCTAGATGCAGTTGAAGTGGGAATTCAGAACTTCCACCTTGTCCTGAACTTAAATGTAGGAGAGGGATAAACTCTCCTGTTATCAAGACCCAGAAGGACCACTCTGCACGACAGTCACAGGTGTGACAACAAAATGGCTGTTTATTGAACTGAGACACTGGCTTATAAAGGGTAGAGCTTGGAAGGGACTAGAATAAGGGAGGAGTTTGCAGGGGA
>JAWMRA010000001.1:59319128-59367982 GCA_035584735.1 Pseudotriccus pelzelni | reverse complement strand
AGTTTGCAGGGGATAACCAATTGCAGGGTTAGGGTATGAGGTAACTGTAAAGGGAACAAAGGGATTGGATAATAAAGGAACAATGTAATGCAGAAGATAGACAAATGGGAAAAGGTTTAACATTGAACCAACAGGGGAAGGTTTAACAGCGGTACACAGAAGGGAATTATACATAACTAGAAACTATTTTTTGTTCTTTAAAACTATAACTTCTTTAATAAAAGATGGAACATGAACTCGAAGCAAAGTCTCGTGTAATCATTCTCGTCCTTTGTGGCGGTCGATTGTTATCACATCTCTGCGTAGTCGTTGTCCTCATGTAATTTTCTCCACCATTCATACGACTTGGCTGGTCCATCTCTGACACTTAAAAACAGAGGTCCTTGAAGTGTCTACCAGCAGTGATCATATTCAGCCTTTCCAAATAAAGTCTGTCTAAGAAAATCTCAACCATTTGAAATATTAGCCAGTATTGCCCATTTATATCAAAAAAGTAGTTCATGCTTAGAAACTGTTTTTCTCATACCTTCAACAAACTGGGATGCTTTATACTCTAGTATCATCAAGGAAACCCTTTAGGAACATCTCCAGATTGACTTCTTAAGGGCTGCTGTTTATTTAGATGGAGAATATCCTCACAAGGTCCACAGTACGTGACCATTGTCTAAATACACTACACTTGTTCAAATTGCATTGGGACACACATGATGACTTGGCCAGTGTAAATTGTGGGAAATGGGCAGGACTTCCAGACTTGCAGCATTCCAGCTTGTAGGAGTGCTGTACAGCTGCATCCAGAATCAGCACATGGCATGCTGTCAAAAATGCATGCTCCTTTTCCCCTGATGTTCTGCTGGGAAAATACATGGGCACAGCATCAGCATGGTGTTGGTTTTCCTTGAGTTTCAGTTCCATGTTATCAGGGACAGGGAACCAGAAACAAACTGTGATACCACACTGGAAAGACAGTGGTAAGAGTTACAGCTAGGGCTCTTACTTTTTCCAAGCCACGGCCAGTTGGCACGGGAGCGTTCAGAGGGTAGGAGAGGCAAGTCATGACGTAAAATGTAAAAATAATTTTCATTGCAGGTAATGTTTGTATGGGTGGGCTTCAGAAAATCTTGGCATACACATAGCTTCAGGAATATGATGTAGTATGTGGAGCACAAGTCAGAGAGATCAGAAATATTCCACAGGGGTTTTGAGCATTTTTCACTGTTAACTTGGTAAGAGATGTAATGAGGTTGTAACTTCAATTGTTCTTTCTTATGTTACAATTTTGTTATGCCCTACATTGAGATGTATGACAGTAATACAAGCATATAATGCCATGTAATGCAGTTCTCCTTATTGTATTTTCAACTTTATTTTTCAATCAGCTTACAAGTATTTACATAAAAACAAAATATGTCCTTAGTATCAAGATTTTTATTGAAAAACTATGTGGTGAAATAAAGCTTTTCAACATCCTTTTTGATTTTAAATATTTATTAGATATTTTTAAAAATCTATCTTAACTTTAGTGAGTCTCTTGCAATCATTTTTGTCCTTTATTAAAGGTAATATGTAACACCATTATGCATGATTTAAAAATCTCCAATTGATCATATTTTGCTTCCCTGGGTTCACAACAGGCAGGTCTCATGCTACTAGTATTTTTTGTTTACATGCTGGTGCACTATTTCCTTTTTCTTAATATGAAGTATGGAGCCTTTAATAGATTATAAGCATATTGTTATAAATTATTCTATGTTAGGATACCATTTATAAACTGTGGAAAGCTATATTGAGCAGTTTTCTGTCAGCTGAATTTCCTGAGCATTACTGTTAAAAGACTTGTATCTAGATGATAGTAACTATTTGGCTCCAGGTTTGTGAATACGGTTTTGAAATGCTTTTGATTCACAGCGATGTTAAAGAAATTAATATCTGCGCAAAATGAATTTTAGTAGGACTGGAGGACCCACAAGGGAAAAGAAATTATTTAAATGTCATGGAATATGGACACTTAGTAGTGTACAATGTGATCTCTGCCTAAACCGTGCCTGAAAGCATTCACCAGCAGTAAAGTCAAAACTATTATGGGTAAATCACCCCACTGTTTAGAAAACTTAATTATTAATTCAAAGGTTTTGCGCTTTTTTTTCATCTGCATAGTGATTGTTTTGATATGACAAATGACAAATTTCAATTGTTAAAAGTGACCAAATAGTAGAAACTTGTCTCAGCTGCTTCCAGTATATACAGCAAATTAATAAGCTCTGTCTTTATCTGGTGATTTTTAATGTCTGATTTCTTTTTGTCTTGCTACTGCCGGAAGGTACACCTTGCTACAGTAGGTGGACAAATAGTGCATCTCCGGAAATGTAAGCTTTATTCTTAACAAGAATTCATGCAGAAGTGCCCTTCCATGAGTAGTTTTCATTTAACCTTCTGTAATTTTAGTTATATTCAATTCTTTAAATGTGTATTTGAACCAAGGCATGTAGGTGTGTAAAAACATTACTTTTATTCTGCAGTTTGTTTCAAATTTAGTTTACTGTCACAAGCATAAAACAAATTTATGTATGTCTATGATATAACAGTTCAAACCAGTTTAGGATGTCTGTTAATATCTCTGTGGTTTGTGGGTTTTCTGTGTGTTCCCTTGTTCTAGAAACATAGGTGGGCAATGTCACTAAGCCATCTCCTTGCTATCTAGGCAGCCATATCACATACTGTCTTCAGAACCAGACCAAATTCCTGCTTATGACTTATATTTTCCTGCTCTCAGTTCTATATGTGTGAATTCCAAAACTTCATTACTCTGATGATTCAAAAGTTTTAATGTCTAATATCAGTGTATAAATGGCTGTTTGTTCTTGTGCTTATTTTGTCAGTTAATCTTGACTTTGGACTCTTCTTAAAAGTAAATAACTATATACTTTATGGTCTTTATCATACTGAACTAAGGAGGTCCAGCTTTTCCACTATAGTGGTCAGAGTTGCATGCTAACCTGCAGCAGCTTGCAGCTGTGTAGTTCTAAATTCACATGCAAGGTGCATTGGCTTTTTTAAACCACCCACCTCAGCAGATACATATTGAAAATACACTTCTCTGGGTTTACTACTATAGCATAGGATTTGAGGCAGGTGTGATAACAATCCCAAGTCAGGACAGTGGAATGGAGGAGGTACCCGATCACCAATGTATGCAAGTTTTGAATCAGTGTGTGAAGCAGTACAAAGTGTTTAAGAGCTTGGTATTAACACAGATTAATTCCTGCAGGATTAAAATAAAAAACTGAGGAATTAGTGAGACTTTTAACCTTGCTTGTATCTAACTAATTTTACAGTTTGATTTAAAGGGAAGTGATCTTTCACTTTGATGAATACCACCAGTAGCTGTAATACCTCAAGTATTACAGCAGTTAATTCTTTAGGTGCATATAAACTAAAGTGAAATCTGAGGCTGTAGGTAAATGTGTATATTTTCTGAGACAGGACTAGCAAAGTTCAGTGTTTCTGAATGACATTAACAACAACCGATTTACAAAGAAGGGAACTCCTACCTACACTTATGCTAATACTGGACTTGCACTTAGGCATAGCAATGCTGTGTGGAGAACTTTCTCCTTGATTGAAGGAACATACATGGTAAAGATGCTGCATGATTTAGAAAGCAGCTGAAATAACAACTTTGAGATGATAGTACTGGATTTAGATCAAATATGTGTGTGCAAATGCTATTTTTTATAATTGACATTAGCTGCTCAGTATAGTATTATTTGCAGCATGACTGAGACCAAAGCATTCTTATTATTTAGGAAGTGCTGCTTATCACTAGCATAACGTGTCACGTATTAAGAACATGAGACTTTGATTTTTTTCTAGTGAATTGTGACATCATCGCTGAAAAGGAGATGAAACAAGGATTACTCACATAAACTAAGCATTTCAGGCACTTTCCATTTTTCACTGTTGCAGGACCCTTTAGACAGAAGGGAAAGACATTTGTCATTCAAGTTGAATGCTCCATTCCTTAGTTTACGCATAGAAAGTCAAAAATATCAATATGATTGCTGTTGTTTTAAGGGGAAAAAAGGCACAGCTGTCCTCAGCTTTACTCTGTCCTATTCCTATGCAACAATTCCAGATTGCAGTCAGCAATTTATGGGACACACTGAAGTGCAAGCCTCAATCAGTTTCTGAGTTTCAAAGTGGTAAAAGGGTTTGGATAGATCCCAACAGCTACTACTTCTTAATAGCTAACTTGCAGCAGTTCCCTGCTGTTGTAAATCTCATTCTAAGGTGCCTTACTCTGCCCCTCATACACTATGAGAAACTGGGGAATTTTACTGCTGGATTTTACTTTGAGGCCTCAGTTCAAAAGTGTTCCCCATTCTTGTTACTCAGTCTAGTTCACCAAACCTAATTGATCCTCATGTATGAGTATTTCGGGGTGAAGACTGCTGAACTGCAAAGTAGTTAAAATTTGGTTGTTGGTACATTTGAGAAGCTTGCTTTCCGTGCTTAATTTCTTTTTGCCTTTTTTAAAAGTCCAACAACTATACTTAATCTCTTATTATATGACAATATGTTTTCTTCTACTTAAAACAAAAGTATTGATTTTTGAAGCACCAAGTATTTCTCCTGCTGCCCCTAGATTGAATGTAAACAGAAAGATCTATGCTGCAGCTAGTAGTTTGTATGTTGACACAGGTAGCATGCTTTTATCAGCCTGCAAATATGTGTTCAGAATCAATAAGCATAAACATTTGAGGCGAATGAGATATTTAAGAGTGTACATAACAGGGATATTTTAATTATATATGATGGGTTTATTATATGTAATTATAAATATGTGTTATTAAATAAGTCTTTGGCTTCCTGTGATTTAGGAACACTGAAATGTGTGCATATGCTATGTGTGCATACTCAAGGTCAAATCATTTTCCACAGTGTAAAAAAACAAAACAAAACAAAAAAACACAACATTTTTCAGCTAAGTGCAAAATTTGTCTTATGAAATTTTAATTAGGAATTGTTTATCTGACTTAGAAGATAATAGAAAGGAGGTATTTATATTCCTTCACTTTCCAAAAGGTGATCGTACTTAGAAAATTTGCTGAGATTGTCCAAGAAAGTATGTAAAATCCTCATCCATCACTGAGAGCCCCTGGTCAGGGAATGACAGTGCAGTAAATATCTTCAGCAGCTGCCTTTTAATGTACAAGCTGTTTTCGGTAGGAATTTTCAGCACTCACATAAAACACACTGTCATGAGTGACTGCCTGTGCTCCAAAGTCATTACTATTGGGATGATGGAACATCTTTCAGTGAATAACCAAAAAACTTTAAATGTCATGTCAAGTGTGTTGAAGGCATTTTCAAGCCTTGCTCAAGGTTACATGAATATTGAGCAGGCCTGTTTTTAAAAAGTTTGAGATCTATGAGAGGGACCACTCATGTGCTGGTTTGGAGAACAGTCACTTAATTTGGAAGCGGGGGCGGGGAAGGACAAAAAGAGGAATCTGTTTATTAATACATGCCAAACCTGCAAAACTCCTGCCTGGATATTAACTGAGTGCAACTTCGTGTGACAGCCAATGCCAGTGATATTTACCAAAAAGTAGTGAAAAATGCAATTTCTTGAAATTACTTAGCTGTCTAAAAGTTCACAGAGGAAAGTTATTACAATGGATAATAAAATTGAAATAGATTTTTCAATACATTTTAAGATTTGAACAATTAAAAAATATGTAGGAAATATAATTAACCATATAAAACCTTGGAAGACACTGAGAGATGCTAGGTACTCTGTTTTCTCTTTGACTCCAGTAAGAAAGGAGGATCCTGTCAAGCTCTATCTGTGATTTTGTAAGAAATATGGATGCTAATCTAATGAAGATATGTAAAGTCTGTATCGCTTCCAAGGGACCAAGCCCACTGCTTTTGAAGTGATAATATATTTTTTCTTGCCTCCTTGGCAATCGTTACTCCTTCTAGTGCAATCATCTGCATGTGAAATTTGTCTGATCAAGAGGTCTTTTTATATTACAAAATATTGAAACTGAGTATTTTAATAGTGAAACAAGGTTTGTTTGATTTATCTTCTGCAGAGAACCAGAAAGAGCAACTAGAGAAGCCGTGTTCACACCACAGTATCAGTTTAAACTTGACAAGAAGCCCAGTCACCAAAGAAGTTACATATGATGTGGAAACAAGTTCCAAGGCATGGAACAAGGCTGTTGGGAGAAAGGAAGCCTGTCATGGAGAAGGCAACAAAGAAAAGAAAATAGATCGTATTGGGTCTCCTTCTAAGGGAGAAGCCATTCCAGAAGTAGAAGCTCTCTTGGCAAGACTGCGAGCACTATAGAATAATCATATAAAATATTAAATAAAAGTTGAACATCTACATCTTTAAAAATACAGTAATTTTCTGTTATTGACATTGCATACTTCTGAGTACCTAAATTCTCTGTGGATGAATGATCTACTTCTAAACTGTTTGCAAGACTGTACAAAACAATATTTTCGCATAACTGCAAGATGATTTTTTATTATATGTTTTTACATAACGAGCATATGAAAAAAGAGAAACTAAATTATTCCAAGGCACAATCCTTTTAGTGGACAGACTGCTGACCACCTGATCTGAGTGCTTCTCAAAATAGGAATACCTTTTAAATATTGTTAAATCATTGTGCCTGGGAATAGGGTCAGTAAATAACAGAAAAGGTATTCTTATCTTTTCTACTATAATTCCTGTACTTAAGAGGCTTCAGCACCCTAAATGTATCATTATAGTATCCTTTACAATTACAGTAATAGCAAAAAAGTATCATATAAATCAGCCATATTCCAACTTGAGTTCATCAAAGAGCACCAAAGCTTGCTGGATAATATATATGTGTTTACCAAATGGTAATCCATGGACAGTAAACAAAAAGCTATGCAAATAATTTATTTTTTGTGCGATTAATATATCACTGCTGTTAAGCTTAGTTATGATTATTAAATCAAAATAATATATACAATTGCTGTGATTGCAAGGTTTTGCAATTGTGTCTATAGTTGGGGAAAATGTCTTCACAGTTATTTACCAGTGTAATATGTTATCTTTTCACATGTGAGTTGATATGTTTCTATAAAAGGAACATGTAATGGAAAAGATTGGTTTTTCACAAACTCATTTTCCAGTAGCCTGTTAAGTCTTATTTGCTGGCACAATAGGAGTCTTGCATGTAATTGCATCTCTTTATCCCACTGTCATTGTACATTGTTGCGTGTCCGCTATCATATTTATTAATTGCACATCATAAAGAGTTGCTACCTATGTTACCAAATAGGAATCTACTATTAGTATCTTTGCTCCATTATTTAAAGCTCCCTTACTATAATAGTGTATTAAGTATCTAATATCTTTCTTTTAAATTACTCTATTTTTCTTTACAAAATGCTGAAAAATATGTCTTTCAATAAGAGTCAGTTACATGAAACCAGTGTTTCAATGCTCCAGTGCTTTTTATATCCTTGTTTAAGTTGCCTTTGTACTTCCTGCGCTAAACATTAATAAAGTTAATTAGAACTCAAAAACTGGGCCTGTTTATACATACTGCATGGAGGACTTTCCAGCCATCATGGGAATCAATCTCATGTTTCTGAGGCAGTTTTAACTGTCACTATACACTAATTATATTTCCTGCTTTAGCTGAGAGAAAAGACATATAAACAGAAGTCGCAGAGATTCAGAGAAGGCCTCAGTCGTTTCTCCAGCTCCCCTTGCAAACAAACAGTGGGCACAGCTGTCATAGAGAGACACCTTTGATAACTTGAAATGTATCTTTAGTGGATAACGACTAATAGTTGTTCCGCTAAGGTCTTCTGCACCTCCACTTTTAAGACTTACTACCCCTGTTTACAGGGCGCAGTAAAAATTACTGTCTTCAAAGTGCAATATGATTGACTAAATGAAAAGGTCCTTCAAACACAAAGCAACTGCACGTTCAAGGGGAAGAAAAGGAAACCATTCACTGAATCTCTTCAGTTGCTGAGGACATGCTAGGGCTAGGAGTAGACAGCCATCTCTAAAATACTAGGAGGAAGACCTACCAAGTGCAGGTGGAAGTACAAATTCATTTTCATGAACACTAAACTTGTTCATTTGAATTAGTGGGTGATAGTCCACCAGAGAGAGCTGACAGTTCAGGACACTACTGTGAGTCGATCAAGCAAAGAAAAGTTACAAAACTATCTACTGATTTTTGGAATGAACAAAATGCTGCTAGCAGCCTAACATCTCCTGATTTTAAAATAAATATTTATATCTTTAAAATTATAGAACTTGAGCTACTTTATTTTACAGTTTGAGAAGCTTCTAGAATGTATTCCAGTACTTCTAGTCCTTATAGTTCTTGTATTTCTGAATTAATCCTTTCAAACAGCCATCAAGTTAATTCGCAGTTTCTTTTGTATTACAAGGAGAACAAAAAGCTGTACAGCTTCTTAGAATCCATGTAAATACAATATCTATTTTTTCCCCTTCTGTTCTTCTTTGTACCACCATAATTTGATCTACTCAGAGTTCAAGTACATGGTCCAGTTGAAGTACACAGTAAGTTTTCTTTCATCATCTTTCTTTAATTTCCCTTAGATACAAAGAAATACAGAGGACATTTTTGCTAGGAAAAAATGCTTGTACTGCCTAATGAGTCCAGGTAAAAATAACTTTGAAAGTATCACAACTGTATTCTATTTCTACGCTTTCATGTTTTTATTAAAGTATAAAACTCAGCTTGTAAATTATATAGAATAAATTACTTTAATTAAATTTAAAAATTCATTTATTCAATTTAAAAGTAAATTCAATCTCAAAATACTTGGGTAGACCTTTAATGGTTCATGCTAATCATTTTTAGTAAGCCATTTTTAGTATCAAGTCTACTCCTTTAACTGAAGGACTGAGTTATAAACTACTTGTGCTAGATATGGACAAAGGTTTCACATACTGTGCCAAACTCTCTGTAATTCACACCAGAAAATTAAATCCTTACAAAAAGAGCTTCGTGATTTCTTCAAACATGACTGTTCAGATAAAAGCATTTGAAGTAATCTTGCAAGGCACATTCCACTGCTGCTTCCCTATCTGAGGAGTAGACAGAAGGCACAAACATCCATGACTTTTCTTAGCAGTGCAACTGTAAAGGTCTAACACATCCTTTTGATTCTTCATGTGCATTTTGGATGACTTTTCATTTCACTCAGTAAAAGAACTTTTTACTTTATATAGACACCATGGCGGTGGTCTAAATTCATACATAATATTCTGTTTTGACCTCAGCAAGATAGGAATGTTTACGGTCAGTCTCTTCAAGCCACACAAAGCCAGGTTTGACACCTGACTCGCCGGCTGTAGGTCATACACCAGTGTGTGCAAACCCAGAAGGCAACGTGATGGTAGTGACTTCATTACAAAACAGTACAAGAGCATCAGGATGTGGTGTCTGCCATAAGACACAATACTGCTCTGAATCAGGCACTTTGTTAAAGAAGCACAGACCAGCAACCTGAAAATAGTTGTACTTGCTTGTGGTTCCCAATAATTATGGTAACGCTACTGCTTGGGAGACTGTAAAACCACATGTAGGAAAAAATGTCTCCAATGCAGTTGCTTCAAACAATTTTTGTTCAACACAGTTTTTCCTTGTTTTCCGATATACAAACAGTCCTCAGCCTGGCCCATCCAAAATCACACTCTCCAGAACTTCACAAGTTGATGCTGAGCACCTTGAGGTTCTGCAGCCCTTCAGGCTTTTCCAATACAAGCCGAAAAAGAAGACATTTACTCTAACACTTTTTCCACATCCATTTCTAACGAACAGGACCAAATTATAATTTTTACACTAATCTTTTCAAGCCTTACAATACTCAGGAACTATACAACAAATGGGTAATAAGCAGGGGTCGATAAACCCTAAGCTATGGCACCTAAAACATTATAATAAGCAACCAGGGTCAAGTGAAAGAGCTCAGCAAAAAAAGCAATTACATGACAACATTGTTTTCTCCCAAACAAAATAAAGCATTACTGTACAATTTTCTATTTTTTTTTAATGTGATGTGTGGGTTTTACACAACTGAACTGCAGCAGAAAAATAACTTCCCTCAAGAGTCTGAGGAACTGTTTGTCTAGTTTGTGAAATAAAAAAAAAAAAAGAAATTAGACAAGTTGCAGATTTTTTCAATTTTCAGTCCAATTTTATGCCAAGATTCCTATATGTAAGAAAATCTGAAATTACCATCTGCTGTTAAATTAACTATAGCGCCAACTAATGAACTTGGTTTACATTTTTTTGCCACATAAAGCAAGCACATTTTCTTCCTTTCCAAATACACTGTCTTCATTGCATTATTGGGTGTTTTACCTGAAGTATAGTATTTAGGTCAGGGCTGTAAAAACATGTTGGTAAAGGATTCTGGTCACTCTGGCGCCAGTGAAGAATGAACAAGATGTGGTCCAGATATAATATTTCTGTCCCTCCCAGCTGCAGAGGTAGCTGAAAAGTTTCATACATTAGCTGAGCACATTTAAATCCCCCTCTGTGCTTTTACTTCCATAATGCACCTTTTTCTTTTTGTGATCCATGCAATGACATGCACTGAAGAATTATTAAGGGAAATATTTTCTGTCAGCTTACCAAAAAGATGGATGACTTGTATGCAACATCAACCCTATATACTGTAGGAGGCATAATACTTGAATGTAACCCAAACAGAGGTAGATAAGCTGTTTCACTCCACCAAAAGAAAATGGTTCCTTTTATCTAAATAAGCTTATTCCACTGCTGATACCAGAACTGTGTGTATTTTGGGAGGATAATGTACCCCTATTTTTAAATCTGTGTTACATTAGCTAGAAAAAAGAAACCATGGAAAGACAGAAGTGCAGAGGCAGGGAAGCAGAATTGATAAATGTGTTGCCTGATTTTACTTCTGGGACCTAAAATCGCATCCAGTGCAGAATGAAGAAACTAAGGGGAAAAAAATCCAGTCTCATCTGATGTCTTTAAAGGTCATGAAGGAAATGATGGTGGGTGATCCAGAGTTGGTATGGCCACAGGTGTCTTGTCTTTTCAAAGACATATATCAGAATATCCTCAGAATAGCAGTGCTGTTGGGCTGTTAGTTCTCAAAGCCCTCAAATGAATAAAAAAAAGGAAAAGTCTGACTGGGATAAATATGAACCCCCATAAAACCTAAGAATATTTTCATCTTAAATCCAAGCATCAGCCCTGCTCCTCTTCACTTAAGGAAGAGCATGAGGAGAGAGAGGAGTCCACATGGTGGCCATACCTCTCTAATGCTGTGCCAGACAATACTGCTCTTGGCAGCAGCCGGGACTGGCACAGCAAAGGTGGTGCAGATGCCGGTCTGCCCTCCTATTGTTTTAGGCTGTGGGGAAAGACACAGGAACCATGGCCAGCAAACATGGCCTCAAATCATGGGATCACCATAAAAAGACCTCACAGTTCTAGAGCCACACATTCAGTATAACAAAAAAGACTGTCTTCTAAAACATTCAGGTGTCAAAACAGCAGCAGGATGTGCACAGATTCCTGATGCCTCCTAAAGACAGCTGTTATATCAGCTCTCCAAGTCTGATGACTCCATGCAAGCTGCACAGGAGGAGCTTTAATCCTTTAATTGTTTTGACTTCTTTGTTATATATAGTTCTACCTTGAATTGAAAATTTCAGTCCAAAGCTGGCCATATAAACTTTGCACTCTACAGCTGTTAATTAAAAAAAAAAAAAGCTTTTGTAAAAGCTGTGTTTAATTTGTTGCATTTCAGTGTGAAGGTTGTTGCGCACAGTTGAAAACATGCAGCGCAACAAGACTCTTTCCATTAAGTAAGACAGAAATGGCAATTACGCAGTCTGTTGATTGAATTTTTTACTAACGAAGGGTACTTTCTGCTAATGGATACGAAAGCAAAGCAGTCCAGTCAAACAAGTCACCTTGATAGCAGAATGCAAGACCCATCAATTTTATTCACTACTTCTTTGGTAATGAATCTCAGAGCACAACCCATCAGCATTGTCCCTGAAAGACAACCACTAAGGTAGAGAGAGGAACCCACAAAAAGTGGTTTGGAAAGAAAAATGGGATGAGAGATTTCCACCCCTTTAAAAGGGGAATTGATTATGACGAATTTATCTCCAAGGTGCCTGGGCACTGCATTAAAAATGCTTAGAGAGAAAAAAATACAGTCCTGACAAGTAGTTGGTGGCACCTCGCCGTTTTCTGCTGCAACATCATGACAAGATAAGCTGAGCCCTGTCTTCATCTCTGCCCTTGAATCCACTGACATTGTGAATAATCAGAAGGAATAGTAACTATAGCAGTAAGAGAATTTTTATTGCTTGAGGTGTAATGGGTTCCAACATGCAAAGCCACACCACAGATTCATTGCTTAAGTCTCAGAATGACAGGGATGAAGAGCCAGCTTTGTTCCTGTCCCCTCAGCAGGGAATGTGGCACACTCTTGTCCATGAGGAACAGAATGAGCTTTCATTAACTTCAGCTCCGAAATACAATTTTCTATACCTTGATTAACAAATCCCCAAGGAAAGATCAGAAGTTTTTATTTTTCCCAGAAGGACTGCTCTACAGTAAATCTTTCCATGATCTAATAAACAGTTAAAATTCAATGGTACCTAGGCAGAGAATCAAAATCTTCAGGCAAGAACAAATAAAGCCCTTCCTGAAAGAGGCTGTGCAGGATCACTTCTTCCATTTCTATCTCCAATATCTTTAATACTAAATACACAAACCTATATTAAAGTTAAAATTGCTTTTAATTAGATAAAACCAAGAAGATTCATCTTGTACCCTTTGCTTGGATGCTTTGATTAGCACAGTTTCAGCACTTTCAGAATTAACCTGTCCCTTTTTTCAATTCAGCAGTCCAATATATGAACACAGATGCCCAAAATAAGGACCTAATCCTGTGAGGTCTCCAGCGTGTCCTTGCAAGTGCTCATCATCCTCAGACTGCATAAAATTACTCTGATCAAAGGGTTACTATAGCCCTTCAGGATCGTGCCCTAATGCAAAAAGTATCCAAAGGTGACTTGAGTAACATCCTTTCCAATGTGCTTATAAAGGTAAAATAAAATATTCCCCTTAGGACATTTTCCTGACAAAACAACTTGACCCCTGTGTGATTGGCCTTCAGAAAGAAATGGGTAATGCTCTAAGTAACCAATTCATTCACTGAACTTTTGGCCAACCTCTTTCCAGGTGATTGACATGTTGCACCATATATATACCAGATATATCTGAAAGCACTGTTAAGTTTTAGGTGAATGTATAATACATTTTTAACTTCAAGCACCTTGCATGCAAACTGCACTGTTAATTGCTGTGGTTTTTATTTCAAAATGCTACCCGTTTTCCAACCATGGATTTATTTTTTACAAATGCTGCACACCAAGCATTACCCCAGAAATTCAGCTTTGTCCTTGCTTGCTGATGGAATTTTACTATTATGTAGTAATTGCAGTGCCCTGAACTCTCATCCCCCTGCAAATTTTATGTTCCTACAAAGGGAACGTTTCTTCTTAAAGTGATATTATTTTATCCATACAACGTGGCTCACTAAGCTTGCCTTTTTCCCCCTTGTTCTTAGACTTTAAAAGCAGACTGCAGCAATCTGATCCAGCACCTACTGAGAAGAAATCAAAGGCTCCTGTTGACTTCAGTGACTGCTGGAGACAGCTCCTAAATGGGATGACTCAAAGTGCAGCTCTAGCCTGGAGGCAGCTATACAGCTGGTACTGTGGGGCTTTATTGTCTCATTGCTTCCAGCTCCAATTGGTGCAGTTTTAAAGTGTAATTATTATTTTCTTGTTGCCAGCCCAGTAAATATCATGCTGAATAGAGAGTTGAATTAGTGCCTGAAATTTTAACCAGCAAAAATGATCCTGTAATCAGATATCTTATGTCAAACAGGACTCATGACTATGTACATTCTGATTTTCCTTAGAACCACAGTCATAAAGTCCACTCAACTGAAAACACATAGTTTGCAAGGCAGCATTCCAGTCAGTGGCTGAACCAACTAAGGGATAAAGCAACGGGCAACTAATTTTGAAGGCCATGTCCCAGAGTACATGGTCTCCATGTTGTCTGTTGTGCACAAACTGCATGGGCATATTGGCATCAGTCAAACCTGTTTCAGGGACAGGTCAACAATTATATAGTATAGGGGACAGTGGGCCAATGCCTCAGCACATGCCATGACCCCTTGTACTACTACACTCAGAGACTTTGTGAACTTGAAATTGACAATCTAGGATTCTTATAAAAACAAAGTATGTTAGTACACATCTCCTATCCATTCAAGACTAACTCTGGTATACAATACTGACTAGAAGTAAGAAATGTCTGAGTGAAAATTTCTCAACATCACTGAGATTAGTCATGCTGAACAGAACCAACTCTTACTTTTAGCGTAGGTCAAGTTTTTAGTGCTCAGCACAGTGCACCAAGAAACCTGCCAAGTTTGTGTGTAAGCAACAATCACCACTAGTAGTTTCTGCCTATGGTCACCACTAACAAGTGGAAGAAAATGATGGTAAAGTTAAATTAACATGAAATTTCTGACTTGTCTCATTCACATTCATTTGACAGTAACATATGCTCCTGCTTTACACATGAAAGCTTAATTACAACATTTCAGGTGGCAAACCAGTTAATTATATAAAAATGAGGCCCAGAAGTCTGTGATACGACACCTTACTATGCTTCCCTGGGAGATGTCATGCACAAAAGAAGATGTTTATTGTTAGCAGCATCAGGCTGAGGGCTGCAGGAGAGCATTGCCACTGAAGCCTGTGCACAATACGGCTATAATGGAGAGCAAAATGCATTTTATACAAACTGCTCTTGCTAATAACAAAAGTGAAAGGAAAGCTCTTTTTTGCCTGGAACAATACACAGTCTCTTGTGCAGGCTTCATATCACCTCACTTCAGATGTTTCTGATGTAAAAATCCCCAACTGAGATTATCATTCATCTCAGCCTTTCTTTATCACTCATCACGGCTTTCCTCCTACATAGAAAAGCCAATTTGAACTCTTTCAACTGCATAAGACGGCAAGAGAGAAACCAGTCTGCAGCCATGTGTGTTCCCTCCTTCCACTAAAAAGAGCCTGAGGGGACCAGCTCGGGTGTGGGCAGATGAATCCGAACATTTGCAAATGATTAGAGAAACCAGTGTGCTACCTAAATCTAGAATAAACGGGAGATGGAGCCCCTGCTCAGCATCATGTCACGAACTTCATGTGCTTTGTTCTTTCTTGTCAGGCTTGAAACAGCAGCTGTCTCTCCTGCTCTCAAAAGGAGGAGGTGAATTGAGTCCTCTTGGCAGAAAATTCTCTCATTGAATGGTATTAGCGCAACTTTTTTTCCTTTCAGAACCTAAAACAAATACCTGGACAATTCTTTTCCCTGGAGGCCTTCTGCTGCCTTTCAGTTGATGATATGCTGGGCAGAAAACCCGAAGGCTGTACCTGTAACCACGATCCAGTAGAGTGTATGTTTTAACCTGAACCTTAGCCTTGTGGTGTTGTCTGTTGTCTCATGGATTTTCTGCTCAGTTTAGACCTTGAAATTAAATTCCCATCTTCAACCCATCCACCAACAATCACTCCTTTAGCCTAGAGCAAAACAATGATTCACTTAAAACCAGTTCACCAACAAAGCAGCAGGAACTGCAGGTCGAAAAAACCAGCAGCATAAATTTGTAGGAATCACATGGCAAGGAGGTATCTTCTTTTGCTCTGCTTCCAGTATGTTTCTGTGCCTTGAATCAGACTTTGTCTGGTACAACAGCTATTCATGGACTATGTTATATAAATAATAAGCAAATTCTGCAAATGTCTTGGCTTTGCACCTGCGCGCAGTCACCTATAAAAGCTGTTTGCCATCTCGTATTATGCAGCTATGAAAATTTTCTCTTAAAAATAATACATATAAAATATACAATGGCAAGCTTTATTTTCACCTCAGGCTTTGGATGACAAGACCAACTCCTTGACCTTCATCTTGAAGGTTTATAATATGAGTCTAAGTTTTTTATAAAAGCAAAAAGAAGGTACAGCTTAAGTGTTACATAGCACAGGACTTGCTATCTGTGTTTTTGAGACTTTGTCTCAGAAAACCCTGTGAACATAATACGATAAATTACTTAAGCTTGCAAAAACAAGGACATCTCAGAATGCTGACATCCCAGTTTCACCTTTATCTCAACTAATTATATTGACATGCAGAACTGCATAATCCCCTGCCACAGTATTCCAAGATGCTTTGTAGATCATCGGTGCATACACTGAAAGCCTCTGGCTTTGCCGCAGATTTGCACCATCTCAGGGAAGGCAAAAGGGGATTGTCGAGTGTCATGTTCCAAAACAATGAAGTGTGCCCCTTTTGCACAGGGGGCTTCTGAAAGGCACAGCTGCAATCAGATAGCAAAATACCTGGAGTAGATACACTTTTTCTAAAATTTAAGTAATGGGAAAAGTAAAATGCACAATCCTCCAAGACTGCTGGAGATGTGGCATCAAGACAAAAAGCTATGAGGTTTTATTCCTAAGCAAAGATCTCTGTATTACTGAAAGCAGAGAAACCTTTATACCAGCAATTCACGAAAGAAACCATGAGATTTTCTAGAGATAATTGAATACTGGTAAGGGAACATAGCAACAGCAATAAACCATCTCTGATCCCTGAAGTGTAATGCAGGGACTTATCTGTGTCTAGCAGGCTGCACTGTGGGAAGTTACATGCTATGGAAAGGATTCAGTCCTGTAAACATGCCTAGTATCCCACTGATCTCTCTTTCTGCTGTTTTTCCAGTCATGTAAACATCTCTTGTACACAGCATCCTTTGGCAAGGAACTCAGCTCTCTTACGCCCCTCGGCAGCTCCTTTTGTTTATTTTGAACCTGACTCCTACTGACACTGTGTGCTGGCCCTAATTCTCATGTTGCAGGTATAACACCAATCTCACTGGCAGTTTAGGAAAAGCTGCACACTCCAAAGGCTCAGCAATTCATCATCATTTCCAGAAAGAAGCAAAAGAGCAGTGGTGGTGATTGCTGCGTCTTTCCTAAGGGCAACAGAGGAATGTATCTGTCAACCAGACGTGGTATCCAGTGAAAGCTAACACCAACTGCTACCCTGCACTGCTCATCAGTATGGTATTAATAATACTGACAGGAATGTCCATGGCGGAACAAAAGTGGCTACTAGGAGTTGGAGCGTGAGTGGGAACCCTCACATGTGCCAATTGTTTCTAACAAGAATCATGTTTTGGGTAACAACAGAAACAGGCTTTTGAAGGTGGCACTGGAGTAGTGGCTTCCGCATCTGTGGGCTGCTACTTAATGAGCAGTTGGGAAAGGATACAGGATAATGAAAGGAGGGAAATTCAACCTGGAGGACTGCATCCAGCTCCAGGGACCTCAGCGACCTGTAGGTGCGTGTCCAGGGTAGGGCCATGAAGGCGAGCAGAGGGCTGGAGCATCTCTCCTATGAAGACAGGATGACAGAATTGGGTCTATTCATCCCGGAGAAGAGAAGGCTCCAGGGAAACCTCATTGCAGTCTTTCAGTACTTACTTAAAGGGGGCTTATAAGAAAGATGGAGAGAAACTTTTAAGCAGAGCCTGTTGCAACAGGAAAAAAGGTACTAATTTTAAACTGAAAGACAGTAGATTCAGACTAGATACAAGGAAGAAGTTTTCAATTATGAAGATGGTGAAACACTGGAACAAGTTTCCCAGACAGGTGGTAGACAACCCATCCCTGGATTTGGGAGTCAGAAAGATTTCACAATGAGACAAACATAGGTCAAGTTTCCAAGGACAGAAGGAAAAATATTGAAGACACAAAAAACAAAAAAACAAACAAAAGCCCCCAAACTCAAAATCAAAACAAACAAAAAAAGAGCAATGTAACATGATATTCAACTAATAAGAAACATGGAAGATAGCAAGAAGCTGGTTTGTGAGAATACTGACTTTCCCAAAAAGATTAAGAAAAGTTATTTGTCTGATATTCAGTGGAGAAGGAAAAAAAATCAAGACACAGCTGCAGGAAAGCTCTTTAACTTTCTGACATGCCTTTGCTGAAAAGAGAAACTGATCAGATGGCTATCAGTTCATAGGCATGAGTAAGGGACAATACCACATTTTTTCATAGGGAAATGTAGGCTAGTGGGCATTTAAGGCATAAAGAAGTTAAATACTTTAACATCAACTGGGTCTCAGGAGTTTTATTCCAGCTCATTCAGTGACCATCCTTGAGAACTCCGAAGGGTTGAGGAGGAATGAGAGATCAGGATAGAAAACAATAATCATGGTGCCTAACAGAAAGGATGGTTACAGCAATACCTTAGAATGTCACATACCCTGGCATTCACATGGCTTTTCATACTGTGTTTCATAACTTTCTTGCAGGAAAACATGACACACAAAACCAGTTTCAAATTCTTACAAAGCTGGTTAGAAAAATGACTTTATTGTGGACAGAAGTAATCTGTTGTGCAAATAGAGGAACAAGAAACAACTGTAAGTAGCTATGTTGAAAAATGTGGTGAGGATTTTTGTAGAACCAAAGTAACCACAAGTAACTTGAGACTGCATACTGCCACAAAAAAAAAAAAAAAAAAAAAAAAAAGAAGTGTAATCATCCCATTGGGGCTTATAGATACTTGTACAGCACACCTTTAAAGTAACCAACTCTTTTTTATCTGGTCCTGATAAAACATCTCTAGAAAGCTGTGTCCAGTTTTCCAGCACTGCATTTCAATAATTAATTCCTACACAAATCCTAAGAAGAGCAAGGAGAATAATCAGAGATCTAGCAAAGCTGACGTAGAAGGAAAGATTGAAAAATTTGGGGTTTTTTACCTGAACAAAAATGAGAAGGGATGCAAAGTAACTTAGAGAAAAGGATCACAGAGAGGAATACTCTGTTCTTCAAACCTTTGACGCTGAGGATGGATGGCAGAGGCAAACTGAAGTGACAGTGCTTCAAACAGACAATAAATAAATTCCTAGACATATGGAGAAGGGCAGAGTTTTTGCCGTACATCCTGCTACCACCACATCTACCCCTCACTGGCAGAGGATGTCCAGTCCCCACACTGGATGCCTTTTAACTGCTTAGTCAATTATCTATCAGGATTTTCATAATTAAAGTTGAACTTGACATATGGCAGGGTCACGGATTAACTAAGCAATCTCTCCTTGCCCTCTTATTTTTTTGTCCATCTGAGAAAACACAACTTTTATCCTCTTCCTTTGTGATATGGTAGTCAGAGCAATCCTCTGACACCTAAGCCAATCTGCTGGTGCTAACATCCAGATGTGTGGCCCACACTGTTATTCTTTCTCTGTAACCAAATCATGATATTTGACTGCCCTGTGCTGAGCAGATGTAATGCTAATGCAGAGCCTTGTCCCTGACATGTGGATACTGGGAGGGAAATGGGAACAGAGGTCTGTTTCTGTCAGAAGAGTGGTTTTGCACTCAACTTTTACGGCAAAGGCTTTTACTGAATTCAGTTCAAATAGGTGAAGGTAAGGGTGGAGATTTCAATTTCCATACCTAATTTTTGCCTGCTACAATTCCTTTCCTTTTCTTTCCAAAGCTCAGTATGAGCAGGAGGCTGCAAGAAAAAGGGCTTGTGTGAAACAAAACAGACAAAGAGTAAGACAGCAGTAGAGCTCTGAATGCTACCTAATCCTGCTCAATCAAATCTGTTATTTTGGATATTTAAAGAAAGAAGCCTGTTGACTCGACAAACCAGAGTCGCTCCAAAGAAACGATTACAACCTATCACATCAGGTCAGCCTGAAAAGAGTTTCTATACAGCCAATGATTCTATAAATTACAATTACAGTCACTTCACTTCCCAGCCTGAAGCAGTGCAGACCAGGGCAAAATGAACAGTGACAAAAATGTGCAGGTTTTACACAGTGGGATTGTAAAGAATAATATGGAGATGGGAATGAACTTGATCGAATCGCAATGAAAGATTAATTGTGTGATGTGTGAGTAATTGGTTAATGGGACTGGGTCAGCACCTGGTGCCTGATGGTTTGAAAAGAGGATAAGAATGCAGCTTCAGCTATTTGAGAAAGGTTTTGCAGGCCAAAATGTTCCCGGCTCTGTAACTTGCAGAGTCTGGGAAATCAAATAAATTTAAATGTAAATTACAGAGTTGTGTGAGGCAGGGATATTTTTTGCTTGGAGACTGATATTCATACTGTCAGTGTCTGAGGCACAGAGAGGCCAGAATGGGCATCCAGAAGGGAAAAACATGGCCTGGGCAAATGAACTCAAATGAAACGTGATGCATTAACCTGGAAGTAATTATAAAGAAAGGGCAAGGGGTAGCCTTGTTAGTGACTCCTCAGTGTGTAACAGAGAGCCATTATGGTAATATGAGATTGTAAAAAATGAGGCCTTGTCTGCTCTGCAAGGATATTAAAGAATGAGTGACACTTCTGTTATGGAAAGGATTGCCCCATTGTCCTTCACCAACACTTTCTCTCTCTTGTCAACAGCTTGCCTGGCTATTGCCCTTTACTGCAGGTTGGCTCCATCTCAGCTGTGCTGTTACCTGTGTGATTTGAAATGGTAACATACAAACTCACAGCAATTCTAAGAAAATTATGTACATATTGTAAGTAATCTAGATATTATTTCATTTGATATT
Source organism: Pseudotriccus pelzelni (assembly GCA_035584735.1). Lineage (NCBI taxonomy): Eukaryota > Metazoa > Chordata > Aves > Passeriformes > Tyrannidae > Pseudotriccus > Pseudotriccus pelzelni. The sequence goes on along the minus strand of JAWMRA010000001.1, from coordinate 59,347,211 downwards.
GAATAGCCAACTTTAAGATTACTCAGGAAACTTTTCTTTTATCCCTTTGCTACAGCATGATATGTCCACATTTTATTTGTAGGAAATAAAAAAAAGATTCTGGGTGATCCAAACTAATTTTCTTTAAGCATGAAACATCACATCCTTTGTGATGTTCGTTGCTTCCTGAGAAAACATCAGGGCTGAAGACTTCTATCTCAACATCTTGCAGAGATGGGATTTTAAATCCAGACTCCCACATTTGCCTACAATAATAAGTAACACTTTAGTTCTAGTACTACAGGCAAGAACCCACCACTTATTTGATCACACCAGTATTAAGGAAGCAGCAATGCATTCAGGGATAAAATCAGAAAAAGTCATTTTACAAGTAGCAAAGAACATAAAAGCAAATGAGAAAAGCATTTACAAATAAAATAGAAGTGTGAAAAAAGACAATGGAACATACAGCCTAATTATTCAAATCAGAGGAGAGCAATAATTAATGGGACAGAGTTATCTGAAAAATTTAATCTCTTGCACCAGTCTCCATAAAAATTATTATGTGTGATCACCGACTTACAGCAATAGTTTTAGAAGGAGACAGAAACATAAGGTAGGAGAGGAATAGAATGAAGAGATAACATTTAAATAGTTTGAATGAATTCTTGTCAATATCCCTCAAAGAAATGCCTGCTAAGGTACTGAAGAATTGAGACCAAGATGACTCTGCAATCTTTGTGGTCTTCAAGAACTTTTGGATTCAAGACAAGCCAAGGTGATCAAGAGGAAGGTAAATATACCCCCTGACTGATTAAACAAAGACAGCATAGGCAACCAAGATTAATTAGTTAAAGGTTCACACGTGGTGACACACAAGAACAGATTACTACACAGCACCTGGCAAGCGCTGGAAGTAGCACTCCTGACCCTTGTTACCTCCTTATACATATTCATGCAGCGGGTGGGTCTGAGGTGAGACATAGCAGGCTGGATGGTGGGGCAGAGGACAACAAACCAAAGTGTCTGATTTAGGATCAGATGCCAACCATGGACCAGCTTTAGCCCACTTACAATATCTTCCTGGGCCATGAGCAGTTTGACAGACACTGGCCTAAACGTTGAGGCTGGGGTGGGTAACCAACATGGAGTTATGAAGGATAAACTGTGAGAGATCTGCCTCATTTCTCTGATGGGATCTGGTGGATCAGGAGGGGTATGTCTTTTGAGATACTCTGACTTTACTAAGGTTTCTGATGTTACTCTAGATTATTTTTTTTAACCAAACCCCATGTAATTTTATCTAAATGAAATTGTCACACAGTAGCTTTATAGCTGTTCAAAAAGGCCTCACCCAGTGAGTTGCTCTAAATAATTCACTGATAAAATGAGGAGAACATTTTCCGCCAGACCTGGAGAGATCGACCATGGACCTAATTCTATGTCAAGTTTACACTGAACTGGTTGGGTTACAGGAGTGTTTACATTTTGAAAGTGTACAGATTGTACCTGGCCATGAGGTCTTGCAAGCATTTGAGATAATAGGATTAAAGTTTAAAATTACTCTTTTTTTTGAGTACATAGTATTGAGGACATAGTATGAAATAAGTATGACGCTATTCAATAAACAACAAAGGGTAATTCTTAAAAGGATTAATATAACAATAAAAATGTGAAGAGCTTGATTAATCCAATCTTACTAACTAATTACCATTGTAATTTGCCCCTTTTCTTGCATTTGGGATGTATTTATTTATATATTCACTCAGACACGTACTTATTATGTATGCATATACTTTATGATTTTCTTTTACATACACAAATACACACACACAAAAAAAAACTAAAGCCAGTAATTGACCAAAGTTGCTAAAAGAAAAGACAGGGTCAAATTCACTCAATTCACAACATAGCAAAAGTGGATTTGAATATCACCAAATTACTAGGTTACGACAGAAGTAGTGTAGTCTCACTGTGCCCCCAACACCAGAGTAGCTGAGGGAACAGCCTGATCTAAGAAAAAACCAAGAGAGAATATTTGTTACTGTGGCACCTTTTTAATACTAAAAACCTGAGAATATGCTGCAGGGCACTGACACAGTCAAACATATGTACAACCAACATTTTTGCAATGCACCATGCATGGAGTGCTGTAAATCTAAGACATTTTAAAGGCAGGTATGACTCTTCTGTGTAGAGAAGCAGCTGATCCTGAAAGATGGAGGTCTTCTGCCAAAAAGAGGGGAAACAGGAGACAGTCTGCATCCCCAGCCAGTAATGAAACAAGGGATGTATCCCATTGTTAAGCTGAATTTTACTTCACTTGTAATCTATTTTCTTTCAGCCTTTGTATCTACTCTTTTGACATGTGATGCCTGGATAATTATACTTGTAATTTGTTTCATTAAAAAGACGGCCTGGTTTCATGGGACAACCCAAATGTCAACGGATGAACCACGGTGGAGACGATAAGCTGGGAAGCACTGTCTCTGTAAAACCAGTCATCTCAGGGCAGTGTGCAGAGCTCTAAGTCCTGAAGAGGTGCAGTGGCTGGCCAGTACACTCTTTGGCAGGGAGCCAGCACAGGATGCTTGTGCTGCAGGTTGCCACCACTGGAGATGAAAAACATCAGAAAATGAATAGTCAACAGCTACACTTTCACCCCCAGGCATGACACCTATCATCAATGATTTTCAAGGAAGAGGTTAGACACACAACAATGCAAGGTAATGTAGGTATGGTGGACTCTTCCTCGGGTCAGAGGATGAACACACTTCCTAAATTACATTTATCTTACTAATTTACCATGTAGCACACCATAGGGCAGACAAAAACACCTCCAGGGATTTCTATCCACCCAATCCTTTCAGCAGTCTCCCAGTTTACTCTGTGGGCTTGCCCAGCCAATTTATTACATTTTGTACCCTGAGAGGGTCCTTGTTAAATGCAGAAGCTCCCGACCAATTAACAATATACAAGTTTTTATCCGTAAGTGCCATTCACTCAACCATGCTAGGGAAGCGATATCCTGTTTCGCAGCCAATCTAAATTGGTCTTTAGGTTGTTTTTACTCTGAGGGCAAAAATAATTGGTCTTGTGGTTAGATCTCCTCCTGGATATACACTCTGCATTTTACAGCCTGTGAGATCCATAACTGTTTGAATAAATGAATGATCTGGTGCTGACTGTTTTCACACTGCGAGTGCAAATAGAATCCCAGTTCAATTCTCATTATTGCAACCAATCTCTGCCTTTCCCCCTGCAATAATGACTTAGGTATATTTTTATTTTGCCTTTTTTATTACGTGTACAGGGGAAGGCATGTATCACCAGGTCTTCAAACATACACACAAAGATTGGAGGGTGCCTATTTATTAGAGTTTTCAGTCCTGCTCTGCATCTTCACAGATCATATCAGCTCACATCTGCTGTGGAGGTCGTTCAGCTCCACTGGCACATGGTAATGCTTCACTTCCATTCTCTCTGAGCAATGCAACGTGCATTTCATTTTCCTCAGGGCCATTTGATTTATCCCTCTTCCAACCTGGCTACAGAAAGTGTTCAACAAGCGTTTTTTTGCCTTTTTTTTTTCTCTTTTCATACCCATCCCCTGCCCCCAAAGTGTCTAATTTTTAGTCATTTTGGCCATTAATTTTGGTTTCAAAATCTACAGCCAATGATCTCTTCAGCAGCATAAATTCTTGTCAGACAATCTTCCCATTTTGTCTATTTGCATGTTTGACATGCTGTGGACAAACATTGTAAAACCTGTCTTCCAATCCTGTCTCCATTCCGTTGTTGCTACCAAAGCAGAACTGCTCAGATCACGTACCCTTCCAGCAGCTACTGTGCAAGAATACTCTGATTTCTGAATAGCACAGATGAATCTACTTTACACTATTTCCTTTATGCCAATGATTTTCATACAGCTTTTCCCTGTCAAACACCATGTCACTGCTGAGGTCTGTTGAACACAGCACAATATACCTCAAAGTGAAGCTGGTGAGTCTGCAGGACTTGCATGTTGGAGGAAGATCCCACATTTCATTTCACAGAAGAAATGATCTCACTGAAATTCTTAGAATGTTGCAGCTAGCATAATGCAGAAACTATCACAATCTAGGCTATCACCTATCACCTATAACATTTCTATATTTTCCAGGTCTCACTGGGTATTCCTCTGCTGCCACTGGTAGTGCAGCCCCACCACTCCTTCCCAATAGTCATAGAATCATAGGACAATTCAGGTTGGAAAAGGCCTCTAAGATCATCAAGTCCAACTGTTATCCTAACACTGCCAAAGTCCTCAAAGCATCCTCCAGCCCATCAGCTCTGCTGCTTGCTTGTGGTGTGTCAGCCTCAGAAAGTAAAGGACAGGGACAGGATAAGAGACAGACAGAGTGCTGTCACCTGCTGCTCAGTCCACAGCAACTGCAGGAAAAAAGAGCAGTTTGGGAGAGAGAAGAGGAAATGGTGGTGAGAAACTGTCTGTCAGCCCAGTGCAGAGTGAGTGCTCCTACCTACTTGGGCCAGGATTCAGCATCAGCAGCCCTCTCTGCAGGAATGGAAGGAGAGCACCGCGACAGAACTACAAAGGCACTGCACAAGGTCTCACTTCCAAGAAGATGGTGAGGTTCTCAGACTCAACAAAAAGAAATGTAATTTTCCACTGAGGTTTATTCACTAATGGGGTGTTCTCAGAACCCCTTGTAGCTAACATTCTGTGCAGTCAGGATAGCAAAAGGCACTAGGTCTGCTCACTGACATGAAAAAGTAGTCCAGTGTTAACTCATGGCACTTCAGTAGACAGGGAAATTTTGGGGTCTGCTCCTTATTTAATTTCATTTAGTGATGGTCTAACATAATTGTAACACATAAACCCCTGAGCTGATTTTTATCATTGGCTTGGTGCAAGAAGGGCTTCCCATGTTTGTGTTAAGTCTTTTGTTTGTTTTTCTTAGCTTTTTTGTAGTTACTGTTTTGTAGTTTTGTCGTTTCTTTTGGATGGTGGGGGTTTTTTGCCAGCCATGCAAAGAACTTTCTTGCATGCCTGCCCATGCAGTTGTCCACACTGAACAGAGAGTTTTTAGGTCTTACACAAAATGCTCCAAGGATCTTGAACTCAGAGCATTCTCATAGTTTATAAGAGACTGGTGTTCAAGCTATCTTAGGCTGAATCAAGGTTAGAATGAGGTGTATCTATTTCTTGGGTATCTCCTACTCACTGATTTCTGAAAGCATAAATTGTGCACCACCTCCTCATACAAAGTTAGCTGTACAGTCAGCCATGCCTAGCTTTTGGAGCTGGTTTTATTTTTCAGGTGACTTGGCTAAGGTGTTTATCCATCTTCTCTTGAACTCATGACGATAAACAAACGATGACTACGTACTCCTATTCCCAGAAAAGTTAATTCTGAGGATTTACATCACACAGAGTGAGATTTTATTACTCCTGTCTGTGCAGAGCTACACAGCCCTGAGACACTTTTGGTGTTTTTTCAGGGCTTCAGATCTAACTTGAGCAGAGAGCAGGTTCTTGGTTCCTGTATATTAAGACAAGTTTGAATCATGTCCTAAACACACTCCAAAAGCTGTAAAGAAATAGAAATACACAGAAGCACAATCTTAATTTTATTTGTAAAGTAATTTTGAAATAAAATTTTAGCTAACACTTTCGTAAATCAGGTCAGCTTCAACACAATGTGAATATCTCCTCTACCTTCTTCATGCACTCTGCTTTTGTGGCCATTGAACTATAGCTGGCTTGTGGTGGAACAGCTGGTCTCCGCGACCTAATTTATTGGTTATTTTGTGATTCCTAATCCTGTGCTCAAATCCTTCATTTTTTTGTGTGCTGAACAATTCTTAATACAACAGCACTTTATTCCCTCAAATGTCACCCACCTCCAAACTGTGTCCTCAGACATGATCTGCCTCTTTTAAAACAGCTGCTCAACACACATGCTGCAAGGCAACTAATAGTAGAGTTTCTATCAGTCAAGTTTAACATCCTTTCAAAACACAGATGATCCATTCATACCTCTTCCTTGGAGCACCTGAGGTCTTTGGAAGCAGACAGGAGTCTTGCAAGTAAAACCCCACTCACCATTTTAAGCAGGTCAGTGAAGTCCTGGGCAAACACAGCCTGGGAGCAGGTCTCTAAAAATGGCTGCAGCTTTGTCATTATCACAAATTCTTAACCAAGATGGAAGTTACCTGATTTTCCATAGTAATGAGTATACCCAGCAGTTTGCCAGGACTCCTAATGTAATCCCAGCCTTGCTCTCCAAATCTCCATTTGCCAGGTTTCAGAGGTACACTTTGATGTAGTACATTTTTTTCTCATGTTCAAAATCTTGTCAACTGTTACAAAGCCAAACTTGGGGGCTTTTTTTTGAAGGCAGATTCTATACAAAGCCACTGTAGTTTGTAAAGTTCAAATAAGAATCCAGGAAGTTCCACTTTACGTTACAGAAATTCCAGCCTTTCAGAGTCCCACAGACAGAACTGAACTCTACAATATGCAAATTTCTTAAAAAAACATGTAGATTAAGTCCAGAATGAGGGTCCAAATACTGTAGAATCAACCACTTATTTCAATACTGAAACAAGCACAGTTCACACAGTACAGCTGTTTTCCCCTGTGTGAGTCTCATTAGATACTCAAATTGAAAATTACTATTTGGCTCAAAATAAGTCAAGGTAAGATTTCAACAAGATTTCAACGAGCTTGTCATTTACAATGAAGGAATCCCCACCTTCCTTGTAAACGAGAAGTGTGAGTGCAATGAAGTGCCTTGCCATCATTACGAAGCAGAGAATGCTAGCTACCACTATCTGCAGGGGTGTGCTCAGATATGTGTTCTTAAAATTTAGGCAAAGGGTATGGGATACTGCGATCAAACATGCTGGCACAGAAAGCATAGGAAAGAACCAACACATGGGAGGTAGTTGCTGACAATTGTGGAAAGAAAATGAGGAAAGATTCTATCTAAATGATAAATAGACTGCTATCTATGCTAGGGAAGCAGAATAACTGTCTGGACTGGGGGTAAATCCAAGATTTCATCCTCCTAGAGAACCCAACACACAATGCCATGGTCTGTACAGTGAAGCACACAGACTGCTGATCTGAATTTGGCAGTAAAGACTAGGCTACAAATGATCCAATTTATCTCCATTCGTATCAGCTTAGCAAATTTAGAAGAGTTTATATGAAAATAGGTAACAAGGGAGTCACAAAAGCACGGATTTAAAAGTCTTTAAGCAATAATGACTTTTCATCATGCCTGATCTTTTTAATTGATATCCCTCTGGTAAACTGCAAGGAAATAATGAAGAGCAGAATGGGATTTTTGCCTAGAAAAGGTAAGAAATACAAAAAAGCAGGCAAATGGTTTTTGTAATGTTTTAACAAAAGGAAAATAGCCTACAAAATAGCCTACAATTTCACTGTCAAGGTGAAATACAAAGAATACCCGTGTGCATATTTATGCAGAAAATAATAATTAGTCAATCATCAGACATAACTGATTATATACTTTGATATACAGGCATTAATCATAAAGAATAAATGCAATAAAATGATTCTGCTGACATAATTTGAAAAAACAAAGCCCTTATGATAACAAGAATGATTAATAGAAGGAAAAAAAATCTCAAAAAGAAAGTACTGTTTTTATGCAAAAGCCTTTAAACCACAAGGGATGCAAGAAAAGTGTAAATAATGAATAGCGTATAGAAAGATAATTACTATCTTCTTCCTTCTTTTCTCTGCATAAGACTGAGATGACATCCAGTTACACTGAAAGACAGCAAGTCCAAATTTTAGTAAAGAAGAACAATTTGATTGAGCAGGTAAACCATAAAATTGTGACCATCCTGTGGAACGGACTGTCACAGGACACTCTTGAGATTAATAAACCAGCAAAATTAAATAAAGTCAACACATAATCCTCTTAGTAAAATTGCCCAGCTCTAATACCAAGCAGCAAAACCAAACAAAAGTAAAAAGGTGGAACTCAGGATTTCAGAACTGATCTGTAAGGAGAAAACATATTAGGAACCAAATGACCCTACTGTTATTTGGTATCCTATAAGCATTCACTACCAGCTGCTGTGTGATGCAGACTGTTCTCCAAACATAGGCACACACAACCCCAAATCAATTTGTGCCAATACCCTCAGTATGACAATTCCTAAATTAGTATGGTGTGTCTATATTCCATTACAATTTACAAGTTATTTTTCCTGATAGTTACATACAATGTAATTTTTCTTGAAGATCTGTCAAAAGAAAGGGTGGGGGTTTCTTAAATGTTTTGGTTTTGTTTGTTTGTTTGTGGCTTTTGTTTTCAGTTTTCTTGTTGTTATTGTTGTTGTTTTTAATTTAGAAGGAAACCAAAGAAGGCCCTTGTGGCAAGAAAAGCATTAGCAGTAGGTGGAGGGAGGTGATCCTTCTGCAATGTCTAGCACTGATGAGACATATCAGGAGTGCTGGGTCCAGTGCTGAGCTCCCTAGTGCAATACTGACACAGACATGCCGGGGCGAGTCCAGTGTAGGGCCATGGAAGTGATGAGGCACTGGAGCATCTGTTACATGAAGAGAGGCTGAGAGAGCTGAGGATGATCAGCCCAGAGAAGAGAAGGCTCAAGGCGAAACTTTAAGCAGAAGAAATGTCATAAAAATTATTGATACAGACTGTTGAAATAAGTATTTTTATAAACTAGTGTTGGTTCGGATATGCAACTGCCATGAGGAAGCTTAACATATACCACTAGTTACAAACAACCGTCTGGGATACTGAAGATATTATTATTTTAATAATCCATATTAATAATTTTTGAGAGACTAGTATTACTTATAGTCTCTATTTGCTTTAGATTTCTCACTCTGTGTTATAATATTAAGGTGGCTCCTCATTTCATTGCTTCTAAATGAGACAAAAACACTGTATGGACTTTCATTAATCTCCTTGCAGAAAATAGAGCTTGGAAATTACAAACTGCACACAGAGAACTGCCTAATCAAACCCTTGTGCTTGAGTTATTCCCAAAGCAGAGCATCCCAGGGAACTCATTCATTGTTTCCTCTCATTCCACCAATGTTTCTACTGCAGCCTCACTATCTCCACAGTATAAACCTCTGAGAGGTCCATAAAGATATTTCAAAATTAGAATCTGGTCAAGAACATAGAAAAAGAAAGTTTATGCTGTTATTTTTTGCTCAAAATTCACTGAATCTGTAACAAAGCAGGGCTTGAGTATGAAAAGACACAGACCTACAGGGCTAACTACTTTAAACCTAAACCAAAAATCAGAGGGTTGGTTGGGGGTCTTATTTCTCTGTGTGTTGGTTGTTTTTTTTTGTACACATGATAAAATGCAGTGTGTGGCCTTGGACAGCCACTCACTGCTTTTTCTTGTCTTCAGATTTATTGCTTGTTTTGCACTTAGACACTTCTCTCATTTTTCTGTCTGAGTATGTTTGTAACACAGCTAAAGTTGTATGAAGAAATTCTCATCTTGTCCTTATTTTTCTGAACACCTTCCCTCTAAATAGCAATTCATATCCTGCCTTTCACCATTCATTACTGTTACAGAGTAGATAACTGGTCTCTGTGAACTGACTTACTGATCTCAGTCCCATCCTAGCAAGGTGCAGAAATGCTGTCACAACTGTCACTGGTTGGCACCTTATTTATAGACTCAATAGCATATTAATCAGTATCTCATGGAAAACTGCGCCACAACATTCCCTTAAAAAAATGTCAGTAGTTTTCCAGTGATGTGGCAGCACCACATAATATGTTGTCAAAGAGTCATCTGATATTGCTTCAGTGGTTTTATGTTGTACTTCATATAATATAAAAGGTACCTCCCAGGTCATTCTGCTGCTCATGGATAAGAATAAGATTTTAATTGCCTTCAGGCTAATCGGATCTCTTATTCTGAGCTTTTCTGTAAATTAATGCTGATTTGTGGAATAAAAGCAGAAAATCTGGAGTATTTTATGCTTTCAGAAAAAGAAAACTTCTTCACTCTCTTGACAAAGCCAAGCTGTGCCCACATGGATCCCATGCTCATTTGACTGTATCTTCCCAAATCTATGGCAAATAGATATAAAACCAATATATATTGTAACTTAGAAACACATGCAACAGTCTGCAGTACATGGCCAGACCTGATGCACACTGTGAGCAATGCGAGCTCACAATAGGGTGTAAACCACATTGGCTGAGTGGGCTGACAGGGTGACTATCCCGTTCACCACCTGTAAGCTGTTCCCTTAGACCTTAATGCTGCTGTCTGTCTCCCTCTTGGAAATGCTGCAGTGTGTCTGAGTGGCCAAGCTGGCATGGAGGTCAGGAGAATGGCAAGCTGAGATTTGAAGACGTTCCCAGTCCATGTTAGTTGGTTTCTTTTTAGCCTGATGGTTTTGATGTTTTAGGCTACAGTGAAGCCACAGTAAAAGTAATGTCTGCAAAACCAGTGGGCTAGCAAGCTGTAGAATAAGTGCCTGGGGACAGAGATTTCTTCAGCTGTCTTTGTTATGGGCTAAAAATTGTCACCAGATAACACAGAACATCATTGTCTTTGAGAGATCTTCCCTTTTTTGACTGTTTCTATCTTTCTTTGCTGTACTCAGTGACTAGACCACTCTCTCAAAACATGAATCCTGAAATGGATCACTGGCCAGACATTCCCATTTCTTCAACTCTGGTAGCATGACAAGTGCATCTGGCATCTGTGAACCCTTCTTCCTTCAGGGATTTGTGACTGCTGAGCTGACTGCAGTTTTTTCAGAATGTTTTTTCTGAACAAAGCACTCCCTTTTTCAAAGGCACACACATGCAGAGCAGAGAGTTAAAAATAAAATAACATTGTTTGGATATTTCCTTCATTCTTTCCTCAAAGTAAATTTTCTCTGAAGCTTTGATATATTCCAGTCAGCCAATACACACAATACGCTTCCTTAAGTTTATGCCCTCCTTTCTTTGTCAGAGACTCCTACCCACTTGCTGGTAATAACTTATTATTCAACTTCATTTCCACTAAACCCTGCCATCTTTAAGGCTCCAACTCTAGGTCTAGCCTGGCAGACTAAAATTTCTCAGCCTATCTAAACTATTCTCAATAACTAACTTCTGCAGAAAGAAATAGTGTAATACTGTATCCTTTCATCTCATATAGCTTTCCCTATTCTCCTGGTTTTACCTCTTAAAACCTTTAACTCTGACTAGGCAAGTAGGGTAATCTCTACCTGTAATTGGAGGTACAGAGAGTAGTGATTACCAATCAGATCAGTATCGTTTCATCCTCTGCTAAGTGACATTAATATAAGATGCTGTTCAAAGACATTTTTTAAGTAAGTGGGAACAGAGCTCCAATTTACTAACACGGCTGCAGTTATTACAAATTAAGCATCTGTGCTATGTGAAAAGAAGTCATAAGGAATTATCGAGAAGAATGCAATTTCCTGTGTTCTGAGGAGAGCTAAAAGACAGTAAATAGGTGCATATAATCCCCTTCTAGTTCATACCACATTTATTTAGGTCATGATTGGTCTTGGGTTGAATTCTTTCTTTTTTTTTTGAAGAGGATTGAAGACAGTGCTGGTATCTAAACAAAAGAATCGACCACTGAGGAAAAGCACAAGATTATAATAACAGAGAGTAAGATATCTTAGAACATGAATCCTTGCATCCAAGTCTTTGTTCTCCAAGCAAAAGAAGACACTGAATCAGGTCTTCTTCTTTTTGAGAATCACAAAATATATGGAGTTGGAAGGGACCCACAAGGATCATCCTGGCCCTGCAGAGGACCATCCCCAAGAGTCACACCATATGCCTGAGAGTATTGTCCAAATACTTTTTAAATGACCTGTAGCCCTTACTTTGCTGTGGAAAAGGCTGTTGGTTATGTTCAACTCTGTGAATATCAGCTGCTGGAAAATCCGTTACTGACACAACCCTAATTGTAATGTAGGGATCATGTTGGGCCACAGTGCTGAAATCTGGATTTTATTTTACCAAAGCTCTTCGTGCATGAAAGTGACGATTTCTTCATAAGAGAAATACTAAGTTCCGTTTTCACTCAATAATAATGGATGTATTCCTGAACAGGACTGTGGGATTTGGTTTATACATAATGATGACTTTTATTTTGTGACGCTGATAGCAAATCTGCTGCTGAGGGCAATTTACTGGTTTCATGTGAATTCTTTTCTTTTTTTTTTTTCTTTTTTAAATTCTTCTAATCTGAATGAGAATATTTACCAATCTCACTGATAAATTTTCATTCAGAATCCTCATCTGAATCACATTATGTAAACAATGGCCTATTGTGGGTAATATATTAATATATGGGAATTACATTTAGCAAGTGCATATCTTTTAACATGATCAAACACAGAGCTTAGCCACATTAATATAAATGAAAACCTGATTGTATTACTGTTTGCAGTCACACAGTGCACTGCACTGATAACAGGCGTGCTAGTGCACGCACTATAGGTTATGCAGGACAAAGAAGGATTTTGCTTTGTGAATCTTTGTTGCTGAATATGTTATGAAAAACAGAGACTTTGACTGGTAATGCCATTTTTTCAGTAAAAAGTCTGAAAAAATTTTGGAAACTGTTGACAAATATACAAAGAAGATGAAGAAACCTATCTCTTCCCCATATTTATCCACAACCTTTGAGTTAGAAGAAATGAGTGAAAATAATCCTTCTCCCCCTGCTCCTCAAAAACATCTTCTTTGCAGTGGGTGAATAGTTGTTATTTCTGTGGGCCCTGAGTGCAGATGATGTTGACAGCTGTAGCAAAGACATATATACAGCAGAAGGGCTGAGAACTAATTGCTGATAAATATTTTCAGTAACAGATGACTTTCCCTTTCAACATTTAAGGGTCCTAAGCATTGGTTGTTATTTACTTGATGAACACTTACTTTATGTCATTTTCCAAAAAAAGAAAGCATTTCTACAGACAGCTGTAAGAAAAACTAAATTTTTTTTATATTCATCATACATATTTATCAATACATTTATCTTGCAGTCTTTATAATCTCTTCTTTCTCCAAAAACATTTTGTACTCAATTCTGCCTTCCAAAAAGTACCAGATTTAGAAGCTAAAGCTCATTTTCAAAGGGGGCAGACATTTTGAATCATAAGTCTCCTTGATAGTTAATGTAATTTTGCTCCTAAATTACTTCCAAGAACAGGATTTAGAATTTTGAATCAATGAGATTTTTATAAGGACTTTTTTTCCTGTGACCTGCAGGAGGAATCTGAAAATCTTGAAAAGAAATATAAATACTAACTAACCTATTCTAGTTACTTGGAAGAAACTGGATTAAATCAGTCACCATGCCTGGTTCAAGGTTTTTCACCTTTGTAGGCAGTGCTGACTGTTGAACCTTGAGGTTATCAAAAAAATACTTAAAAAAGTGTTTCTCGGTAAGGCTACTAAGGTGCTACAGTCTACACCTTTCTTTTCTTTTCAGGAGCACACACAAAAGTTCCAGCTAATGGACTGAAATAAAAATAGCTGAATAAAAAGAAGTCCAAAGAGCAAGGCACAGCAGTGGGCTCCTCATCATCCCACTCTTGGTTCATGCCATTCTTCTGTCTTGCACTTCTTCACCTAGGTCTCACCAAGACAACCCTGTGATGGAAAGGGCTAGGGACCCCACCAGTGTAATTAACCTCAGAATCAACACTAGGTCCTATACCAAGAGAGAGCAAGAGAGTTTGAGTCGGTCTCTGCACATCTCAGCTCTTTCTGCCACGCTGCAGTAGTTGCACCTCACACCTTGGGGCTGGCGGGATGCAGAGGGGCAGGTGGACACAGGGCTGGACTTGGTACAGGAAAGCACATGTGGTCCCACCATGGGGAAGGCAGGCTGATGAGAGAGGGATATGGTGACTCCCAGGTCCATCAGGGTAGTCCATGCAATCTCCTGAAGAACTGTTGGTTAAACCACAGCAGCTGGCCTAATAATTGTAACTAATAACTCAGTAAGTGCAGAGCTCGCAAGTTTGGGTGGAGAAGTTTTGTCTGGAAGAAATGTCTAACAAAAAAAGAGACTATATAGAGAATTATTATTATAAGGCAGATTTTGAGTCTACTATATAGAAATTAAATTTGAAATTACCCTTTGCAGGCAGGATGCTTGATGTGACCTTGAGGATATATAGTGGTGTTTGGTACTAGTCACTGACAGATTTTGTTCTGCCCTCAGGTTTTGGACTGGAAGAAGTAGCCTTGTTCTCAACTTATCACAGGCACATGTTGGACTGTGAACAGCTTTACTGTATTCACCTGTAGGGACATACTCATACGATATGGAGTTACCAGGCAACAGGTGGAAATGGGACTCAACTAAAGCTTTATAAATGCAAATTGTCTCTTACTGCATTATTTTCATATTCAGAAACACATGGTATTTTTCTAGTAAGTATAAGCGTAAAATCAAAGTGGTGCTTACAAACTGACTTAAATTTCATTTGAATTCCGGCATCCTAAAATCCTTGTAACCTTTTGCTGATGTACTGGAGGAAAATATGGTCATGTAAGAGCTTGATAACATTAAAAATCAGGTATCCTTCTTTCTTAACACTTTGAGGGGCTGGTAAGGAACCACTGAAGGACTGTGTTTGTTGCCTGAAGACAGAAGTCCTCAAGGAAACCCCTGTAACAGTACAGTATAACTAAACTATAACCAAAATTTTTCAAATCCCAGGAAGATATTGAAATACACTGTTGAAACAAATGTCTGACTAAAAATAAATTTATAAAAATAAATATTCCTGCTCACTAGGGTTACAAGAATAGTTGGGATCATTTTAAAGCAGGACATTAAAAACCCTACAAAAATTGTGTGAAAATCATAGGTGAGTTGAATTTAGTACCTGCAAACAGGTCATTTACATGGAAAGAAGAAACAGGTTTTAGTAATCCTGAGACAGCTGGAGATACTTCTTTAAGATAGACTGCAGAGAATAATTTTTTTTTATTAATCATTATTATTTTCTGTACTTTATCAGATATGACTGACTTTTTTTGTGTGTGTAATACTAAAGACAGCTACTAAGGTGATTTACAGACAAATGGAAAATGACAGGAACCTTGCTCTAAAAAAAGTTGCATCTGTTTTATTTATGTATAATTAGGAAACATGAAAGCCCAAGAGAGCATATCACTGCATTTAAGTTATTCACAGGGTGGGGATGAGGGGAGAAAAATATTGTTCTTCTGTTAAGCACAGGAGAGCTGTCAGCTGTTGGGACTCTGAGGTATGTATTTGCTTTGAACATGCAGAAAATAGAGAAAGAATCCAGACAAAGGGCAATCTAAACAGCTGGAACAAATGAAACAACTGAAATAAACACTCCCTAGAGGACTCAACAGTTCCTGCAGCTACTCCAGACATACTGGCATTTGTGATTATAGTGGATTTCATAATGGTGCTAACTTTTCCTACCAGAGTTTGCAAAAGCAAAATAGAGTAACAACAGACTCTAGCACTTATTACCTCTGAACAATGACTGGTAAATTGGATTAGGGATAGGGTTTAGGGAGCAAGAAACCCTACAGCTCTGGGGAAGCTGGGGCTGGAAAGCTATGCCAAGTGAATCACAGCTGAGTAGTGAGATTGTTGCCTCTACACCTTTTTAATCTAAGCCACAGCTGCAAGCTTGATTTAGTGTCAGGCTTAGGGATCAGAGAACCTTAAAGCCTACAGACCAAGGGATACTTGGGGTGCAAGTTATGTCATGCAAATCACAGCAGGACACCAACACTGTTGCCTCTATACTTTTCTAATCTGGGTTTCCCATGGTGATGGGATGAGAGGAAGCCATGCGAGGAGTGGCTGAGATCACTTGGTTTGTTCAGCCTGGAGGAGAGGAAACTGAGCAGAGAACTCCTTGCAGTCTACAACTTGTTTGTGAGGGGAAGAGGAGGGGTAGGCACCGATCTCTTCACTCGAGTGACCAGTGAGAGGACACAAAGGAATGGCGTGAAACTGTCAGGGCAGATTTAGGTTGGATATCAGGAAACGGTTCTTCACCCAGAGGGTAGCTGGTTTGGCACTAGAACAGGGTCCCTGGGGAGGTGGTCACATCATCAAGCCTGACAGAGTTCAGGAAGCGACTGGCAATGCTCTCAGGCACTTGGTGTGATTATTGGTGTGGTACTGCGGAGGGCCAGGAGTTGGAATTTTGATGATCCTTGTGGGTCCCTTCCGACTCATGATATTTTAGGATTCTATCATTCTAGAATTCTAGGAAATTTTCTTATTTATGGTCTTGTGTTCTCTCAAGGCAAGGAAGAGTAATGGAAGGTGGAAACACTTCCTATCTTCACATCAGCAGAGACTGCAAGGAATATTTTAGGCATATTGCCATAAAAATGATATAATTGTTACTTTAGAACAATTCTTTATAATGCAGAAAGGCATTTTTTGATTGTTTGTTTAATTTAAGTGCTTTTTGTTTAATTTTCAGCCTGGATTCCTTAGGCTTCAGTCTCTTTAGGATCAAAACGTGTGCAAGTGTTAGCATGCATGGACATCTTTCTATCCTTTGCCTTACTGTTTTCGAATATCGGATGTATTTCAGGAAAATTTTACTTACATAAATGGGTGAGTAGATAAAGAAGGATCTCCATTATTATCCCATCTTCTCCAAAGGAAAAGCTGCAGATATTACTCAATAACAACAATTTCTGCGGTGAAAAATGCATGTTAGGAACATTCTAGCTAGCAAAAAGCTTCAGTTGAATTAGATCAAAGAATTCAGTGAAATGACCAAATCCTTTTGGATACCAGGCTTCCTTATCTCTGCTGTTGATAGAACTACTTTTTTCCTTGCTTACTTTGAAATACATTGATCTTGAAGTTTTCTTGGACACCTAGGCTGCCTTCCTTTTGGAGATTAGGACAAAATCCTGAGAACTGAGCATCTCTCTGACAAATTCTAGAGCTACAAAAGCAGAAGAGTGCAAGGTTTTATGATAACTAACAGGAAATCACTAGTTGCATTCCATGAGACATTGCTAACTGAGAGTAGTTATTATAGACAGTGATATCCAATGAAGAGTTAATACTGTAAATATTAATTATGACCTTTCAGATATGACAGTGAAAGTCAGTATGACATGTGAACTTGGTGGATGACCTACTGACTTATTCCTACAAGGTGCTGACCTTGTCAGCTAGAAGGCATACAAAGTCAGCATAGTCAAACTTGTTCCTGCAGAAGCCGTAAATCTGTTTGCTTTATAGCTAGAAGACCATATGGGGATATGCAAACAGGTTGCAAAAGGTTTTGGTGATTAAATTACAAGTATTTCTTAAAAGTACTGCACCTAAATTGAAGGCAATTTTTCAAAAATAGAGATGGTACAGTGAAAACAATGGAAAATTAATATCTTCCCCCAGTTGCCAACCTCTCTCAACATCATGCAGATATGATGAAAAAGCCTCTGATAAAACAGACTAAGACTAATTTACATATGCTTTGCCCTGAAATAAAATCTCTTTTGGTTGATAAGGTCTAATTTTACCTCTAATGCTGTGTAAAATCTAAAAACTGAAGAGTTCATTCACAAAGCCTAGTGAAGACCTTCCCCTTAAAATATCTGCCTTTTTAATTTTTCCAAGAGCTGTTGTAGGAATATTCATTTTCATTTGTGTTGAGGTAGCATCAAAAGAATCTACCTGTGAAACAGGAGTATGAGGGCAGAGGACAATGTGAAGTCTCTAAATACCAAGCACCCTGACTCACTTCTGTTATTCCTGCAGTTATTCTTGCAAGCCAAACTTATGGTGGCAAAACCAAAAAGCAGGAATCACTGAACAGCTTCCTACCTAAGCCTTATTCTTAAAGGGAGAAAGAAGATCCCACCTTACAAAGGTGATAGCTGATGACCTAAGAAAGGTGATGGCTCAAGAGGCACACAGGCACTCTAACTGTACCTCCTGAGGCCATGTTTCATAACGAGTTTTGCTTGAAGTATAGGTAGGTATGAATTTAGCATATTTAACACTTTAAGCACCTGGACTTACACACTGACTAATTTTTCCTAATCATCTGGAATTTACACCCATACAGCAGACTAACCACAAGAAATATCAGTGCTTAATCCAGACTACTGATATACAATAGGTATTATATGGCCCACTTACAGAGGTCCTTGAAGACTCCATACAAATAATTTTCCTATAGGGAAAAGAAAACAAATCAATGGCTTCCTAGCAAAACAAGGCTCTATAAATGAAATGAAACAAAACACGAGACAGTGCTGTCAGACAGGCTTTCACAAAAAACCATTTAAAACACTGGCAGTTGCTGACAGCAAAATAGGGATAGTGCACTTGCACCTCAGCCATGCTTACCTCTGTAATTTGTGCTTCAAGAGACCCTTTTATTTAAACACCTCAAAGTACCTGACAAACATTAAATTTGTCAATCAAAGGCTTCTGACATATTATCTTCCTTGTACCTGAAAGGAAACTGAGGCACAGTATGATTAATCAAAGTTTTCACAAAAATTAGAGGAGAAAAAAAGATACAGAAAAAACCCCAGACACTACGGAGATAGAAACATGATCTTAGGTAACTGACTTTCAGTCCTGTACTTTAATCATCAGTAAAAAAATTCCTTTGTAAATGAGATATATTTGCCTTCCTAATGAGCTGACAAAGTGCAGCAATTCTGATTATCACAGCACAACAATTACTTTTGTGTTATGCTGGCATTTCTGCGTAGCTACTAAGACAAAAAGACACACAGGAAGCCAAACTAACACTCTAACAACCTTTCTTGCACCCTGCTATCACACATTAGAGACTAAGCAAGTTGTTGAGGTAATGGGGTCTATGGAGATTAACAAGAGTTTCTTCTACTACAACTTTATTTTTGAACTCCAAAATTCCAACTGTGAGAGAAATATATATCCACGAAGGAAAAATAGAGAAGGCTGATGCTGTCAAACTAAAGGGCTTTAAATTACAAGGAAAGAGCCAAGGAAAGAGAATTTCAATCCATCCCACTCCTACCAGTTTAATGCCAGGGCCAGTGAGAAATGCCCTGGAGAGGCATCAAAGGTCAGCAGGAGAGCATCTGAAGAGCAGCATAAAGGCATTTCAGCCAATCCAGCCAGTAAATCAACTTCTTCAGGAGCCAGAGTTAAATGCCTCTATGCAAACACGTGTAGCATGGGGAATAAACAAGGAGTCAGAGGTGCACGTGCCTGCAAGGCTGTGCCCGTATTGGCATCATGGAGATGTGGTGGGATAGCTCCTATGACTGGAATGATGGAATGGAAAGACACAGGCTCTTTAGGAAGGACAGATGAGGGAGACCAGGAGGGTGTGTCACCTTCTATGTCAATGACCAGTTGGAGTGCATGGAGCTCCACTTGGGGATGAATGAGAAGCCATCCAAGAGTCTATAGATCAGGATTAAAGTGTGTGTATGTGGGGGGGGCAGGATAACCTTATAGTGGGGGTCCAAGAAAGTTGATTAATATCCAAGGAACACCTGCTTCAGGCTCAGGAGTGATGCATCCTAACAAAATGGAGTTCAGGCAAAACTACCAGGACACCTGTATGAATGAACATGGACCTGTTGGAGTGAGTCCAGAGAGAGTCACAAAGATGATCACAGGACTGAAGCACCTCTCCTATGAAGACAGGCTGAGAGAGTTAGGGTTGTTCAGTGTGGAGAAGAAAAGGCTTTGAAGAGACCTTATAGCACCTTCCAGTACTTGAGGGGGGCTACAAGGGAACTAGAGAGACACTTTTGACAAGAATGTGTAGAGACAGGACAAGGGGAAAGGCTTTAACTGAAAGTGGGTAGATTTAGATTAGATGTTAGTAAGAAATCCTTTACTGTGGTAGTGTTGAGGCTCTGGAATAGGTTGCCCAGAGAAGATGTAGATGTTCCGTTCCTAGAAGTGTTGAAGGCCAGGCTGAATGGGGCTTTGAGCACTCTGGTCTAGTGGAAGGTGTCCCTGCACTTGGCAGGAAAATTGAAACTGGATGATCTTTAGTGTTCCTGCCAACCCAAACCATTCTATGTTTCCATGAATATTTTCCCAATCCACTTTCCTCAGACAGCATTCATAGGAAATATCTTCACAGGGATCTTGGAGTTGTGGTCCAGTTTTGTGAGAATAGGCCCACTAGCAGGTATAAGTGCCACATGAGTGCTTTTGCACTGTGTGCAAAACTTCTCTGTAACAAGCTGCTGCTGGGAAAAAAAATTAGTTAGCATGTTTCTGTGAACTGAGCACTTATATATTCTTGAAGCAAGCAGAGTGTCTCTGAATGGCTCACACACAAGCTCTCTTCCTGGATGCAATCCTTTATCATTACGTTGAGCTCAAAAAGGCTAGAATAATATTTAATTACTTTGGCAAAAATGAAGCAGCTTGTCACCATTCTGCCATGATCAGACAATAAAAAAAGATTCATAAGAAGATTTAAGGTCACTGATATTCTCTGTGTTTTCTTTACTCTTTTCAGAAAACTATTTTAAAATGCAGACATTTCATCGTTTTTGAAAAATCCTGGAGTCTGAAAAGAAATGATGTCTGTGAAGTTGCATCACTGAGATAGTGTAATCCTTTATTACATTCTATCATTTTTAGATTAATTTAATCTGTGCTGGATCCTGAAATACTTCAGAAAGTATCTTCTTGAGGAAAAGCACAGAAATCAACTTTGTTATTAGGAAATGATAAATTCTTGTCTCTTTTACTTCAAAGAGGCATGCTCAGGATCTGTCCCTATTCCAGGAAAGATCATGGCAAATACCTTATATAGGAATATACTGGTATAGAGAGGCCTGTGAATATCGAGCTTTGTGTGAAAACTGAGACTGGAGTTAACATCTAAAGAGTTTTGATCTGTGCGTATGAGCCACTGGTTTTATCATTTACAGGGATGGGTAAGCGAAAAGATATGAGGGTGGCAAAACAGGAGTGTACAGCTATAACATGCTCTGTGACCAGGATTTTCAAACCTGTTCTTAATCTCCTTCCTCCCAGGTTTCCAGACCCAGTCAGGTTTCCAGCAAAATTTTTCAAATATAGAACATCTGAAAAAAGTTTTCATATCCAGCTCTTTCTCCACCTCCATTTCCCTCACCAGTGTGTCTCCTTGCAGGGAGGTGGAGAGGGTCAGGGATAGTCACTCCTCTCATACATCAGAGGCCACATCAGGGAGACATAACAGTTTCATGCCACGTTCCTCAACTGTGGGAGTCTAAAGGGCAGTCTGGCTTTCAGTCACTGTCTTGGCAGAAAAGAAGAACAACTTGTACTTACTGTCTGAGAGAGACGGGAGCTCTGCTTAGCTCTGGTTGCAAGTCTTATGATCTCAGGCTTTAAAGAAGTAAGACTAATCTGGAAGCTTTCCAAGAAAACATTGTCTCAAGATAATTGCACCTCACTTGACATCTGTCATTTGCTACATCTTTGTCCACCCAGAAGTTCTGGTGTCGAACAAAATAGCTCTTCCCTGGATTAAAAAATCTGGCATAGTCCAAGAGAAAGAAAAATTACCTATCAGTGTACTGTAGGCATCAACTATTCAGAAACTTCCATACTGTATCTTTCAGTACTTCAAAGGGAGACAATTTCAGTAACAGCAGAGGGTCATTTTTCCAATAATCCTAGCTATATAAGAAAGTCCTATTTCCTCCTAGTCAATAGAACTGTGTTAATGAAAACTGAACACTGGCATGAGAGGACACTGGAGGTTTAGCTGTATCCAAATGTGAATGACATTTTTAATCTAAATAGTATCAGAATACATTAAGAAATATTTCAGAAGGGAACAGAGAGTGCCAAAGTGTTAAAAAGTCAGGTGAAAATATGAACTGAACCTTTCTTTTCCTTCAGCTTGAAATTCAGAGATGACCTGTCTGTCACTACACAGTCTGCATTTGTCTGCCACTGTCCAGGCAAGAACAATTCTAATGTCTGCTGATCATTTCAGCTCTGTTAAATCTTGCCCATCTTTGCCCTCATTAGGCTAATGAGATGATTTCAGATTGATGATGGGGGTATGAGACAGAGCTTTCCTTGGTCAGAGCCAGTGTTTGTACAAGCAACAGTAAAAAGTCAGACGGGCTTTCTCACAAAGAGAATATTTTCAGTTCGTTTTTCAGGGAATACATGTTGAAGTCAGAGCAATATTCTCTATTTCTGTCACAGCTGTATTGATGTAGGCACTTGCATAATACTATTTTCTTCCAAGAAAATAGAGCAGAAAAGGAAGTGTTCTGAACTAGTATTTATCAGGGAAAAAAAGTATTATACAGGTTGTGAAATATTAATAGTGGGAGACCTGTCTGAGCAGATGTAAATAACAGCGTGTGTATAAAATACAAATGTGCTACATCCATGGGCCAAGCACCAGACTGATGAAGGCCCAGACTAACTTTATTTGTGTTTCTTTTAAAATTGAGAAATGTATAGCATAGGTATACATTCAGTGTTATGGATGGAGGAAAATATTGATATTTCATAAACATAATAGCTTTTTAATACTTTATAAGCTTAATAACTTTGATATTTTCAATGAGTTAATGACATTTTGCTTTCATTGTCACAGTTGCCTCAGCCATATTTTCCACCTTCGTTTTGTCTTTCATATAAGCCCTTTTATTACACTGTCACATTGTGTATTGTATTGTATTATGAACAAAAATGGCCTGCAAAATGGCATTTGAGTCAGCAGAAGAACAGAGTAGAATAAACTGACCTATTTAAAAAGCAACCATTTTACCTCACAGAACAGCTACAATTGATATTGCAGCAACGATATCAGTTGAAAGTGTTGAAAAATGCTCCACTCTCCCAGGTACTGTACAGCGCTGAAATGAATGCAGCACTGCTCCTGTTCCAAGGATCTTATGCAAAAGCTTAAACAACACATCAGAAACATATATTTTAAATTAAAGCATTTCAAAAATCAAATGGAAAAAATTTCATGCTATTTTCTATAGCAAAAAAAAAAAAATTCCAATTTGTTTTCTAATTCAGGAGCTAAGCTTCCAAAGCCAACAGCATTATGTGATTGTACAAGTGAAGGAGATTGGAATTCCAAGAAATTCAGGCTTTGAAAGTTCTTGAATGTTGCGTGGCTAATACCAATCCAAGTAACTTAACACAGTGCCACGAAAAGTGAAAAACAAGTCTCTAAATATCTGAGATGCTTTTCCATCAAGCATATTGAAGTCTGTTTTAAATATGCTTGAGCCAGAGAAATGCACAGATGAACCCAGCTTTCCTTTAGCAGACATGAAATGTAAAAGATACCATGTTTGCCAAAATATTCAATGGCAAATGAAATAAATCAGAAATTAAGTTTAAGAAAAAGCATAATTTTGACAAAAGTGCATTACAATTGGCACTAGCTGTATTGATTGATCTGTGACACTGTACCACTTACTAATGCAATTTGAAAACATCTGCTGTTCTCTAACTGCTTATTTAGGCAGAAGTTTTCGAGTTTTCTATGTTAAGTGTCTCTCTTTAAATAATTTTTTCTTGCAAGTTATTTAATGAAGGAAGAATACCTCAATCTTTTAATTAGTACCATGACCAGAAAACGTCAAAAAGATAGCAATAACAGGGCTTTAAAGGGAAGTACATTGCAGTAAAAGAAGAAGGGAGTACTATTAAAATTGCTAATGGTAATAAAATAATAAAAATATTTTAAGACATTTCAAAAATGTCTCAGAAGTTGTTAAATGGATTATATTAACTGTTATGTTCAAGCCTGACTAGAAAATTTCATACTGTATATATTGTTCCCTGTCACTGAGCTTTGTGAGTTGGACATCTGTAGTTATAGGTAGATCCATGTTTTCTATTTAAAAGTCTGGGCTTGAAAAAAAAAGATCAGAAGTAAAAAAAATATCAGTGTCTAAACAGAATACAACCTCTTTTTCTTTTGAAGAGAACAAACTACAGATAATAGGTGTGAGGAGATGGTGGAATCTGTATTTTGCACAGCTGTATCTATCAAAATGTATTTTTAATCACTTGATTTCAGTTCTTGTAAAAGCATAAATTGTGCAATCACCCCCAAAGAAATCAGAGAATCCTTCATAAAAATAAAATAGAATACAACAGCCTTACATTCCTCTAATTTCTGTTCTTGCCTCTTGCTCTGGAGTAAGCCCTTTTTATTTCTTATCATTAAAGAGGAAATTCAACACAACTGAGTGGACAGACCACGGTCAAGGAAAGATGGCTCTCCAAATGAACATAAAGGTTTGCACAAGGTCAGAATGGGAAAGAAAAGGACAGGATAGTTCTTTATTCAGTGTGGAACTAAATGAATTGTATTTTAAAGCATTTGGTTAAAAGCTAGTCCCTACAGCAATGGTGTTTAGTGTCCATGTCTGTCCAAGATAATGGACAGTGACTGCCTGAAGGACCCTTCAGGAAAAATAACAAAGAAATTGCATTTTTATCCAGAAATATAAAAAAGAAATATTGGTTGTTGATAAGAAATTATTGATTATTGATAAGACAGAGCTGAATGTCACATTTTTTCAATATTTTTACATATGTCATCCAGGAAAATGAGCTCCTTGGTAAAAGACTATGACCACCTAACTGTGAGCAATCAGAGATGAATAACAAATAAGAAAATGAAACAACTAAGTAAATATGCTTGCAAATGAAAACTTCCCAATACAATTTTAAACAACTAAAAGAAATACATAAGATTGGAGAGGCAATTTTGAAACATGGATGTCAAATCTAGTTCACATCTGAGTATAACTGAGCAAGGTTACCAAACAGTAAGCTCAGTTTGAATACCAGGATGATACTGTGGACACTAAGAAAACTGGATTAATACTTATGTTTCAAAATCATTTAGATGTATGACATTTTATAAATTGAGTTTCTTAAAAACTTGTGCTTCTGCTGACAGTATCATAAAAAAGCTGAAAACTTTTTCACTTTTTCTATATTTTTACTTTTAAATTTAATTTTTAATTGCTACATCTTTGGAATTTCCGTAATCCCAATTCAACATAGAATGATGTTCTATATATTTTAAATACTTACTCGATCAGACCAGAGTAATGCCTGTATCTTTCCAATGTATCCAAATAGAAGCAGAGAACCAATCTTTCTCGTCTAAGGTCAAAGAAAAAAACCCCTGCATCTGTATTTTTATGGCTGTTGTGTCCACAGCTCTTCCTATGACATTTTGCATTTAGACTTGACTGACAAAGCAATGGACACTTCATCAAAACTTGTGCTGATGTTTATTCTTCAGAGTATGAATTCCTGTCTAACAAAAACTCAGTTCTCCTACTCAAAATGCATGAACAGATTACTGGGCAGTCATCTCAGGGCTCAGAGAATATGCATGTTATTTAAGGTGACTTTATAGAAAGCTCTCCACTGGAACCAGACTGTGTACTCAGACTCTGTATTACTGGAGAGCAAGAGTGCAACAGGAGTAGTGTTGCTCTGGTAACACAGGTAAACTCACTTGCTGGGCAAATGGGTGTTGGCATTAGTCATTGCTGTTGAAGCTTTAATAAAAGCTATAGGAGTTGAGAGCAGTATTGTAGTGCATGTGCAGCCTAACAGGGAAATGTCTATTAGGGGAGAACTCCATTTTTTGTTTAGTAACTGTAAGAAGTGAACCTTTATGGACGTCTGGGACTAAGCAATTCAGAAATACTCCACACTTGCAAAGCCTCTTAATCTGAGATTGGACACCTAAAAAGAATGCATGACACTGAAATTTGCCACTGGAACATGCTGCTGATCCTTTCTTAATGTAGTGAGAAAACAAAACTGGCATCCATCTGCTTCTAAAGCCCACAGAGCACAAATACCCTTTTTTATGATCACATTCTGAATGTGAACTAAAATTTTTGTTTTCTAAGCTTCTGTGGTTTGGAACCTGAAGAAGAATATGTAAAGGATCACAGTAGCAATCATCTCAGAGAAAGAGATGAATGATCTGCACTTTTGTTCGCATAAGCTCAGGAGCAGAGCAGCTTGAATGTGATGGGGAAGAGGGAGGAAAATACCCAAAGAGAGAAAAGAGGGCAAAAAGAAGAGATCAGTGCAACTGAGCATGTACATACAAAGAAGAGTGTTTGTAAAAAGAGAAGCATTGAAAGGGCAGAAATTAATTTGCTCAACAATCCTTCATGAGGCAAGACTGGAAGGAAGGACCGGAAAATAAAAGTTCCCTCACAGTTTTGTCTGAATTCTGAATTTAGTCTCTACTTTGCATGTGGAAGCAATTTTAGTTCCGTTATTCTTAGTTCCATTCTTGTATTATTCCGTTATGTGACTAAGAATAGTCACAGGACTGACTCTTACTTAACCCAATCTTTATCTAGGCATAACCATTAGAGACTTCAAAGAGTACTTAGCCTCAATAAAATCCTGAGCAAGGGAATAATTATGTGGTCTTATATTTGTTTGTATCCTGTGACTAGTTACCAGTTGGGCAATGGAACAGAATGACCATGCACTAGCAGAGATGCATGAGCTGGCTGGCACTGAGTCTGTTAGACATGGGGGAAGCTTCTGGAATGTTCTCAGGGAAACCAACCCTGTAGCCCCCCTGCTATCAAACCCCTGCCATTCAAATTCAAGTGGTATAAAGGTTATAAAATGGGTAAAGCAAGTAGAAACCCCCCTTATGACATTTTGAATTACTCTATTTCATAAACAAACAAAAAAGACAGATTTGAAATAAAACATCTGAACATAAAAAAAAAAAAGGTCTTCACTGTGACACCTTCAGATGAAAAAAACAGCTAAACAAGACATATTAACACCATATGAAGTATGAATTGAATGTAACCTGCTGGGTCACTGATCCATGTCGTGTTGCTGGCAATTACATCATATAGCTCCCTCTGTGAAATGATTGTATCATCTCTGTTGGATGCTTATGAAATATGACATCATCCTCAGAAATTAGATCATGCATAACTCTGGTTTATCAGACCATTACAATGACATTATATACAAAAGTGAATTTGCAAAAAATTACCTTCTTCACTTTACCTATTCATCTTCCCCCGGAATACACCTGGACCTGAAAGAAATGTATTCTTGAAGTGACTGAAGGAATGCAAATCTGGGTCATGCTCTGTCTCTATGTAAATTGTTCTAAATCACCCTAAAATACTCATCAAGCTTGTACTTTTCCCCCCAAGCTGTTTAATCAAATGTACCTCATTTATAAACCTTGAATCATCACAGCTACCAAGTTATTTCAGGCATTTTTGCTCCTCCTGGATAAAAGGTAGCAGACAGCAGGTGTGTCTTTCCTACTACATCTCTAATTTGTTTAGAAGTTCTATTTGATGAAGTAAAAAGCCCAGTTACGACACTTTAAATTAAGTTCAATGACTCTGTGTTCAACTCTGTTCATGCTATCAAGGTGTTCTATGGTCTTTTTTGAGGCTTGATTAATATTATACTTCAGTCAGAATTGGTATGTGCAGTATCTTTAGTGAATTATTTTCATTGTGATACAGCCATTACATAATTACTTAGATTTCTTAGTTTCTTGGGCAAACAAAAATTCCAGCACACAACACAACTAGCATTCACTGAAAAATAATTAAGTGGCAAACTGTCCACTGCTATTAATGCCACTGAATCGTCCAGTCCAAACAAAGGTTAGTTTAGAACATCTGAAAAGATGGTATTCAGGGTTTTGACCTATTAAGAATAAACTGGACTCTAGTCTTCTGTTCGACATAGTTCTGACTCATCACACCCTGATTATATAAAGTCCTTCTGACCCAAGTAATTAAATAATTTGGTTCTGTAAGCATCAACTTGGCAAAATCTGCAGAGTAAGGAACTGAATAAATGAGTCGGAGAAAGAAAAATATGAAAGTGAAAAGTGTTGGGGGTAGGCTCAGGACTGCAGAGGAATTCAGAGAGTGGAAGGAAACCAAAGACCTCCTCCTTGAATCTTCTGCCTGAGGGACGGTGGTGTGACCTTTCCCCTGCGTTCAAGGGCACACATCTCTCCCTCTGGAGAGATGCTGGCAGCCCCTGCAGACTGGCTAC
>JAWMRA010000001.1:59273446-59319028 GCA_035584735.1 Pseudotriccus pelzelni | reverse complement strand
GATCTTACACGTGAAGCTACAACTCAGGAAAAGGACCCTCCGTTGGTCTGGAACTGACCCCTGTCCTCATAACCGGGGCAGAAAAGAATCAAACAAGAACGAGTCAATAAATATATTAAAATGTGTTATTACATGCAGATAAAAGGGGACATAAGAATAAAAGAATTAAATAAGAATTTAAAAAATTATAATAATTAATTGATAAGAGGAAAGTAAGCAGATGAAAGATGAAGGAATGCACAGTAGGGCAGGGGATGGAAGCATTTTGGATTTGCTGATTCATCTTCACAAAGCTGAGATTGAAGAAAGGTTGAGAAGGAACTGATTAAACTCACTGAATAGTTATGTTGCAAATTCCACATACTGTGCAGGCTCATAAGAGCACAGAGTTAACTAGTCAGGGGACACAAGTAGAATTAGGCATGAGAAGCTGGAGGGCTATCACTCACCAAGCTGATGTTAAGCAATAGAAATCCTTTTCAAACATCGGCTCTTAGCATATGTCATGTATCTAATGTATGTGTCTCAAGACTCCAAGACAGCAAGAGTGACATGCAGCAACTAACATATGCCTGGCACTTTTCAAGTACTGACACACTGAGCAAAACAGCAAGTACAAGGTGAAGAACAGCATGAGAGTATTAGCATCTTCCATTTTCCTGGAAGCTGAGAGTGAGAGACATTCTGTAGTTGCCAAAGGCAATATCAGCTTTACACAGAGGCTGTAAGGCACACAGGATGTGCACTGTATGTGTTGCTGCAGGAAGCACTGTATATGAAAAGTTAGATGTCTAACCAGGTATCAAAATAGTTAATAGACCCTCCACCACTACTTTTTTTTTTTTTTGAATGTGAAATCGTACAGACCATGACCAAGACATGAAAACTGTTTTTGCAAACGGTCGTTGTGCCAACATACTGGTGGATGAACTCCCCTTATAGAAATGGCACTACAGATGATCCTGAGAGCTACAGACTGAACTGGGAATTCTGGCTTCCACTGCTGTTAAGATGGTAATGTTTATAATAGTGAATAAGGTCACTGAGAGCCTAAATGGACATGGACTGCTGTGAAAAAAGTCAGCACAGCTTCTGTAAAATGGAATCTTACAACACTAATTTGCTATTACTTGAACAGGTGGCACCTGGACAAAGACACTACCTATCTAAATAATATATTTGTTTCCTGTAAAGCCTTTGACAAGATTCTACATCAAAAATTATCAAAGAAATTAAATTGCCACTGGAAGAATTGAAAAGACTCTTTTGTGGACTGAAAGCTGGTTAAATAATAGGTGCTATACAGAGAGGTTAATGGTCACTTTTCTAAATGAAAAAGAATCTTCAGTGAAGGTTCCCAGAGACCATCAGTGTCCTGGAGAAGGGAATAAACAGTACATTTCCTAGTCTGCAGAAACAAGGCCACCTAAGGCAAAAAGGTTGGTAGCTGAGATTCGGTGTAGAGAGACAGGAAGTAATCCATCTAGAAAAGAAGAATCTAAACGTGGTCTACGTGGTGCTGACATTAGAACTGATGTTAAATCTAGTAAAAGAGATTTGAAAGCAACAGAGTTGACTGTTTTGTGAACTGACTCTGTGTACAGTGGCAGACCAAAATGCCTGCAAAGTCTTAGTCATCATCAGTATGAGTGCTCAGGACAAAGTAGAGAGGATGTCACTTTGCTGCTGTACTAAAGCTCTGCTGAGCACATACTGAATTCTGCATTATTCTGTTCTCTGCATCCCAAAAGAAGGTGGAGTTGAGTTGGAGAGGGTTCAGTTCAGATAGCCTAAGATGAGGAACAGCTGCTTTATAAGGAGTAGGGGCTGAGACTTTTCAGGTTGGAGAATGTAAGCAGGAGATGGGATATGACCAAGGTTTACAAAAGAGTGAAGGCAATAGAACAACTGAGCACAGAACTGTTGTTTGATAAATATTGGATTGA
Organism: Pseudotriccus pelzelni; assembly: GCA_035584735.1. Classification (NCBI taxonomy): domain Eukaryota; kingdom Metazoa; phylum Chordata; class Aves; order Passeriformes; family Tyrannidae; genus Pseudotriccus; species Pseudotriccus pelzelni. Next base: position 59,317,082 of record JAWMRA010000001.1, on the reverse strand, counting down.
ACTGTAGGAGTTAAGTTTAAACTGAATAAAAGAAGGGTTTTTTTTTGTGCAGCAGGTAGTGCTCTGGCTACAGAGATTGTGGAAACAGACAGTATCAGCAGGATTTAAAAGAGGTTAGATAAATTTTTAGACAGCACATCTGTTAAGGGGTACTAAAAGGACTAGACAGGGATGCAGTCTTTACCAACTCTACTACAACAGTTCTAGATGCCAGGGGAGTATTAGGGGAAGTATCATAGAAAGAAACCAAACCCATGTAGTCTCCCTAGAAAGTATCCTGTTCTGTTACTGTCAGAATAGTGGTCTTTCTATGCATTCTCTTGGCACCTAAAAATTAGATACAGCTCAGTGGTACCATGCTTTGGGAGATATGTACCCATCCCTTGCCAAAGTCCCAAAGCCCCAGGCAGAGATGGTTAGGTTTTATACACACTCATAGCTGCCCAAGATGGAAAATCTCTAACAGATGCTGACAGAATTAGTTAAAAACAAATACAGCGAATGCTGGTGATATCAGCACAGAACTGAGTTAAAGCACAGCATGGCTTTTTATACTGACACTGGTCTGCGCTTCTCTGACAGACTGCAAATTAAACTATATTGTGTCTGTTTAAAAACAATCATGTAAGGTCCATCTTGGAGAAAATTCATAGGAGCAGACTAACACACAATTAAACTAAAAGCTAATAGCCACACAATGACAGTCAAGGTACAGTGCTCAAACTTGTTCCTTGGCTCTGTTTTGTACAGCAACAGACATGCATCCACTGGTGTTGGATTGTTCCATCAGACGCACTGGAATGGGGCCAGATCAATAATGACTTTGCCCTAGTCACTATACTGTTAACTACAAAATTATGAGAGTAGCTCATACTGATGTATCCTAGACACCAGCTAAGCTGGGTCCTACTAGCACTGTCATGAGGGCAGATGGGAGCTCAGCAGGATTGTATCTTGTAGCTACATGCCTGAGGTCTGCACAGACTTCTTCCAGCTTTAAGCTCTGCGTTGTTTTTGCTTCATTTTGTTATAGCAGAGGTGGCAGCCTACAGGAGTTGCACTGCATTTTTGTCTTCAGGTAGGCACATCTGAAACAGAAAGGAGGTAAAAACCACTGTGAACACTCACTATGCCTGTAATTTATTGTGTACGAGTCCCCTTGTACACACACTTTGCTCATACACACCTAAAAATAGGAGAGGGAAAATATGACTTTGTCATTTCACCCAGGAAGCAAACTTTTCCCTGAAGTTCTTTGATGGTGCTTTTCCTGGCATAAATTTATGTCACCTTTGCAGACAACACCAACAACTAGGAGAAGTCACATTTAGAAGCAACAGACTCATTCCATCTCAAGACCAGCAGACATTGATTTCTGGCTTCATTAAAAATCATTCTAATCTTACAGAACTGTAGCAGTGAACACTAACTGGCTTCATTTCATGTCAGCAAATAACTATTCAGAAGGACCTGTTGCACTATATATTTTAAGTTACTTCACCTGACATGGCAACTGCATCAGTTTACAAACTGCAGTCCTAAGAGGTTAAAAAAACCCTTTTATTTGATAACAAAACAAAAAAAACTTAATAAGCTGCTGTATAAGAAAGATGGAACATTATTTTCTGGCAAAGAAAATCTCACAGTGTGTGGAGAAATCAAATGAGTTTGCAAGACATCTCCAAATTAATCAAGTTGCACAGAACAAGACCACAGATAGGGGGCTCTGCAGGACAGGAAATAGAAGAGATTCGTTTTCAAGCAGAAACTTTCATAAATCTAACCCGATCTTTTTGTGCTCGTATCCCAAGTACAGTAGACCTTGTTCTCCTGTTTAGATGATAAGTAGTGATAGATATCCTTCTTAATGCATTTATGTATATTTTTTTCCTCCAAAATACAGAATAATTTACCAGTAGGTAGTGTAAATGACACAACACTTCAACTGATTAACAGAACAAACATACTATGTAGCCAACAGTCCTGTTGTTGCCATAGTTTGTAGCGGAAGGGCACTCAATCGGTTTATAATACTCTTTTTTAATCACAAACTTTGCAGCCTCTTTGTACACGCAATTCTACTGTTCCGTATTTTACAGGAACCTTAATGACACTCTGTGATGCACCAGTGCAGAGGATAACTGCAAATCTAGGACACTAAATCTTTAAAATCCTTCTCAGACTGTAGCAAACACCCTTTAAACTTGTTTAGCTAACGGTGGTATGGCACAAGAAAAAAGAGAGTGGCAGTCAGGACCTTCCTGCTTGGCTGTTATCAGTTATTCTCCTTCTTTAATGTTTAGAGGGCTAAGTGTGCTGGCAGTGAGCCTCTCAATGACCACAAGACACAGCAGCATCAAATCTGCCTCAGCTGACCACACACACTACATGGACACTGCCCAGTACCATCACCCGATACCTGAATTAGATTATTCCATAAATCCTTCACTTGTTTCTGTGCCAGATATCACCTCACCCCATTTTCCTGCCTTGTAACTTTCCTACGTCATTTCTGACCCCCAAAAGCATCACTTCGTCATGCGTCACCAATAGTGTCTGCTTCCTGCCTCTCCCCTTTCCTCCTCTTATCCAACATCACTGCACTATCTTCTTACAGCTGTTCTAAAAGGCTGATTTCTTCCTGCCCACCTTTTTTATTATTCACACACACACACACACACACACACACACACTCCTTTTCCATTGACACAACCTACTCCTTAGGATATTACCCTTTCTTACAAAGTCAAAGCATTCGTATCTGCCATCCCCTTACTGATGATGACTATCCATGTTTCCTACAGCTGGTTTTCCTCTGTGGCTCTCAACGTCACACTGAATTCTTAAGACCATGCTGTCTTTGTATCCTTTCATTAATATTTCCTCTCCAACATTCTTTCTAGCTAATGTTTAAGCTCCCTGTTAGTGTCCTTAATGGACGTTTCTTTCCCTTTCTGCTCTCAAACACAAAGAATCTTATCAGCTCAGCAGGATCCAGGAAGATTTGAATGGCTCATCAGGTGGGATTGTGCCGCATACCTACCCGAGCTGCAACCTGATATTCTCTGTGGCTGTCAAGCTCTACTCATGTCATGCACAAACAGGGTTTCTGGGCAACAGATCAAGCTTCCCCATCTGGATATCCTTCCCACAAATACTGGCTTCTGATGCAGAAGCAAGAAATTCCTTCATTCCTTAACCCAAGCGCTTGACTCTGCCCATCTCCTACTGCAGAAGAAATTGCACCAGAAACACACAGAAGGATCTGAGGAGAAATAAACATGAGTCAGCTCAGATGATAAAAAATCAGTTCATAATACAAGACTTTTTTTTGTAATTGATCTTAAAATGCTCCATTGGTATGCTTTTTACTTGTAACGTGTACTTAAAAAAGGGTAAATTACTTGTGTAGCAAATTTATTTAAACATATATCATTTGGTGTGATACTCTTTCCTCCCTCCGTGTACTGTGTGTGCGTCTCTCATAACATTCCATGGTAATCCTTCTGTTTTTATCTTGAAATCTGATTACTTTATCACATAGAGATTCGTCCATCTTATTTGCCTCCTGGTAATGGCTTTCATATCCCTTTGTCTTCTAGGAAAAATGTGTTTTAAATAACAGAAGTAAAACATCAAAGACAACGAAGCAGAGGAAAAAACTACCCCAAAACCTGAGACAAGCAATTGAGCAGTCAAACAGGAAAGAAAGCATTTAATACCCAGAATACTGAGAAGAAACAGGTTTGTTTCACTACCTGCAGTTTGGAGATGACTACTTATATATTACTCTGTCCAGCAATTTATTTGTTAAATTGATGGTTCACAGAGTGGGGAGATATCTTAGTAAGAACTTAATGAAGTAGAAAGATTGCTTAATACATTCAAGTATATGTTTATTCAAAGGAAAAAGACAAGAGAAAATCCATTTCCTGGCTCAGAACTTATTGGCTACTTAGAGACAGGAAACAGACTGTTTAGGAGGGGATGAATTTTGTTAGCATTTTTCTCCTTAAAACACACAAGAGTTGCAATGAAATGTTTTGATCACCTGAAATGTTTGTAGAAACTTTTGACTGCAACATTGCCTTTATAGAGAGACTTGTCCAATCACTGACTAGTTGCCAGTTATTTGTCAGTCTATCAAGCCTTACCTTGAAAAATCTCCTTTTTTCTTTCATGAAAAATCCAATATAAAGAAATTTCACATTTAAACCCATTCTTTGAAATAATGACTTGAACATCCAGCTACTGGGGTTTTTTTCTTGAGATACAGAACACATATAAGTGAGAACATCCATTAATTTGAACTATTATAGAATTTGCTGCAAGAAGTTGTACTAAGTTGTAGTTACAATTGGCTCTGCATCCAAGGCATTTTCTACTCCAAAAAATTCTTATCTGATTAAACTTCTGCATTTCTGTTATTGTCGCAAACAGACAGTGCAGGGGGAATTCTGGATAGGATAACATCTGCTAGTAAGACCTGTGCTGTTCCCCCTACAAATGTGCCTTGTCCCAAAATAAAGAGAGAGGAAGGAGTTTTTCAGCTGCACATTAATTAAGCCTTGTTATCAGCCAGGCAGACTATACTACCTGGAAAGTAGAAGCTGATTTGTAACTCATGATACAGTTCAACAGAAATCAAATACCCATTTGGATGAGTTGATACACACATTCACTGTAGTGAAAAGACCTTTCTCCTCTTGCTTACTATGGATGTAACTTACATATGCTCAGGAATCAGTTTTTTATATCTACTTGCTGTACAAAGCAGGCAAGCACAACTGTGAAAAATACCATGAAACTTTATTTCTGATTACATTGTCTTCCTTCCCTATAATCTTGGGTAATACAAAATTGATCTGAAGAGCAGGTCAGACAGCAGTGCCTGGATAAATGGTAGGAAGAGGAGGTGCACACAACTCCTGTTATGTTCCTGATCTTTATTATACCTTTTTGATCCCATATAAGACTCAGATTAGTTAATTACAGGAACTTCCTGAGAAACACCAGTGTTGAAAATAGTAGAGAACAATTGCTTTCTCATTGCTGGCTCTTCCAAACTGGTACATCGGGGAAGATATTACTGGTGTCAAAGGTTATACTAGCTAACCTATCACTGGCATCTTTCAAACTTCACCTTGATTATGCAGGAGACAAATAAAATCAACTTCAACTCTCCAAGAAAAGATGACATATATGATGAAATTGGAACAATTGAATTACAAGGTAAAAGTGCAGACATATCAATAGACTTGAGACTTGGCTGTTCTTTGGGAGACTTGTGCAGTCAAGTCAGTAATCTATGTTAACATCTCATCTCTGAAATGTTGATCCTGGTTTGAATCAATGTTTCCAGAAAATGGATTCACTCTTCCTTAGTTTCAATCTGATTGTTTGGCTTAGAAAATAACTGCTTTAAACAAGGAGACCTTCTACTTGTCTGGGTAAATTTTGTTCCAATTTTTATTTTGGCCACAAGTCAAAGATAACAGCTGTATGCTTGTGGGTTCACTGAACTTTATGTGCTTGTTGGCTGCATCACCAACTAGAGGGAATAACCAATAATTAGAACATTTCAGGTCATCTTGAGAAGAACAGAGTTTTCCTGTGGTTGGAAAGGTCACATGACCTTTTTTTCAGATGTTCCCAAATGTGAAGCTGTCAACCATGGAGCACAGAGCTGCATAAACAAATAAAACGGCCATCATTGTCAGACCAAAAGAAACAACACAAGGATCTACGTCTAATGATGAATTTTGGGCAGATACTTTTAACTATATATAACAACTTTAACTCTGTAAATTCATAGTAGACCTAAGGATTATCGGCAGATCTCGTTCAGATATTCTTTGCACATAGGCAGCCCTGGTCATAATGATTTTTAGAAGAGCATTGAAAACCTTAGTTTCTTTCTCTCTTTTTTTTTTTTTTTCCTTTTTAAGTTGAATCAATACCGGTTTACATAAATATATGTTCCTGTTTTCCAGTTGTTCCTGCAGCAGCATTTATGTCTATCCATTGACAAGAAAAACAACAAGAAATGTAGTAGGATGAAAGCAGAAAGGAGAAGAAAATAGACATTACTTAGATTAAATGGCTTTAGGTGTGTGCAAATTTTTGGTTTCTGATAGAAGTGTACATATATTTCAGCACTTTGAGATTATTATAAAGAAAAATAAAAGATAACAATCTTTGGAATACCTAACCGATAAAACTGTTTTTCTTGTTAGTAATAAAATAGGCACCTCCTAATATGGAAAGGATCAAAATAATTTTTGTGTTACATCTTTTAATCCCCAAGTTTCCTAAATCTGTTTGTGGGACTTCTATCTAGTAATTTATGCTGTAGATAGGTAATTTATTTGACAATATTGGAGAACTTATGCATATGAGAGAGCATATGTTTGTCTGAAGGATTGAACAAGAGATGAATTCTTGAAAGGCTGCTACAGTTATCTTTTTTATCACTACAAAATATGCCCTGGGAGCTGTCAGTTACAATTGGTGTACCATTAGAGAGAGAACATTGCTTGAACTTCACTTGATACAAACAAACGATGGTACCACTGAGAAGGAAACCCTTTCTGCCCTGCAATTGATATGTACTGTAGGTTTGAATCCCAGAGTGAGGATTTGCAAAGAGCAGAGAGCTGTGGATTCCTTATGCTCCATGAAATTTCCCAGTACCATAAAATATGTGAATCCTCACACATTCATATTTGTGGGTTCACCTAAGCTAGGAAAGTGCTTATTCCAGGTGATCCAGTCCTGCAATTGAAACTTCTGTTTTTGACATCCCAAATGAATGTTTAACCCACTAGATTAAGCATTTGAGGAAATTGAAGGGTTTTCTATTGTCTCTTGTTGAAGTTGCTACTTGCTGTGTAAATAAATGTGCTTCAGAACCAGTAACTGATCTTTCATCTCCTGTACCCAAAAGCAGTGCTGAAATTACTCTTTTATTCTCCCTCAATTCATTATTAATACAAAGCAGAACACCTCCAAAAGCGAAGATACATCCAGAATAGTTGAAATGTGTGATGATCAGGCCACTGATCTAACGATGGAAAGTCTACAGATTAAATTCTTCTGACTCACACAGAACAACATCTTGGTGCTGCCCTTGTACCTCATTTTCAGGAGCTCAGGGCTACCAGCTGTCCTTGTAGGTAAAGATTTTCTTGTTTTGATCATAAATTCCCCCACTGTTGAAAGTAACCTATAGATATCTCCACTTTAAAATATATTGCCTAAAAACAACGTCTCTTCCACCTAATAAAATTTCCCACCAGAAAAACACTGGCCACTTATATTTGTGAAAACCATAACTCCACTGGCTTACATTTTAAACAAACTACCACTGTGCCAACAAATTATACATGTTGTACATAAGTGCAGAGTTAAGTCCATAGTTTACAAGATGCTACTAAAATGTGGTGTGGAGACTATTGGATATGCATTCTACTCTCGTGTTATTCCACAAATGCTTCTGTATTTCTCTTTTGAGAAATACTGAAAATTCCATTGAATATATCCTTGTGGATAATTGGACAATTACACTAGTCTTAACAGTCTGAGTGCACGAAGAACCCAAAAATACTGCAAAATGTATAGAATTGTGATAACAATTGCTTTAAAGTCACATCTCTGATTTGCATTTGAGACAGTTAATTCTCAGAGTAACACTTGCAAGACACTGCCCATCCCCTGTGACTTTTGAGGGACAAGTCTTCAACACACTCAAGAACTGACTTAGTAGTCTACAAAAAACTTGAGCAATACAATTCCTTCTAATGCCTCTGAGGTGAGCTTTCATCTTCTCTGCTGCCTTCCTTTTCAGCCAATTGAAAACAAATAACTATTCATTAAGACTCCAGGAGAAGAGGGGAGGGAGAATAAATCTGGATAGAAATAGGTAAAATAACAAATAAATATACTTAAAGCAGCCAATTCAATTTAGAAGCATTAGCCTGCATGGTTTAGTTTTTAAACAGCAGTTTCTAGGTGCCTGCTTGTCTACAAATCCTTGATAAGAGGATGGGAAAATTAGTTTTGCAGAAGTCTGCCAGTCTTTCAATAATATTTATGCCTAAGACTACAGCCCTTTTGAAAGCCCACTTGAACAGCAAGGCAGGGGGACAGCTGTTCACTAACCTCTGCAGAGAACAGAACGAGGTTAGCATGAGATTTATGGGAATTAATTTTGCATCCTGAGACAAGTCTAAAAAGCTCAACCTACATAATTAAACTTGATATTGAGGTTACTGAAGGCAACAGGATGACATCAGGATATAACACTAATTTTTATCAGATCCTAGAGCCTGTGTCTCAAAAAAATTCTTTATTACTCATGCCAGCATCCTGTTAGTAGAACAGGAGAAAGGTTACCATTGTACTGGAGGGGGAACAGTTCTATTGAGATGCTACTGACTGGTAATTACAATGCAACAGTTGAAAATACTGGGATAGATGCAAGATGAACTTGAACTTGCTATGCAGCAAATAAAAGTCACCTTTGATTCAGTCTAGATCGGTACTATAAATGACTAGTTATTACCTGAGCCCCAAGCCTGGTCGTACACAGTCTTTCTTAGTCCAAACTGTAACCCTAGAAATGCATGTACTGATCAAAGAAACAACTGTCATTAAAAACAGATAGCTCCCTCAGTTTCTGGAGGTAGTAGAAAGGAAAAACTACAAATATAACTCCACTATCACATTTATCAAGAGAGCAGTAATATTCCCCAGCTCATCTGTTCTTCAATTTAAATATTTGGCTGCCTTCTTTTTTTTTTTTTTTTTTTTTTTTTTTTTGAGCATTGCCTCATTTCCCAGTTGTGTAATATCTATAGAATATTTGTGGAGCTTTAACATTTTGTTATAATTAAAGGGATTTATTTTGCTCACAAAATATCGGGATGTGTCCATGACTCCTAAATCTGCTGAAAAGCAGAGCTAAAATATTTGCCTCACTGAAGTTAGTACTGAAACTACCATAAAGAGGAACAAGTTTCCACCTAATGAGAGTGGAGCCATGCATCTTCTAAAAGGGCAAAGTACTGTATTACCAAAACAGAATATAATTCATCGGGGATTTACATCTTCTTATGATCTGTAAATTATTATCTAGAACATGGTAAATTATTCTGGTCATTTGCAATCAAGAAAAACTGCACGTGGTTCAGACATAAGGTGTTAGGAAAAAGACTGAAAATCAACCCCCTCCCAAGAATTCTGGTTTTCTTTAGCCTATCAAGAAGAAAGCAGTGAGGCAGTGTCACCTGTTTCTGAAAGTGCATTGCAAAAATAGGAAGGAAAAAATGGTTAAATTAAAGGATGAGGCTGGCACAGAAACTACTTATGTAAACATAATTAAGCTGTAAATTAAAGCTGTAAATAGGGAGGGGTTTCTAACCTTTATAGAAATGACATTTTGAACAGTCATCCAGTAGTGGTAATGAGATTAAAATCCCAGTTTCTATACTGAATTTGATAAATTTATAAAGTCATGTGTGTGGTTGCTTGAAAAAGGAGAAACCTAGGAAATTCCTTTCAGACCTGTGGAAAACAGTAGCATCTCATAGCTATAAAAATGGTTTTGAGGGGCAGATTTCCTGAGGTTTTAATATTTTTGTAAGTTTGTGTGTATATTTATTAATTCAGGAAATAACACAGATTTAATAGTCCCATGAGTATCAAAACAGGTTTAGCAGTTCTAAAGCTAGTATTTTTATGACAAGACAATTAAAAAAAAAAAGCCCTAGAAAAATGGAGGATGCACAGTTGTTTTGTGAGCACTGAAAAACATTTCATGCTTTAGCCACTGAGTAAACATTCTGTACAGTAAAAGTATCAGTCCAGTTCAAATCTAAGTATGTTCTGTCTTATCGTGCTTGGGTGTATGTAATGAATTTTTAATGTATTGTTTGCTTTTGACCAAATAGATGTTTAGCGTAAGGCTTTTCTCAGTTTAATGCCAAACTTCTGCAAGCTAGGAACACTTCCTTTCAGTGGCCTTACTAACAAAGACTCATTAGGGTGTGGAAGATCTCTCCACGCAATGTCCTGCCTCAGCATTGCTTGGGCAGGGGCTGATGGCCCTGGGAGCTGAAATAGGGTCCTGAGCCATAGTCAGGTCCTTGAGCCTCTGGCATCCTACAATTCCGTGTAGTTTTTCTGCTCATGCACATCTGAATGCAAGTGAATGAACAGAAAAACAGAAAGATATGTCTCAAATTCTTTTTGTGCACTGGTGTGAGTAATCAACACTGAGGAATTACTGGGAAAAGTATTTTTTTCCCTCTTTTGTTTACATACAGCAGCAGTGTGTTGTTGTGTTTGTCCTTTGTCTCCTAGCTTCTGGTTTCCTCTCTGCGCCCTTAGAGATATTTTTATCCACAACTTTCATTGTCTGGACTGCTAGGACCCTCCCAACTACATAAAATCTTTAGATTCTTCTGATTAAAAGAAGAACAATGTTTGCTTAGCTTGAATGAGACAGGTATTTCCTATTTCCTTCTTGGAGAAAAAGAAGAATCTCTTCTCCAATTATGAATCACACCTCTTCCAAATTTCCCCACAGTTTTTTATTTAAAAGTGATCTTCAGAAACTGGTAATGAAAACTTGCTTCTTCTTCAGCAGGTATTTTTTTATGAGCACTGTTTCATTTATCTACTCCTCATGTTCTGTCAGATTCCCTGTCCTATCTTCAGATCCAGGGCATTAAGCAGCAGATCACATTTAATGGATTTTGACAGGCCTCAGTAGCTGGTACCTCCTACAGTGATAGCCCCAGAGAAAAACACAAGGCTATGACAAGGTTTAACATCTCTGTATTTAATCAGTAGAGCTCACATAATTCCTCTGCCTACTTGACATGAAACAAGTTGTGTGATAAATAATATGCTTAGCTAAAGATTGAGAGGAAAAATATAACCCCCTTCCACAGTAATTTTGGAAAATGCTCATATTAATACCTACACCTTTTACTTCATGTCATAGGAATCCTTTCATACACAATTTGCTTGAACTCTGGAATTGCACATCCCTGGATTCAAAGAAACTAGACAAGGATATCTGCATCTTTTAAGTTAAGCTTCAAACGTCCCACCTTCACATCAGTACTGTACAGCAGTGTAACAGGAGGAAAAGTATTTGAGAGATGCTTTATACAGAAGATTTCAAAACCTACTGTACAACTGAAAGTTTAGAATTAATTTCCATTTTTTGAGGATCCCCTTTGGAGAAGAGCCATTTTGTCTGCCATTGTCAAGTGCCTTGCCAACCAGTGGCATTGGTCGGAAGGTTTAACAGAGGAGGCACAATACGCTGTCTCTTCATAGGGCAGAGACACACAGATCAGTTGCTAGAAAGCTGAGCAAGAGGATCTGTGAAGCACTGAGGCTGATTACATGTCAGCAAAGAAAAAACATCTATGGGCACTTAATTTCTTCAATTTAAAAAAAAAGAGTGTTTCCCACTCCTTCAGGATATAACTTCAAAATATGACATTTACTTTTACATGGCTAAAAATAACCTCTGCTATCAACACTGAGCATGTCCCTACTATTACCTTCTAGTCAGCAGTAAAAGATTTGTCTTTTGAAAGACGTTTAAAACCTGCTATTAGAATTTCTGGTTGTTTAAAATGCATTATTTACAATAACACTCTTCTGGAAGTGCAGTGTAGTAGTAAAGAAAAAAACCATACATCTAGATACATATAATAGCTGGAAAAAGCTATTTATAAATTTGACACTTTCATGAAGCCATAGCCACCTTTTTTTTGGCAAGCATGATGTCCAGTGAAAAGAAATGCACATCTTTTCATATAAAAGAGAACAGAATTAAAGTCCCCCAGATTAAGGACTGTGCTGTAAAAGAAATCAGTACAGCTGTTCAAGGAACATCATGATTCTTTGAAGATTTGATTAATATATTTGTCATTAGCATAATGATTTTTTCTGCTGTTCAGATGAAAATTAAATTTCTGATCAAGTTAACAGCACTATTTAAAAAGAGACAGGGAGATATGCAAAGTTTAAGGGGTAAAAAGTCCACCCAAACTAGCTGCAAATGCAAGCCTAGTGCAGATCATTAATATAAGTAATAGTTGTTAATACATGATTGCCTCATTATAATAGTGACATTCCAATTAATTGTTTCAGCACCTTTCAAATTGAACAAATTTCCTCTTCATGTTCTTTATTGTGCCCTTCATACTTTCTTGTAAAAGAAAAAAGCCCTGATCTTCTTAAAAGAAAACAAGTAGGAACTTTACAGGTCCTATTTTTTTCAAAGCAAGTTAGTGGATTTCTTCTTTCAGAAGAAATCATAAGGAGTATAAATCATGTTTTCACTCAACTGAGAACAGTCATATATTTTTCAGCATCTGAACACATTCCAGATTTCTGCACTTCCCTAATCATGTGCAATTCTTTAATAACTGCTAGGTATCTGCCAGCTGTAGGAAAATTGATGCAGCATGCATCAGAGACTTATCATTACAAGGCTGTATTTTTACCCCTATGCAATATGATTTGTTGTTCCTTTTCAGCTAAGATTTGAAAATAGTTAACAAATAAAATAATAATTAAGTGTAATAAAATTTGAGTAGCAATAATTTATTTGCCTTCCAGTTTCAGCCCAGTGCTTGCATACACACTTTTGTGCGTGCAGGACACTAACACACTGACTGTTTTATAGGGGATTACTTCAAATATCTTAAGCATGGCTTTCTTCACATGGTTCCCCTTGGCAGACAGTGCAAATAAATATTTCAATTGTCAGTGTGCAATATCAGCAACCTAGTTCAACATCTAGATAACTATACAATAACTGAGGGTACATTTATTATTAGTTTCCGTAAGAGCCATGATTGAAGACAGATGTGGATTTGAAATTTGGTCCAAATTCCTAGACAGCTAATATGCAAAATGAAGAACACACTGATGGTAGCAGCAGGATAGAAGCTATATATTAATATTTGCCATAGCTTAATAAATTGTACCTGAATTTCTCCACAAAATATGAAAATCAGGATATTTAGTTCTCTTCTGCCACATTCTTCTTTATCTTATTCCTCAGAGTAACCAATTCTCCTCCTTCTCTTATGATGTCGTAGAAGTGATCAACTGAAATGAAGACTGTTCAGAGAAGTAGTTTCATGGAATTATAGTGGCAAAACTGTGCTCCAAGATACAGCCCGATTATATGCATACATTGCAGATTGCAATGAGAAGCATGCATAAAAGAAGAAATACTGGATTAAGTCCCCTTGTGCACATAAGTAAATGATCAGTGAACATTATTTTTTCATGATCACATGATCACTGCATATTTTTCACTGAATCCCTCACCCTTTCAACACAAAAGATAGATAATGCTCAAAGAGTGAACAGGTGCTAGGTTTTTTTATTTTTATCCATGGAATTTGATGTGTGGTCTCAGGCCCTATTTGCTGCACACTATTCAAATGTCATTCTGAAGACTGAATTATTACTTTCCGCATGAGTATTCCCTATGGCATCTATTATTATTGTATCTGAATACTTCAGAAACGAGCACTTAGCCATCCTACACTACCTCTGCAAGCTTTTTATACATCTGAGCTACTAGTGAACTCAATACTGTTTAATATCTTCATCAGTGGCTTGGGTAATGGGACAGAAAACATCTTTTTTGGCACAGTAAAGCAGCTGATATGCTGGAGGGCAGGATTGGGATTGCTCCATAGCCTGGAGGAAGGATCAAGCAGGAACCTCAGGAAACTTGGCAAAGGCAAATTAGAAGTCCTTCACTGGTGATGGAATAAGCTCTTCTAGGTTGGACCTGAGTGGACAGGCAGCAGCTGTGCAGAATAGCACTGGTTGAGAAGGCACAATCTTTGTGAACAAGTGGAACATTATAAGCAGTAAGGCCTCCTGGAGATGATTTCCTTCTACTCCAGTTTTCTGAGGTTTGGAGCAGTATGTCCAGCTTTGAGCTCTTTGGTATAAAAGAGACATTGACAAACTAGAAAGCACCCACTCCAGAGTTACTAAGATGCCCATCTAGGTCACCTAGTGACTAGGGATGTAGAACACTTCATATACAGAAAGAACCAGAGGAAGCTATGTTTGCTTATCCTGGAGAAGGAAATACTAAGTATGAATCCAATTCCTGCTTTCAGTTTCTAAAAAGTCAGTTTTGGATAAGCAGAGCAAGGGTCTTCTCAGAAGAGCACAGTAAAGGACAAGAGGCTGCAGCAAAGGAAATTCTGTCTGGATAAGCTGGACGAAATTCTCTGTTGAGTACCACAAAAGGTGCCAGAAAAGCTTTTGGAAACTGTCTCCTGAAAGATTTTAAAATCTGAGTTATTTTATGATTCTGTGATTTCCAAATAATTTTCCATCACTACTGCATAGACAGGAATGTCAACCTGTGCTTTAGGAAGACAAAAAGACAGAAGCTTGGCTCTGCAGCTTTGTCATAAGAGTACTTCTCTGGAGGGGAAGACATCTGACTTTACTTCTCATGAAGATTGCTTTACTACGACATTATTGGATGTTGCATAGACCTTAATGTCTTTGTACAGAACTTGCAGAAAATGGATGTGGAGGTATGCAATGCAAAATAAAATGTAGGTTAAGTTCTATATTAAAATTAACTTATTTTTAGTAGTTTTAATTTGGAGAAGAGCTGCTACCTCTTTTAAGGCAAACAGGTTATTAGCAAGTCCTCCAAGAAGTACTTTGTTTCTTTCTTTGTTACAGATAATTTCTACCTAGTTGAATTTTATTCATGTCAGTCTCAAAGTCATCTGTTCTGTGAAGTTCACAAGTTGATAAAACATTTATTAGGATTGCAACAGAGAGATTTGTATTAACGTTAGCAGTATTTAAAGAGCAATCAGTGCAGAACTCCAAACAGTAATAAATTATTTTTCAAAGGTATGAAAGAGATGCTTTCATTAGAGCAAACACAGTCAATCTTTCAATCTTTGCCAGTGTAATACGATATTTTAAAGTCATACAACAATGAAATAAGATTCATTTCCTAAGATAATTGGGAAGTGGCCAACACAAATATATAAAGATTATATTGCCATGTATAAAGAATGCGAAGAACAAAGCAGGTTCTGTCATGGGGCCTGCCGTATGCAAATACCACATTACAGGCCTTCAGAAAAGATGCTTAGGAAGGAATTCCACTGACAGGTTGTTGATACTGTCTCCCATAAGATGCTCAACAGAGGAAAGTGCAATGTCATGCACCTGGGGAGGAACAACTGGTGGCTGCTTACCTGAAAAGCTAGTTTGCAGAAAAGGACACTAGCACAGGTTTCCCAGGGAGGTTGTGGAGTCTCCATCCTTGGAGATATTTGAAAGCCACCTGGATATGGTCCTAGGGAGCCTGGTCTAAGTTGCCCTTCTTGAGTACAGGGCTGGACAAGATGACCCCAGAAGTCCCTTCCATCCTCAACCTTTATCTGGTTTATTCTGTGATTCTGTGACATCACTGTAACGTCACTGCACTGTAAGAAAGTTAGAACTGATCTTATCATTAGCTTGTTGTGGAAGTCTTTAAATGTTACACTGGTAACTTTCTAGCCCCAATAAAACAGTTCTGCTGCTTCCCTGAAATGCAAACTGGCATATGTAAGATCTGCGTGCGTATTTATGACTGGATCTGAGCATATCTAAACTGCTAAGGCTCAGTGAGGGTCAGGGGTTGGAGCTATATCCATGTACCACGATCAGGGTAAGCTGATCTAGAGTCTGGAAAATCCAAAACCCCTGGGCAAGCTCATACTGTAGTTTAAAGTCTGTTGAAAATCAGCATCAAGATCTTAATGCAGAATGCAGGAGGCTGGAAGAAAGAGCAAGATGAGTAAAGACAGCTTCTATCAAAAGGCTTTGTCGGACATCAAACAGCGGATAGGTGGGTGCCCACTAAGCAAGCTCACAGCATGTCAGTCTGAAGTCTGCTTGAGCTTGACGGCTAAGGCAAAGTCTTTCACAGTGGAAACCTTGTTGGAACAGTTCTGGTGCTTCTTCTTTTCAAAAACAACATATTGTATGTCTATATAAACAAAGCTACTACAGCATTCAAAAGCAATAAATTCAGCTCTTTATTTTTTGCAGTCAGTAGCCTCAGTCTCTCTAAACAAAAAATTAAACCTACTTTCAAACTGAGCTTAACCATGTAATACCCAGTTTCCTTTCTACTTTCATTCTTCTGATTCACCACTTTTATCTAATTCACTGCATTTACCTGATTTGAAGCACATCTCAACAAAGATATACAGAAACTCAATTTCTATTTCTTGTGACTGTAGTAAAGGAAAATACTCGACTAGACAAAGAGAAAAGTGGATCCATATCTACATTTTTTCACGTGTGTCATGGTTTTGTTTGTTCTTGGAGCTATACTGGGATTTCCCTTTTCCCTTGCCCACTGTGTTGGGGGGGGAAGGGGGAATTGGCCGAGGTGACTGTATCTAGTCAACTAAGTGTCAGAGAAGAAAAGTGCTAGTAAGGCTGTATTACCATGTTAATTGCCTCACCTTGTCTCTAGGGAAACAAGGGGAGGAGTTGGAAGCCAGGAGGTGGGGTGGGAGGTAATCAGAGCTGTGGGACGACAGCCCAAGACAGTCTGTTGGACTGCTGCTCCCCAGGTGGCTGTCCTGACTGCTGTCTGGACTGCTGCTTGTGGCAGGATTACAGCTTGGAGTTTCTTTTTGCTTGGATTTCCATCGAAGAGGGCCGGAATCCACACCAATTGTGCATCTCAGTCAGCAGGAAAGAGTGAGTTCTCCAGTGTTTGGGAGCCGGTTTCTTCCCTTCCTCCCCTTTCCCCTTTTTGGTGAGGGGGGGAGGACGTTCATTGTCCAGCTCATCCCCAGCACTTGGGAGGCCCCACCCTGTGACTACCAGTGATCAACCAGCGCCCCCTGCCAACTGACTCAAACAACTGCAGGCTCCACATCTCCAGCAGTTCAACAGTGCCTCCTACTGACTGTGGCTATAATTGCCCCAAAGGGTGAAAATTGAACTGTTTTCACTGTTGATTTTATTCGTTTGTCTTGAAGGGGATTGTTTCTGGGTATAGGATTACTGTTTGGGTGTTTTACTTTTGTTCTTTAATTGTTTATGTCAATACATTTATATCTTTTAATAAAGGGCTGTTATTCCTACCTTGCTATAATTTAATTTTTCCCTTTCTCACACTGTTCCTCAGTTGGAGTCTCTTAATCTTGGATTTGTAATTACTTAGAGGGGGAAGTTTTGGGTCTTCCTCGTAATTTATTCCCGGCAAAACACCTGTATCTCATTTAAACTGAAACAATGTACTAATGAATTATAGGAATGCATAAAATTTTCCTCCATCATAATGGAAAGCCAAATTTGTCCTCCAAGCTATCTGTGTTACCCAGTATTTTCTGAAAATATAAAAAGAAAAATCACAAGGTAATTGGAAAAGTCCTGAAGTTTTTCCTGCTGGCATATTTTTAAATCACTTTTGAATTTCCTTAGCTTCAAAAGGACAGTCCAATCTGGCCTTTTATTCTGCTGAGTAACCAGACATATTAGGCTTCACAATCTGACCTTTTGTCTCCAGAGACCTGTTTCTTGCAACTATAAAGGTGTTAATAGAATCTTCAAGGAGTTCACAAATTTCTTTTGGTTTATATTTCATATCTTTGATACAGTTCCTGGTTGCTAAAATAGATCTCTTTCCCCCTCCCCGTCTGAGTTTGTAAGCAGCATATGAGCTGTATTTCTTCTTTTGAGAAAATGCTGCTTTAGTTATTCAAAGTCTGTCAGTTTCTGCCCACAGTCCCCAGAGATTAATATTTAACTGCCCTCAAAAGGTAGCTCAGTTCATAATTTTTAAAGCTGCTGTTTATACAGGATTTTTCTATTTTTAGATATCTCGCTGAAGTTTGTGACCAGCAGATAATTTTGGTCCTCCCTTCTCTCAATCCAACCCTAAGATTTTTTTAAGGACTTCAATTTGTGCAGTTTCAGAGTTTTTTCAGGCAATATCTGATGTTCCACAACCTATTGCTTCTGCATTCTCCCTCTGTCTCCTCTCTCAAAAAGTATCCTGCCTCATTACAGTGCTGTTTATTCTGCAGACAGGCAGATTTTAGTGCCATCCTGCCAGGTTATCTAGACAGCAAGTTGGTTCAGTGGAAGATTTCAAGTGGAAGAGAAATCCACTGAGGGCCACAAAGGTTTTGGCTGCTGTGGGGGACTACACAAACCTTTGTTCTGCTCTAGTATGATGGCTTTTAGGATCAGATCAAATTAAAGTTCCACATATTCAAAGTGTTTTATGTGGAGTACCTTCAAAGGATGCACAGTTCCATTGAATTTGGAGGACTGAGGGCTACTTTAGGTTTCATCTTTGAAGATCACATAAGGAACTGAACTACAGTGGTATAAGAACAAGTGTTTAATCATGGTGTATGTGAAAAGCAGAATGGTCCTTCAAATGAGGTAGTACACACAGCTTCCATAGTTTCTTTTCCCTGTGGAAAAAGTTTTTTTTGTTTCCTAAGTTTTAGCCCTCAGATAGACATATCTGGGCAAAGGCACAGATGATGAAGGTACTGTTGGAGGAGAGCCAGGTGTGCCAGAAGCTGCCACCTGCACCCCAGTGGTGGGGTGACACCCCATGGGGACCTGCAGCTGTCCTGTTCCTCCCCAACACAGCCATCCTGGGCTGAGAGGGAAGCAGGAGGCAGGAATACAAAAGACTGCTCCTGTTTGTCCCGTTTTCATTGGCAACCTCCAGGTCCAAGGAAAGGGGCTGGAGGATGAGGGAATGGAGCTCTACAGGCCAGGGGCTGCTGAGGTGTAGCGCTAAGAGGAGTATGACCATGCCCTGCGCAAGGGGTTGCAGAGAGTGCTGGTGGAAGGCAAGATGGCTGATGCTGTCACTATTTGGGCTACCCTGGCAATTGTCCAGCCATGGCTGTGGGTCTAGGTGGGCTTGAGCTTCAGCTGCTCTGAGGAGAATCTCACTGAGAAGGTTTGAGCCTCAGCTCACCACTCTGTTTTGGTCTTGAGTGAAAGTAAGAGGATGAGTTCAAGGGCAATCAGAAGAGACAGCAAAAATTGAGTCCGTAAGGGCAATCAGCATTTAGGGTTTTATGATCAAGACTTTTTGCATCAGGGTTTTGACAATCCAGTGAACTGGTTTTGGTTGCTGATGAAGCGTTTCCTTCCTTTCACATGATGCAGTACTCTTGCCTGTGTCACATACTGCTGAAAGCACTAGACTGATGACACCAACGAGCAACATTTGTCGATATTACCTTAGGAGGGATTAATTTAAGCTTCCTCATATCACTAAATCTTCTTCTATTACATCTCAATTTAGCTATAATTGATCTCTTCTGTCTCTAAAGAGCATGCTGTAGAATAATCTATATTACATCTGTGTTAAAATACATGCCTCTTTTAGCCCTAACCCCTCCTCCCTACTTCTCAAAATGTCTTTGTTTACTTCACTGGAGCAGATGTTGGAAAACCTGCATTTCAGTCCAGCTATGGGACAAAGGCCTTAGTCCTAGAACAAAATGAAACAGTGATTTGTTCCATAATCAGTAACAGAGGATTTATAACACCCTCTCATCATCCTGCTGTGTTAATTTCATGACTGCCATGCATCAAAGTCTCCAAAGAGTATTTTTTTGTGCAAATGTACTAAAATAGAGGTATTCCTACTTGCAGCAAGATACGTTTTATGTCTCTCAAGTCCTCTCTCAGCAAGTACACATGGCAGAATTTATATAACAACATGAGTAAGAGAGCAAGCTTTTTTTCCTATAGAGTTATCTTCAACACTAGTCCCTCATCAAGCATACAGTGTCAGCAGCACTGCAAATTAAAAAGACACATACTATGTAGGAGGAGACATGAGACCTAGAGCTCCAGCAATATGCTCCATTTCACAGTGCAGTTCTACACATAACAGCGGTTGTAAATTGTCTGAACTACTGGCATAAAATAGAGTTAGAAAGGTAAAGAATATTTCATAAATGTCTTCAGTATTATCCAGTGCTGGCCCACATGACCACCACCAATAAATATAATAGTGCTAAATCATACAGCACTTCTGGAAGACTTATTATAAAGCTGCTTCTAAACTTTGGTTCTAAGCAAAATATAATCCTGCACATTGTGTTAATGTTTTGTTTGGTATATGAGCCACTTTCACAGTGTGCCACTTGGCCAGTGCATTGGCCTCATTGCCAAGCACAGCAGCCATGCAAAGCCATTTTGGAAACTTGCATTTCTGTCACTGGAATTTTCATGTGATAATACCACTGTCTTGGTAACAGTGGTTTGGGGTTTTTTTACAGTCTGGATTACATGACCTGCAGTGCAGGTAATACCATACTCACACTGAAGCTTCTAAGCACACTTACTTTTCAGACAGTGAAGTGGGGCAGCAGGGCAGGCTTCAAAATTTAGAGGCCTGGGAGCAAATACATTGAAACCAGAGGGTTTCAATTTTGACTCGAAGAACAAATGAGTTGATTTAATGATTCAGTGGAATTTGCCTTTTTAAGCACACTACATTATATATTAACTATTTGCTAGCACAAGTAGAACTATTACTGCTGTTTAACCCTGTGTCCGTTAATAGTAAACTCTTCTCCTCTGAAAAGGCCTTGCATTTTCTCATTATTTGCTGGGATTGACAGTAATCTCAGGCAGAATCTTACTGTTTAAACATAGCTGATTAAAAGGCTGATAAATTTTGGGGTATTTTAAAACATTCACTATACTCATTTTTGTTTTATGTCACATCTTTAAAATTTGTTTCTGTAGTGCTATTGTGAGTTAACATTTTCATTCTTTTTTTTACTGGTACTGGCAGTTGTGTATAAATAGACATGTTTTGGATTCAGTCAATCTCTATCACTGCCTTGGAAAGGAAATTTAATGATAGAATATTTCTGCTAATCTACTTTATCTATAAAGTTTTATTGTCTTTCTTGCTTACCTTTTACTATTATTTTTCTTTCAGGAAGGAATATGATCAAAATTACATCAAGCTTAGTCCTAAAAGATTTTGAATACCTATCATTTTTATTTAATCTAGCAGAATCTGACAGTGCTTGGCACCATTTATCATGCCCATCAAAGAACAGACAGAGAGGTTTGGCAGAGTGGTTGATTGAGTTCCCTTTTGTTAATGAAAACAATACTGTCAGCAGTCCATTAAAAACATTCAATTTCTTTTTAATATTCCTGGAGCAGTAAGAACAAAGCCAGAGGGAAAGCTGAAATTGGAAGAATTGTTTTAAACTTCACTTGTCTCATTTGTGTGTAGACCTATAAGGCATTGGGTTCTCCTGATATTTTTTGATTCAGATCTCTGTGGCAGAAGATAAAAGGAGGAATGGAAATGCCCCAGAAACTTGCTTTGGATGTTCAAGAGCAGCTGCACCAAATCAGTTCTGTATAAACATGTAAAGTTTATTAAAATAGATTTTTTTAGGTTTTGTTCCTGCTGAAAATCAAATCTGTGTGTCCAGACTTACCTACTACACAGGTTCAGGAGTTACATTTTAATACCTAAATAATGTTAATTAGCTGTGGATTTTAAATGTACATTTAAAAAGTAGAATATACTTCAATTTTCATGACATGATGCACTGAATTTTGAGTCATCGTGATAATTCATTTTTATTTTAGGGGGGTTCTGTAACTGCAAATAATGGAAACATTTTGTTTCCATTGAAAAACTATTGCTAGTATAGCCTGTACTTTCAACTTGAGAAGATCAGGTCTTTGCAGCAAAAGTATGTACCTAGAAATTAGCTTGTTGTTTCACGTGCCCTTCATTCTCTTTACAGCATTTTAGCAAAAAAAGGAGAAACAGCTATAACTTGCTGCTCCGTTTACCAGTTATGTGCTTTCTGAAATTTAATCCAAAAAGAAATCATGTATTAATTATGACTTGCTTCACTGTTTAGCTTTTAAAACAAAGAAATCTAATTAAGGGTGTCATATATATACTACAAAATAGCTTAAAGTATGTCAATCTAATGTAAACGAAAATTGTCTGGAGAGACATAACTCTCTGTCCTATTTCCTCTCTCCTGCCTTATGAATCCCAGAATACACCAAGATGATGTTCTGCCCTGCCTCTCTCTCTGACAGTGTTCCTTGCAGTCATAATGCAGCCATTCCACCTGTGATGGGTACCCAAAACTAATTCGCTGCTGAGTTGTAATATTTGCTAAAAAGATAACCTTGAATACTGCTGCCCTGTGAAACAATGTTCAACAAAACTCTTTCGTGTCCTCTCCTTTAGTTTTTAGTCTTTGAATCTTTGCAATTGTGTAATAATTGCACAAAATAAGAGAAAAAGGAGAGGTTTCATTAACATAAACAAAACCTATGTAATTTATTACTGGAGATTTACCATTTTCAGTTGTCAAAACATTACTCTTAGTTAAACTTTTTTTTTTTTAATACAACAATAAGATTTTAATGCAAATGAATCTATTCTAAATTAAGGCTTGCTTCTCAAATACTTACTGCAAACAAGAAGCACATACCCTATCCTCTTACTGTGCTGAATAATAATTTGAAAACAGAGGTAGAGCAGATAAATCAACTCAGATTTAATTTATTCATTACATATCACATATGTCCACATATGCTTCTTATTGAGGTTAAAAAGCATAAACCGACTAAGACACCATAAAATTAACAAAATAACAGCTCATTACAATAAAAGCAAAGATATTTGGAATTGCTAAATAAGATAAGGGAAAGAGACATATATTTGTAAATGGATTTTTTTGAATTTAGGACCCAGTTAAAAACCTTCTTGTTTCTCAGGGATTTTAGAAAATTAAATAGTGATTGTTGTTTTTTGGGTTCTAGCTGTTTGTAGTTTTTACCTTTTTGTTCTTCCTACCCAAAGTGCAGTTGTGTAAAGTCAGAGGATATAGAGTGATTATCTAGTGACTCAGCAGGACTGTTTTATTCAGTTTCCTTTATTTCTGTGACAGACAATACCTGTTAGACTTTTTTCCCCCTCAAAAAATCTGTTCCATTTTCCTTGAATTAAAAACCTAACATGCAGCACAGTAATCTGTTTTTTTTTTTATTATTTCCAGGCCCAGGATCCCTCCTTTTGGTAGTCTTAGTGGGATTACTTATTTGCACAGAGAACTATATGAGAAGCCAGGATGTTTTAATACTAGGAAAGAATACACTTTTAAAACCCAAAACAGCATAGTATTAGGCAAAGAAGCAAGATATATAAAACAAAATTTCATCCAGAGGCTTTGCAAAAAAACCTTTAAAATGCTTTTCATTTTAAGATGGACTTGATTAGTTTACTAGCTGTGACTGATAATAGAGTATATCGTTACAGAAGAAAAAAAATGCTCTGTACTGAAGTAGGGAAATCTATTCATGATAAATGTTCACACTGAGATTTTGCCATCTCAATGAGGAGTGGTGTAGCATATCAGGACACATTTGAAATGCAATGACTGGGGGAAAAAAATATACTCTATTAAAATGTTGATGCAAACTGTGTACCTTTTAAGGCTGTTCTTAAAACAATTCCTCAGATCTATTGAATGGAAACAAAATGAAATATTTTTCATTTATAGTTAATTTCATTTTGCCCATATGTTAACCTAAAGACAAAATCCCAATTTTATGAAGGCTCTGGCTTTCCAGGACTTATTTAAAATTTATACCAATGTGAATTTCTCTGAAGTAAATATTTTAGGTTTCCTCTCTCCCTGAGCTTTAGCATTATTCTCTTTATCTCTGTCTCAGCAAAGTGAAACTGCAGCACTTAGAAGCAAAACTGCCTTCTGTTTTCCCTATATTTCATTTTTCAGAATAAAAAATAGATACTGCAATAATGCTTTTCTTCTTACAGGAAGCTGTATTTTTGTTCTTTGGTTTTGTTGTGGGGTTTTTTGTTTGTTTGTTTTTTTTTTTACACCCCCTTCCCCCCAGAAGTGCACACAAGCATATAGTGAATGTATGTTTATATCTAACAGTATATTGTAACAGACAATTGTTGCTTGAAGAAAAATGTCACATTGGACAGGATAGGGAACAGTCAAACTTATAAGTCTCTTATACCTAATTTTTCTGACAATAATTTTGATGGCAGTTGGCAACACCAGGTGGGGTTTTTTTCAGCCCTATACTTCTTTAATTTCTTCTGACAATATTGAATTTTCTATCATGTAAGTCAAAACCACTGTATTTTTCCAGTGTTTCTTTGCCATATACAAAGATGAATTTGTAAATATTTCTTATATTTTTTCTCTTTTCTTCTTCTTTTTTTTTAAAAGTTTTAAAATCTTGTTTCACTTTGTTTTGCTTGTATAGTTCTGGAGAATTTCTGTTCTTCTGTATTTTAAATTTTAGATTTATTACTATTTTCAATAATTCCTCTAATCTCTCTTTTATAATTTATTTTCATTCCCTAGCATCTACAGCAATCCATTTGCTGATGCTATGGTGTTAGCAGTACTCTGTTTTGCTCAATTAATATGAATATTTTGCAGTATGCAAATTTTTAAGGATAAGAAATTTTAGAGTTACACATTGAAATGATGTAATTTAAAAACTTTCAAAACTATTTTTTTAAACCATGTAGTGTCTTGGAAATACGAAAATCTGTACTCAGACTTTAAATTTCCAGTAGCGCCTTAAAAATTTAACTCAGCACAAGTTTAGGTGAAGTTTTGACACTCATTAACTCCATCTTAACAAAGCTTTAACTGAAAGTTTTGCTTACAAGTATATACACAATGCTTCTCCTTGAGAACAATTGTATTGTTGCCTTGGATTCACTTTAAACGAAAAATTTGAAACCTAAAAAAAAAAAAGGAACACAGTACTGGAAGGATACTTGTGTCACATATGCCCTGAGAAATGAAGGGAATTTAGAACAAAATGTACTGTAAATTCCCAGAAACTTTTACATACAGGTATAACAACAAATCTGTTGAAATTATTGAAGAACAATTTGTGAAGAAATCAGTCATCTGTAGGAGAAGTGAGTATTATGAAAATCGGAGCTAACTTTACAAAAAGCTATTATTAATTGCTACCCAAATTGAATTTGATATGGCAGAGTCTGAAATATTAGCTCAAGAAACTACAGAGCATGTCCATCTATTAATTCATTAGGAGTGCAATCTTGCAAACATTGGCAGAACACTGGCAGAGAAATTGTGGTTAACAGCATACAGTTCACTGGAGCTAGTAAGCACCAGCTATACAGCATCTCCTTTACATTAAAACAAAGCAATGTTTCATGACACAGATGATCAGCTCTTCTGGATTCCTCATAAAATATTTTTAGGGACATGGGTTTAAGATAAATGAATAGGTGATGCCTACTTTGTTTCTTTTTACTACTATGAGACACCGAGGGTGTTATTAATCTGCCTGGAGGTTGACCTCTACAGTATCAATAAACCAGATGCCACAGACTGTGTTTATAGTCAGTAGAGAGACAAAGGTGTACACAGGACATGCACTCCCATCCAAATAAGATCAAATGACTCGTGTGAACCTTAACATGCACATTTGTTTCTCCTCAATAAGAAAAACCTAAAGTCATTAGCTCAGGGGTAGATTTCTCAAGCAGAAACACTTCTTATTAAATGACAGTTTATTTACATTTGTTTGTATAATTTTGTCTTGTTTAAGTGACATTTACACCCCTGTATTACAATTACAGTTTACTCAGGTAAAACTGTGTAGGAATCCAGGGGCTGCTGGCTTCTCTATTTTCAGTGTTTTCATACTTCTCAGGTGTAATGTAAGGTGAAATGTAAGCTCTGGCTGAGCTGGAGTTCATTTTTCCATAGCAGCCCTCACAGTGCTGTGCTTTGCATTGGTAGCTAAAAGGGTGTTGATTAACCCTGGTGTTTTGGCTACCGCTGAGCACAGAACCAGCACTGTAACATTCCTTCTTCAATCGAGGGCAAGACACTGGGAGGGGATACAACCAGGCCAGCTGACCGAAACTAACCAAAGGGATATTCCATACCAGGTGATGTCAGCTCAGATATAAAAGCTAAGGCAAGGAGCAGGAAGGCAGGCATTCACTGTCTCCAACGGCTGCCTGCTGAGGAACCATTATGCAAGCCTAAATATATTTAGACTGAAACATATTGGTCTTCAAAAAACCAACTGCATATGGAAACAAAACACAGAGGGAATTGTTACCTATTGCTAATATGTTTCTATGTTCATGGCATTTCTGGGGGGTTGACCCTGACTGGCCACCAGGTGCCCACCAAAACTGCTCTTTAACTTCCCTTCTCAGCCAGACAGAGAAAATATAATGAAATGCTTGTCAGTTGAGACAAGGACAAGGAGAGATCACTCACCAATACTGTCACAGACAAAACTTGACTTGGAACAAATAGTTTAATTTCAATCAAAATCTGAGTAGGTTAATGAAAAAACCCTTCCCTCACCCTTCCCTTCTTTTCTGGCTCAACTTGCTCCCAAGCTCTCTACCTCCTCCTCTTCAGTGTCTCAGGGGGATGGGGAATGGGGCATGCAACCAGTTCATCACAGGTGGTCTCTGCTGCTCTTTCATCCTCAGGGGGGAGACTCCTCACACGCTGCCCCTGTTCCAGCGTGGGGTCTCTCTCATGGGAGACAGTCCTCCATGCATTTCTCCAACATGAGTCCCTTCACACAGGCTGTAGTTCACAGATGGCTCCAGTGTGGGTCCCTCACAGGGTCACAGGTCCTGCAAGAAGCCTGCTTCAGGGTAGACTTCTCAGGGGGTCACAGCCCCCTTTGGGCACCCACATGCTCCACTGTGGGGTCCTCCATGGGCTGCAGGTGGATCTCTGCTCCCACATGGACCTCCATGTGCTATAAGGGGACAGAGTTTTTCACTATGGTCTTCGCCATGGGCTGCAGGAGAATCTTTGCTTTGGTGCCTGGAACACCTCCACCCCCTCTTTTTTCACTGATTTAGGTGTCGGCAGGGCTGTTTCTCTCAGAAATTCTCTGGCAGCTGTTTTTGTGCAGTTTTGTCTGTTTCTTAAGTCTATTATCCCAGAGGTGCTAGAACCACTGCTGGTAGTTCTGGCTTTGGTCAGCGGTGTGTTCATCTTGGAGTCAGCTGTCAAATGTAAAGGAAAGCTTCTAGAAACTTCTCACAGAAGCCACCCCTGTAGACCCCACTAACAAAACCTTGCCATGCAAATCTAACAGAGCATTTCACCCAAACACAAGAAAGGAAAGTTTCTGTACTAATGATCTTGTAACCCAAACGCATTTATGAATTAAATAAGATTTTACCTGTGTGCGGGTTTTGGATAGGATAAAGTTACTTTTCTCTACAGTGTTTAGTAGGGGACTATGCTTTGGATTTGGGCTGAAAACAGTGTTGATAACATGTTTTCATTATAGATAGAGCTTGTAGAGAGTCAAGGCCCTTTCTGCCTCTCACCCCACCCTGTCAGTGGGTGGGCTGGGGGGTGCATAAGAGGTTGGGACAACACACAGCTGGGACAGATGACCCCAACTGACCAAAGCTATATTCCATACCATATGGCATTATGTTCAGCACATAAAGCTGGGGGAAGAAGGAGGGGGATGTTTGGAGTGATGTAGCTTGTCTCTCCAAGTCACTGTTACGTGTTATGGAGCCCTGCTTTCCTTGAAATGGCTGAACATCTGCCTGCGCGTGGGAAGTGGTGAATGAATTCCTTGTTTTGTTTCTGCATGCATCTTTGCTTTACCTGTTAAACTGTCTTTATCTGAGTCCATGAGTTTTCCCACTTTTCTGATTCTCTTCTGCTGGTGGGGGAGTGAATGAGTGAGTGTGGTGCTTAGTTCCAGCTGGAGTTAAAACACAGCAACCTGCAACACAAAAATAATTCAAATATTTCACTTGCTGTTTAAAAGATTACATGCCTAATGCATTCTGAAAGGCTAAATTGCAACTAAAATGGACTGTACCTGGGCTGAATAAAGTAAGATACTGGCATAGTAGTACTTGAAATAGCAGAGTTCTAGATTTTTTTCCAAATAATTTTAGCCCTTTCTCTGAATATAACTCAAAAATTACAGTCTAAATCCAACAGAAGAGGCTACATATGAATTATCAACTAGGAAGTTATGAAACAGTGTGGGATTGCACAGTTATATTAGGGATGGAAATTTCATGTTTCTAGTCCTATTGATAGATTCATGCCAAATTTGTGAAAGTGGGATAATTTCCACAGTGGCAGAAGAAGCATAACAGCTGAATGAATCTGAAATTACCCTTATAGAAAAAGATCTGTAGAATTAAATAGAGAATAATCACCTTTCTCCAGGAAATGTAAGCCTCTCTATAGCAAGGATGTAATTCTCTTTTAAATTCTGCAGACTGGATTAAACCTTGAACAGAAAGAATCTAATTTCTTGTTAAATTTCTTAACTTTGTAGAGGAATTTTTTTATAACTGCATTTCATTCTACAGAACCTATAGAAATGGATTTTCCACTTCACTAGATCTTCTGCAAACTGCATTTCCTGACTTTAAAAGATAGTGAACAGAGATCATCCCTTGTGAAAAGGAACATTTATGCTTACACTGACCAAGCCAGTCTCTCTTCTTAGTGTCAAAGGGTGACAGGAGTAGATGTCAGTATGCTGAGATCTTCTGCAGAGGGAGGAAAGAGCACAGCCCTTTATACACAAACTCCTCAAGTGAAGGCACTTAGTCACAAAGAGGACTAAAGCTTCTGCTGTTCTTAGGACCATGGTTGCCACTAATAATATATATAGATGTGCTTAACTTTAATGCAGGTTTCTGCTGAAAGACTTCAGTCTGCAGCTATTTTGTTACACACAAGTTTATCCTACACTAGTTGCATACATTTTGCCATCTGCTTTGTTCTCCAAACTCCTCTCATTGTACTGATGAGAACCCGGACAAATATCTCAATCTTTGAGGTAGCCTATGGTGACTGATATGAATACCCATGGTCAACCTGTATTCTTCAGAAAGGCAAGGAAGGAAATCACAGAGAAGCTTAAATTGCACTGGTCCTTATGCATACATTGTTGAATGAAGCCGTAGATTACCTCTGAGTATAGTTTAGCTATTTCACGTGTTCAGATCTCTACTGATAGACACCTAAGTCGTTCTGCTCAACCTGTAAGCTAAATCCCACCACTTTGTCTCATTAGGTTCTGTTCAGTTGCCTAAACATAATTGCTGAGTGCCATTCAAAATATTCTAGGATATCTGGTAGCTGAGGCTGGGAGATTTCGATCAAAAGCAAAAGAAGATCTGTGTTCTTCTGGGACAGCACCTAGAAACCTAAGGGGATATTCCGGAGTCTGTGTTTAGTTCACTTAAAATGTTACACAGATGTGTTGAAATACAGAGTTTATACAACAGAGTTTAAGTTTATTTGTGGTTCAGTTTTATTTCTAGATGTGTGAAGTATTTTATAGTATATGGTAAAAGAATATGTAAAAGACATCTTTAGTAAAGTCTTCTGGAGTAACCATCACTTACTTGAGAATAACTTCAGATGTTCAAGGCACCCTCCTCTCTGTTCCTAACTAAAGAAATGCTTTATTATTCATTTATAGGTTTGTGATTTTGAAGCTGACAATACTGATCAACATCAGTTAACAGTTTTATACTTTCCAACAAACTAAATCAGTCTTGTTCAGATAGCCTTTCCCAATAGTTTTCTTATCTGATCATTGCGTGCCTTTTGAAGTGTCAATTCTTCATGCCAAAAATTCTATACTAGGAATGGAAAGATATCCTATCTCAAATTTCTGTGTATACACGTTTGTAAATGGTGTGAGGTACCAGGCCAGTCTTACAAAAGAATTTCAGAAGGCCCTGAGGATGCATAGCAGTGGGGTGCTGTGTGAGTCCAAAAGTGCTGTGGCCATGTTTCTTCAAAAAGCCTAGAGGAAGATGAACAATGAAAGCAAGAAAATTTCTGAATAAGATGTTAAACCATCTGGTTTGAGGCTTGGTGATGCATTTTATTTTGGCACCAAGCATTATATAGACTTTATTAAAAATAATGACAGCAAACAGATGGTCACTCTTCATGGAATTATACTGAAGACATTTGTGGATTTTTTTTCTTTGAATGAATTGCAACTAAATAATATGCTTAACAGTCATGCAATGCCCTAAAAAGTGAAGAAATTTTAATCACGTTCTTGGCAATTTGTTTAGTAAGAATTTTTCACCTAAAATGATGATGAAATTGAAACACAAACATGCTTTGAATTATTTTGGACATAGGTATAACTAACATCTGTTTAAAATGTGTGTGAAAAAACAGTGCAGGAAAACATGTTAATAGTATTTGAAAGATTAAATTTTTTTAGGAATAAAATCACATTGTTCAGTAAGGAAATATGCAGACATATTTAAAAGCTTTAATCTCATGAAAAGCTTTATCTGGACTGAGTACATTAGTCTTAAGTTGCTTTCAGTTGTTTAGAAATAAACATATTTTTAATCATGATGAAGGGCAAGCTGGTAACAAAGGGTTATTGAGAAAGACCAGTGAATAATTCTATCCCAGGCATCATAAACATCTCATGAGCAAGTCGCTACCCTTATTCCCCTACAGTGTGCCAATAAGGCCTCATCATGAATTTCTCTGTCAGGTTGAATCCTATTGACTTCAGTTTTATCTGACTGAAGAGTGTATGCTTGATCTTTACTTATATAAACAATAAATTAGTTTTAAAAGAAACTTTCCTGTCTAAATTTCAGTTGAATCTAGTCACATTTCTGCTAACTTTGCATATAACAGGAATTTGCTGAGAATAGGAGGCAGGACTACAAATTCACAGTGTCGTATTGTCAGCCAGCCTCTGTGAAAACCCGCTTCAGTTGTGTGAAAGCACACCAAACACGCTCTTTCCTCTCTTCAGATACATGTCCCAAGACTGGCTGTGTGTGCCAGCATCTGTGGTTAGCCCACTAGCTCAAGTGACAGAGCTAGTGCAGAGCTACACATGCCACCTCTCCTGGTGACTGCCCTGAGTGGTTTGTACAGTTCGCTGTAGGGAAAATAGACCTTATTTTCAATTTGATTCTGCTAAAAAATGGAGATTATAGACTTGAAATTCTGATCATAGGGGGCTGTTTTTACATTTTTTATGTTATTAAAGTACCAGAGTATTAGCACTGAAAAGTCAAGCACTTAAATTATCAAATGTATTATTTAAGGTCCCTAAGCAACCTTAAACCTGCCTGTCTTTCAGTGTACTCTTTTGATATGAGATCAGATTATATTTTTCAGATAGTTCCTTTACTTCATTTGTTACAAAGCCAGACATTATAGAGACTACTTGAAAGAATCATAGAATCACAGAGTCACAGAATCAAAGAATGGCTTGGGTTTAAAGGGACTGTAAGGATCATCTAGCTCCAATCCCCTTGCCATGAGCAGGGATGCCATTTGCTAGACCAGGTTGCTCAGGTCCCGGTCTGACCTGGCCTTGAACATTTCCAAGGATGGGGCATCCACAACTTCTCTGGGCAGTTTCTCAGACTGGTAAAATTCATTAGGTTTTGTCTCTAAGACCCCCCACTTTGTTTGTGTATTTGTGAATTTGTCAGTGAACTGAGGGGCTAAGCGGTTTTTTCTTGTGGTTAATGTAGTCAAATGTCACCCTGGACATATGTCTGCCACAAGTGCCCTTAACTGAAAAACGATGAAATAATGATGCAATAAATACCCATCATTCACTGCCTATTCCATTAGAAGAATTGAATACTTCTAATTTACTTTGAGTGACTGAACTCATCTTCCTTTACTGACAATGAAAAGGAATTGATGTGACTAGATGGTTATTACCCTGACCTCTGTGTTCTCCATCTTGAAAGTGACTGGAGAAATCGTAATAGCTACAGATTACAAGTAGAATGGAAAGAATGTACCTTTTGATCATAGAAAATAAGGCCTAGATGTTTCATATCTAGCACAAATATTAACAGAGAGTTGTGTTGTGCTGTGTGGATGTATCAGGTTAGTTTTGGAAACCATGCAGACAAAAAGAGTAGTCTTTCCAATTTCAAGCCTCCATACACTCTTCAGTAAACCTGACTGCTTATTGACTTAGACTGGCATCAGCTCAAGAGCCTCTGCATTAGCTGACATTCCCAGTACTGCAGTGAAGGAAATGGTTCAGCAAATCGTAAATCTCATTTACGCTTAGTAGGAAGTTGGGCAACAGTAGAATCTGCATTTTGGAGAAGCACTACTTCAAGTTTCTGAAACACAAGAACAATGTCGAAGACAAAATTAGAAAGACTCATGCATGATAAATTTGGTTTGGGGGTACACACATAAAGACTAAAATAAAAGATGGCATTCAATAGTTATGAGTTTAGAGCTAAATTCCACATCCAGTAGAAGTCCCATTGTGGATATTTGTGAGTATTTAGTCAGCTTGACATCTACTTGTGTCCTTCTGGTTAATTGAAGGATATAGGAGTTTAATAATAATAATAATAATAATAATCTGTATATATAAGCACATAAATAACTAATGTGTCTTAATTTACGTATATCCGGACTAACATACCATGATGGTTTTGATAGCTTGAATATCCAGGCCGAGAAAAAAAGAGAGAAAGTTCCTAAGCTGTTGTGTATAGCTTGGCTGTAATGGTTACAACTATTTTTATTACCTTAGGATTTAGTTGCTCATATTACTCCATTATCATATTCCATAAATCCTAAAGACCAAACTATACAATTTTACATGTTGCTTTGCTCTGTACTTGAAAGAAAAAAAAAAAAAAGAAAGTTTTAGAAATATTTTAGCTCTTTTTTTTTTTATTATTACTATTTCTCATGCCCTTCCACTTTGAGTCAGGTTGGTTTCTTTACCATGCCCTCCAGATCATGGGATGCAGAAGGAGAGGAAAATGATAGCTAATAAATTTTTGAAACCTCTAAAAATTACCTTCTGTAAAATAGTTTTTCTATATATTATAATGACACTATTTTATGGCCTCTTGTTGCCTGACCTTCCACTATGAGAAGTTGAGGCCCCTTTTCAATGGTGTAAAGCTCACATTTATAGCCTTATGTGGCTGTAAGGTATTAGCCCTTAAACATGTTACTTATGGGTTAGAGAGAATTGCCTATTCTGGGGCTCACTGTTATTTGAATGCATAGAAAGGGAAAGAAAGGAAACATGACTTTGTTACTGCGTGTGTGACGATATGTACTTCAGAAATAGATTTAAAACCGAAGATAAAATTCTGTTGCTAAAAGCCCCAACATACCCTTGACTGCCAAGATTTTATTCCACCATGTGGTTTCATTACCATGGTTCTGTGTGGGAATACAAGACTTGCTAGAGTAGAGGTAGGGTAAGAGCTGTTGCAGACCTTAACTGGCTAGCTTTGCAAAGTGATGCATACTTAGGGTTACTAAAAAATTAGGTTTATTCTAGGAAAAAAACCCCTAGTTTTCCAAAACCCCTGAAGCTACAGTGTCAATGTTCATCAGAAAAGTGTCCAGTTCACCATGTTTGTATTGCAAGTCTAAAATTATTTTTGAAAGATGCATTTCTTCAAAATATTTCAGTAACTGGACTGGAAATGTTCAAGTTTGGATGGCTGTTTGTTTTTCTTAATGGATTTGCCACCCTTGGTTCAGTGGCAAAATTCAGTGTTATCAAAATTCAGGATTGCAAACACCTGCTACTGCTTCTAGTTTAATCCCTTACCAGGCTCATGTTGGAAGAGGAATTTCATCTTTCAGTGCAAAAAATTATGATGCATTTGGTAAAAAGAAAAAAAAGGGAATCCCATAATTTTATTGGAGTTCTACTTGCAGCTTGTAAACCTGATATTTGTGTTCACAGTTCAAAGAAGATGAAGAATAAATATGAAGTGAGTAGGATAGAAAGAAAGCCTAGAGACTTCAGCATTTTCTTTTATTTGGTACTTTATTTGCAATCATAAAATTTGTACTGTGCTCTTGAACCATATTAAGATGCAAAAACTTTATCACATATGTGTGGGAAAGACCTGATGTTATGTGTGAACACTCTCTGTGTATTGGATTTTTAGAACACAGGTTTCCAAATTCAGTGACATTAGATTGAAGTTTTTCTTTTAGGAAATCAAAATTAAGTACTCCTATTTCTGTCTCTTCTTCATATCTCTCACATGTACATTGTGTTAGGCTCTTCTTTTGGAAATATTGCAGAGGAATGAACATGTTGTGATGGAATTCCTAAGTGCTTCAGTGCAGTTAATATAAGGAAAGATTAATAGAAATTTCAGCTGAACAAAAAGGTATGCCAGAAACCTTGAGAGAGTTGCTTAAAAATTGCCTCTTCATGATTGATGAGAACCACATTCCTATTCTGTGTTTTTTGAAAAAATCCAGTATGTTGTTCTAGTATCCTCTTGTCCAGTCTGAGTATTTTAATGTTGTCTAGAATCTTCCAGTTTAGATCTTGGGTTGTTATTTGGATTTAGATTTTGAGAAATATAAAAAGGAACCTTAATAAACAAACAATAATGGATTAGATGTATAGACTATAAATACAGGAGGTGGGGATACTGCAGGAACAATAGTAGTTCTCAGATTACAGCCAGCCTAAAGAACAATATCCATGTACAGAAGAGGAGATAAACAAAAGATGCACTAGAAGGCTAAAGCTATGTCAGACACTAAAAAAGAAATTATAAGATGGTATTAATAAAAATGAAAAAGCTTACTTTAAACATTCTCCTACCTCAAAAGCATTCCAAAGTTTTGGGAAGCAAAGGACTTTTGTGTACTCTTTTAATTTCTTTCTTTTCTTTTTTTCTTCTTCTTCTGTCACAAGGGCAAGAATAGCTGACTCTCAGGGTCATGGTAAATTGATTTTGTGTTGTACACTTAAGAGGAGTTTCTAAAGTTTTATTTTACTATTACTTGTTCTGAAATATTTCCACTTTTGTTATTGATTTTATTTTTTTTCTTTCCTCTGAGATGCTTTAGAAACAAATGACATAATTTCCACGGAGCAAAAGTATACTCCTGGATGTAATATCTGTGAGCATTTTGGTGTTGTACGCCAAATTTAAAACAAATCAGGCCAAAACCTCCAATGCTTTAGAAAAGGACTGCAATGACTACTGTTTAGGGTATTTTTGGTAAGTGTAACAAATCTACTGCTTTAAAGGGCATGATCCTCAATATAGGAGGTGGGGACTAAGGGTCAGAGAGCTAATCATGGGATTAATGTAGATTTTATTTATAATCCCTCCTGTGTTTATATGCTTTTATCCACTGTTAGTGTGGAAACAAGACAAATCCCCTTTTAATTCTTGTTATTAATGAAGATTTGTCCAAAAGCTTTATCGAGTCTTCAGTGAAAGCCTTCTGCTTGGGAAATGCATGAGCTTACCATTGCAGCTGGAGGACTCAGAGATATTATTCTTCAGGGGCTTGAAGTACCATCTCAGGTTCAAGATAGGCATTATGGGAGCACATCTGTTGACAGTCACATAATGTTGTGTTCTGTTCTGATACAGATAGGACCATTGGTGCATACATGGATGTGGAGATCAGTGCTTGCCACCAGCTCCATGCTGCCATCCATCCTGGCTCCTGACCATATTTACAGAGTTATGCTGAGTGGCACCAGATTACTCTGAAGAATATGTAAATCCTGAGCAGGCCTGTGTAGGCTCGGCACTATTTGAACAGGACCCCGAACATTAGTCCCAGCATCTTTTGGCTCATTTAAGGTTTTTGTTCATGATTAACATGGTAATGCCTGACCTCAGAAGAGATGATGACAAGTGTTGTGAAAGGCAAGAAGAAAGGCATGGATAGTATGTACAGTAATTTCACCAAAGTTAACCATTCCAACTTTGTACCTTCTTGGCCAGACCCAATTTTCTGAAGCATCACTTTTCATATGCTAAACAAAAAAAGTCCCCCAAGCTCAGCAGAATGTTGCACAAAGTCCTTTGCCATACTTTCTGATGGCAATCACTTGGTTTAAGGACTTACACACCATCTTTACCTTTGGAACTCCTTAGAAGGTACTTTTGAGTATTTTTTTTTTGGTTATCAGACTGTGCCTTTGGAACAGTTTTTTCTCTTTGCTGAGGTCTCTAGTTTGAAGGTATGGTATGAGGTGCCCAAATGTTAGTGCTGTTTAAGAAAGACAGCTAATATAAACTGAATGGCTTTTGGTTTTTGTTCTTTATTGACAACCTCAGCACAGGATTGTTTGTCAGAAATTTCTGTCTCTGAATCCTAACTAGTCCATCTTGAAGGCTATGTTATAATCAAAAGTTTTATTATCTCTCTTTCTGTTGATGTTCTATCAGGTAATAGGCTGTTGGGAGCTTGTGTCTGACCCAAGTACAACATTAATAAATAGACTATCTACCCTTCCCTGTTGATTGAGTCACCATTGTGGAGCATGCAAGCTGAGCTACAAACGGAACGTTGAAGAGAAAAAACCACCCAAATACTCACAAGATGTAACAAGAATGGCTCAAATTACGAGGGAGAGATATCTTATGAAGGTTTTCTTGATGGAAGTACTTTCTTCACTGCATGAAAACTAGAGAATCCCCAGATCCAAGCCCCTTTAATACCCCAAACAAGGCTCTTGCCACCACATGAAGTCAGTTAAAGGAAAATGAAGTCAGTGCCTTTGAGTTATCAAGGGAGTTGTGCTTGGGGTGCATAAATTTGCTTTCCTGCTTTTTAAAAAGAATCTATATTTACATGGAAACTTTCTTAACTTTTCTCTATTAATATTATTCTTGGCAAGAGTTAGGTAATAATTGTCTGAAAAGGCAATGACATTGTAATCTCCCTCACTGTGGAGAAGGATCCGTTCTTTATTGTGTTAATCAATTTGGGATGAATTAGTTTCTTCTTATGTCCTTCCCTGTCTAAACAAAATGCATAGAATTTGTTTCATAAATATTTCAATGGAATAAAGAAAAGAAAGAATCCGAACCTGGAACTATATAAAAATTCCTTAACATTTATAAAAGTGAAGACAAGCTTATGATATGGTGCTAGTAAGGTGAATCGAAATAGGGAAAAAGCCACCAAAATCATGTGGTTTCTGCGTAACAGTGCAGCTAATCTATTATTTGTGCATTTGCAGCCAATACCATATTTCTCCTTAGAAGCCTCCATTTCTGAACAGCTTTTTACTGCTGCAGGACAAACCGTTCGTGCTTTAGAAACCATTGTATTGCATATGTCTGAGACACAGTCTGTATAAGTGGGCTTCGGTTTATGCCACAGGGCCTATGGAATAGCATCCTTATCAGGAATGCCCTAAGTCATTGACATTTAGGAAAACCTAGGTAAGATGAGATCGTTCATCATCTATACCCCCTTTCTTTCATTTGTCACTAAGCAACTCTGTTAAAGCTGCTGATAGAGAGAGCACTGGTGAACCTTTGGTCTGTTAGGGCATGTGTCATGTTCTTACAGTAAACATAAATAATGTCCAGAGTTTCAAAATACTTCAAGTCTGGCATCTTCTACTACAACACCTCAAAAAGAGAACTTTCAAAAAGCTTTTTTTTTTGGGTAGACCTGCTGCGTATGGAATACCTTGAAAGTCCGTCCCTTTGCCTGAAATTTTGTATACTTTTTCTTATTTGTGTGTTATGAGAAGTGAAATTTAGTTTTATCTTAAAAGTATATTTCCCCCCCCCATCCCCCGACATACACCGCTTGAAAATGTGGTATTGTGATACTTGCGCTGGCAAAAAACCCACACACTCTTTGAAGGATTGGTAAGTCACAGCAAAAAGAGTCTTAAAAAGTACACAGCCAGGAGAATTGCTGCTATATAAGTTAAATAATACTTGCCATGCCTTTCAGCTCTTGCTATGAATTATCATCTTTCCATAGTAAAATGCAAAGAAAAAAGCTAGTGTAGAATTTTGATCCATATGCTTTCCACAGCTGGTGACATTTTCTCCAATATAACAAAATTAGAGAGTTAAGGGGGATTTCTTGCCATTTGAATATTATTGCCAATTGTTAAATGATGAAAGGACATTACAGCCAGATCTAAAATGTCCCCAAAGAGAAGAGCCTGTGCTTGGTATAATTTTTCCTTCTTTTCTTTTTTTTTCTTTTTTTTTTTTTTTTTTAATTTAATTTTTATTTTTATTTTTTTTTATTTTATTTTTATTTTTATTTTTATATTTATCAAAACCAGAAAAGAGAACTGTCATATTAAAAATATTTTCAAATGGTTGTCTATGGACTAAAGCAGAGTGCAGTCACCAAAAATAAATCAGAACACCATTTTCTGGTAGCTGTAGAGATTCATCTTTGACCTGCCTGGCTCAGTTAATAACTGAAGTATGATGTGAGGAATCTGAGCCTTGGCTCCTGTTTTCATTCATTAAATTTCATTAAAGAAAATGCAAACGTTTAAAATTAAGTTCTGCTGTCACTTTAGCAATTGCTTTCATGGGAAGGAGATTCTGTGTGAATGCAGATAGGATTTTTCTCGAGTAATCTGAACTTTAGACATTTAGGCTGTATTTGTCAGTACATTCATCTGAACTGAGGAAGCAGGGCAGGCTGGCAGCCACCATTTCGGAACCAAAACCATGTAGCACAGGTAGCATACCTGCTGTGAATAGTCCCCAGTACATTCCAGTTCCCAAACTATGCTCAGCAGCTCTTTATAAAAGTGGGAATTGGCATTGCCTTAAATCATGCCAGGCAAAGTCTGAATAGACTAATACCACCCACCAGTGGTCCTGCTCCAGTGCTCAAAAGGGATTCTGTACATTACTTACCTTATAAGCACATACCAATCCCCAACTTTGGCACCTGTCTCTACATGGAAATTCCCATCTTTTTCCACTAATTAAAGAAGTATAAATGACCAGTTAGGATCACTTGCCTATATTTTAGAGGGCTGAGTCTAGAGGATTTGTATATAGTTAATACAGATATTTATTGTGTTTAAAACATTTTCTTCAGATGTTATTTTATACTTTCTTATCACAAAATATCCATACAGGATCTCAAAAAGGAGAAGAAGAATCTTTTAGAGAAACTGCTGTGAAAACCTGTTCTTATATACTCTGTCTTGGACCAACCAGGAAACCTAGAAAAGAATCAAATAATATGTAGTAAGGGAAAACAAACGAAGAAAAACTCTTATATGACAATTTTATCTATTGTATATGCATGGCATTTCAAAAAAATCTGCAATATTATGGCTCATGTCAGTAACTATACTGTAAATATTATTTCAGTGCTTTAAAGAGTATGTGCACTTAAATAATCTGACCTGGAATAATGTTCCATTCTAGAATCTTAAGTATTTTTAAAGTTATTGGTAAAAAATCTGCTCCCCATCTGGTTAATGTAACTAGGCTTTTTTGTAGAAGTACAACACTGTTGTTCAGTGTGATCTAAAAGGCACTGGAAAATACTTAATTATATAAAATGCAAAACAGTGAAAGGGAAATACAAAATTGTTAATAGGAAAAAATTTAGAATATGGACACATGTTTTTATGCTAAGAGGTTAAAATCTAGAAGATATAACAAGACATAGTAAACAGACCAGGAAAATTAGGGAATTTGGACAGAATTAATGTATTTCATAAAAAGATAAATGAGCAAGTAGAATAAATTACCAGTAAAGGCAATTGAAACAAAGATTATAAATAAAATATGAAATATAAAGTATAAATGAGGTTGGAAGACTTAGATTTATTTCCTGAGAAAGAGGAAAGTGAATGATCACACAGGGAAAACTGGGAAGGTGAGACTCAGATATTAGAAATGTAAGGTTGCAATTGCATTCAATAAGTTACTTTTCATACTTCATTGAAGTAATTATTCAAGGTAATTTATAGTATATAATTAAGAAACAGTAGTCAAGATGAACTTTTTTTTTCTTGCAATTTTGAAAGACCCCTTGACACAACGGAAAATGGTCAAGGAGGGCAGCAACACAAATAATGAGTGTTATGTATAAGCTAAGCATGTGGTACTTTACCCGGAGAAGTTACAACGTAAATATTTAAAGAGAACAGATGAATGTGAGGACTCCCAACATAAAATAAAAGAGGAATAATAAATACTCTGCAAGTTTGAAAGGTCAAAAGTCTCTCAGACACAGATTAAATTTTCATGGTGTTTTTGCTAGAAATATGACTGTGTTCTCCTAACAGAACCATGACCTCAATTAATTTGTGTTCTAAATAGAGGAAAAGCAATACAGAACAGGCTTTTTATTGTTGCAAATATGTATATTTAAAATCTTCCATATACAACAGATAATTTAAAAAACTTTATGAATATAAAGTTTTTCCTCAATTCCTTCTCCACATTTAATAGCAGAATCTTTGAATAAAAAGATTTGTTGTGAAGTATTTGCAAATATCCATTAGCAAACCACATTAATTTTTTTTTTGTAATTATTTTGTAGTTGAAGAGAACAATAGCACTACATAAGGATATACAGCATCATTTAAAAAAAAAGAGAAAACAGGGAGCAAACCCTAAAATAACCTGACTTTGGTGGGATGGTGCCGTAGCATTAGTGGTTTGGGCAATATGTTGCAGAACAGAAAGAATTTTACTATTTCATTCAGTGCCACAATACTAAGACATCAAGAACAATAACCTCAGCCAAATCTTTTAAAGTTGATGTTCTTTAGCTCGGTGTTTGGACAATGGCTTTCTCAGGGGCATATCCCTTTTAGTGTTAATTTATTTGCAATCTTTTATCTCCATAGGAAGAATCAATGCCATTTAATACTCAAATCTCCTGGAGGGGAAACAGCAGAAGCTGGGTTAGGTAAAGTCCAGAGCGAACCTTCCATCAGCACAGAATGAAAATGTACAAGGACCCTGAATTAATTTCTGCCTTCTCACAACTGGTAGCCTACAGCCTGATAATTATTTTTCTCTGGCCACATTTTCCTCAAAAGAAACATGTAAAAGTCCAGTGTCTTCCCTGCTCCTGGGTAGTCCTGCCAGCCATGTCACTCTGACAGAGAGTAGTAATACAGTAGCTGGGAGGCACCTCTCATAAATGTGAGTGACCCAGTAGAGATCCCTGGTAAGTCACCAAAGGCAGGGCCACAACTGAGATTCCTCTGCCTTATCTGTAGCATATTTCTACCTCTGTGGTTTAAGAGGAAGCCTATCATATACAATAGGGACCACAGCAGTGAAAGGTGAAACTAGAGCTTGTAGGAGACAATCCAGAATTGGAAGCTGTTTGGTTTAGTGGCATTGATCGTGTTTTGGCATAGGTGTTCGTTATCACTTTTATGTAATGCTTCAAATCATCTAAAGCAAGGTAAATTGAAATATTTCCAAAGGTTAGATTTAACTTAGTGAGACTTTGACCAAGGCTGTCTTTACAGACCGTGGAGGGGAGCAGTTTTGATAGGGCTGATTGCAAGTATCTAAAATTAGATTTTTATTCTGAATCAACTACACAAGAAATCACTCTTTTACATGACTGTAGATAAAAGCCTAGACAAGCTACTCTTGGTAATGCAAAAGATAGACTTTGTGAATACTTTGCACAGTCTCCTCTTTAAGACTCCTAATTTGGATATCTCGGCTGTAGGTCTTGGTTTTATTTACTCTGCCATAGTGCATTATCTATTGCAGGGAAGTTCTCATTGTGCTGTTGAATTCCTGGGATATAACTTTCAGTTTTAAACTGATCTATAAAGGCTTTCAGGCCAGATGTTTCATAATTTGAAATAAAAATAAACAGAAGAAATTTGGATCAAGAAGGATTGCAGAATGAGCAAGAGTAGAAAGATACATACAAAAACCTACCACCATTACACTAGTCATTGTAACTCCTCTGTGGAGTACACAGAAAGCCCATTTCAGTAGAACATTATATTGGAATATTCCTATCAAATTAATGTAACATAAAATCAGTTTAAAAAAAGTTAAGTAAATATCACTGTAGTTGTATTAAAATGAGACTATTCTGAGAAGTATTATATTACTAGTATTTTATTTGGCATGTGTAAAGACAAAAAAAAGGAAGGAGAAAAACTCCTGATCAGCAGTTGCCAAGAAGAAGTCACCTACAGATTTTACAGAACATATCACATAGCCAGCAACTGTCTGCTGAACTAAGGAGCCATGTGGAACTGTAAGAAAACTATTCCCACTTTTGAAATTATTGTGTGCTTTTAGAAGTGGTTTGTTTTTTCTATAGATTTCCATCACAGACTTCACTGAACTTTAGTAATAACGAGGAGGCATTGCTGCAAACTGCATACTAGAACTATACTGTAGTATTCCTTGGGTGTACTGGAAGAATGTATTGGGTTTGTAAGGCCATGTTTTAGTAGTGGAGGGTCTAAAGGGGTAGTTTCTGTAAGAAGACGCCAGAAGCTTCCCGCTACATCTGATGAAGCCAGTGCCAGCTGGCTCCAAGTCAGACCCATCACTGGCCAGGGCTGAGCCCATCAGAAATGGTGGTAGCACCTCTGGGATAACAGGCTTAAGAAGGGGGGAAAAAACTGCAGAAAGACAGCCAGGGAATATGTGAGCAAGCACTCAGGCTAGTGAAGGAGGCAGAGGAGATGTTCCAGGGACCAGAGCTGAGATTCCCCCATAGTCTGTGGTGAAGGCCATGGTGAGACA
The DNA here is from genome assembly GCA_035584735.1 of Pseudotriccus pelzelni. Taxonomy (NCBI): domain Eukaryota; kingdom Metazoa; phylum Chordata; class Aves; order Passeriformes; family Tyrannidae; genus Pseudotriccus; species Pseudotriccus pelzelni. The sequence continues at coordinate 59,274,403 of JAWMRA010000001.1, read as the reverse complement.
GCTGCCCCTGCAGCACATGGAGGTCAGGTAAAGCACATATCCACCTGTAGCCCCTGCAGGACCCCATGCTGAAGCAAGTGGGTGCCTGAAGGAGGCTGTGACTTTGTGGGAAGTCTGTGCTGGAGCAGGTTCCTGGAGGAGCCCATGCTGGAGCAGGTTTGCTGACAGGTCTTGTGACCCAGAAGGGGACCTACTCTGAAGAATCCTTTCCTGAAGAACTGGACCACATGGAACAGATCCATGCTAGAGCAGTTAGGGAAGAACTGCCGCCCATGGGAAGGACTCACATTGGAGAAGTTCATTAAGGACTGTCTCATGTGGGACTGACCCCACACTGGAGCAAGGGAAAAGAGTGAAGAGTCCCCTGAGGAGGAAGAAGCAGCAAAGACAATGTGTGATGAACTGCTTTAGAATGAACTGCTGAAAACACTCCAGTGACAGTGTTAAAAGTTTCTGCACTGTCTATAATAAACACTTTGGTAACTATCTCTATATTTTTCTTCTATTATCAAAAAAAAAAGTGAAGAGAATAATGCCATTATAGTATGAGAAACCTCTTGTGATTATTTTAGAGGTCTGCCTTAGTGTCCTAGTTAGAACAGCTGGGACCAATTCATCACTGGATGGGTGTAACTCAAACCTGTGTATTCTATAGCCCTCCATGCCATTTCCCAGAAAGTGTTATCAATAGAGCATTTACACCCTCTGCTCAGAGCAGCCTGAGAGATAAGAAGATGTTCCTGTCCTCATGCCCTTTTATGGACTCCTCCTCTCTGATGGAAGGACAGAGCATTCCTGCCTGAACTGGAGAATATATGAACTTGGAGTTTTGGAACTTTTTTCACCACTCGTGGGATCCAGAGGAAGACTGCAGCTCACCGCTCTGTGGTTCACCGCTCTCAACCAGACTGAGACCACCACCCTCGACTGGACTGCAATCACCACTTTTTGACCAGA
>JAWMRA010000001.1:59251168-59273346 GCA_035584735.1 Pseudotriccus pelzelni | reverse complement strand
AATTGTTATTCTGATTTATAATCTCTCTTTTGAGTTGAGTTCAATTCCCCTGCTGGTTAACTTTTAAACCAGCACACTTAGGATAAGATGTAACACACCACTAAGATTCCATTACTGTCAATTAAAGGAAATCTAGCAGTTTAGCTCAGATGTAAATGTTTACATCTTAACACTTGAAGCAAACCCAAAAGTCCACCTGAGTTTGGTATAAGGAAGGCTTGTCTGCAGACCCCTATCTCTGATTCTGCTTACAGGCTCATCCAGAGTTTATGACATTAGTCTTACTGCTTTTGAGACAAGGCCTTTTTTCATTCCTAGCTGGGAAACCCACAAAGATCTATATGTTTATGATGAATATATTTATGTAGGTTGAAGGGTACGTTGCAAGAGAATCTGTGTTCTCTATGCTAATAGCACTCTTGTCATTCTCACTGATCCTTTGTTTCAGTGCTCCAGAAGTCTTTCCTATGCAAATCAATTCACAAGGGTACTTTAACATGTAAATCGCAATCTACCTCACGTGTGAGGAATCGATGGATTTTAATGATTTTAAATTCCTTGTCCGTGGGGAAGTAATGAATGGTACTTATTTAACATACACTACTACACTAGGTGCATCACCAGTATTTAGTAGCACTCTGAAACAAGTCTAATATAGTGTTCATAGTTTTGGGAGTACAAAAGAGAAGAACCAAAAATCGATGGTAAATATATTTCTTTTCCTCTTTTTTGAATCTAAAGTAATAATCCTGATTAAATATTTAGTGGTCTAGGATTTTTGCTGAGAATATGATACTGTTTTTTGTTGTGAAGTGAATGCTTACTCGTATGGGAAAATGTTGCTGAATATTTGTAGCTGAATCCAAGACATTGAACACTAAAAAATGAAATCTAGAAAATTTTACAAGTCAGAAGAGAACTGATTTACCACATGACAGTATGATATGCACAAAACCAGATAAAGAAAAAGTTCAACAAGTTAAATTTGTGAAATTCAAACACAAAAAAATTATCAATCCTGAATAATATGCAACTTGGTATATAAAAGGAAAGAGAAAAAAATACATCACCCAAAACTTTTGTGAAAATTCAAGCACACTGCAGGATAAAGTGGGAATTTATGAAGGAAAAACCCCCCTAACATTCAAACTGGTATCAAAAGATAACAAAATCCTGAAGAGTGTACTTATCAGCAAAAGATCACAGACAATTAATCCTATGCATGTGGCCGTATCAATATGAATGTATTATGCTGGAAAGCATAGCCTGTCTTCTTTACCATAAAAATAGAGAGTTTGTTTTGATTTGGTTTAAGTCAAAACCTGAAATTTAAGCTAAAGAAGCACATAATAAAGTGTCTGCACTTTGTTGTATCTAAATTCTCTGCCTGCAGAGTCGTCTACTCTCTTTTTAATAATAAAATTAATCACAATCATTTCTACATAAATTTGTACTTTATTCTGCATTCAGTATCTGTTTATACTAAAGAATGGCATGTGGCAAATAGGATGGCTTTTAGAAATATGAGAGGTCTAGATGATTTTGGTTGGTTGTAAACAACATAGGGATATAGGTTTAGTCATTAAAGTACAATATAAATATCTAGGTACAATTTACATTGCAAAATTGTAAGTTAATTTCTTGTAGCACTTAAAATGGAAGGATTTCCTGTTAGAAAATACATACCAAAATATACAGTGTGCCTTTTCTGAAGCTTTCCTTTTATTTAAAGACAAAAATGTGGTACAGTGATGTTTAGGAGATCAGAAAATAATTTGCAACTGGAAAGAATCTGACATGCCATGCTTGGCAGGCCAGAAGAATTAAAAATATACAGCAGTTTCTGAGAATCTTTATGCGGAAGGAAATTAAGTCCACATAAAACTAAAATCCAAATCATCTTTGGAATTATATATATATATATATACACCCCCGCCATTTTCCCCCATGACTCATTGCCCCACCCAAAATATGGAAATATTCGCTCTCATCTGTTAGTGATATGCAACCAAAACCACAACACTGAATCTTCAGATCTTCTCTAGTTCTCCGGGTTAAAAAAACAATACGAAATTTTGCAGACACACTTTGAGGAATGAGAACCAGCTCACTGAATGTAAGTATAGAATGTGAGGGGTTCCATCCAAGCTAGTCATCTCCCTCTATGAAGAGAAACAGGCATTTGTAGGGTACGAATCATCTCTTTCTAAAATAGGTAAAAAGATTTGTGCCTTCAAATGCCCATTATTCTTCTTTGACTGAAGATGGAATTTCAGTTGAATGATTCAGATGTAGTTGCCTATACCAGAGGTGTCTAAAATGAGATGGAAAGTATATAGCCCAAAATTATTTTAATGAAATTACTCACTTGAAAAATACTTTTATAAAATTGAAGTTGCATTATCATCCCTCACTTGTCATACAAGTATGTCCAAGTATATAAAACATTTTTCTGTTAGGCTAAAGCTATAACATATTTTAAATTTACTATTTGAAATAATACAATTTCAAATTATTAGGGTGGGTAAATTACTACGTTAATCATTCTCTAAAGGCTTCTCTGGTACAAAGGGTTTTTCCAGATTTGGCTAAAGACCAAATGTAGAACTTTCATGTATATATACTATAGTACTCTTTCTGAAATTGTTTGAACTTTCACATGCATTTGATGGCATATCCTTATTTTTTTGCTTTTAGAGGAAACATGTTTGAGATTTTTAGCTCCTCCCTCTTTTCAACGTGTAACAGCTTAACATAAATTAATGGGGGCAGTCAGAACTTCTGGAGACCACCTTTTCTTCTGTGGTCTAGTGACCACAGATGTCAGATTTATCTCAGCCAACTTTAGGTCACCACTGCAATTTTCTGTAGCTCAACTAGTTGCTATAGCCTCCTTTTGTAATCAGTAGTGAGAAATAGATGTTTTAATGCATGATTAACAATAAATATTAAATTCCTGTCGATGAATCAGTGCTGAGAAGTACCTACTGTTAATAATTGGAAAGAAACTTACTACGTCCATCTCAGTTATAAGGCAACTGTTCATTGCTAACCAAAAGTGACCCAAGGAGCAAACTTTTGAACAGCAATCAGTGCTATCTCAGTTCTTGGCTCTGTTTTGGACTCTTCCAGCAAACTTCCTTTTGCCAGAGAAGTCATTACCTCTACATGACTTGACAGAAGCTAGGGAGTGTGAATTAGTCTTGGGAACTAGGCCATGGGAGCCTTGGCATAACACATAAACGTTTGCATAGTAGACGTCTGCGTTTAGTCAAATGAATCCCACCTGAGGAATTTCCTTGTACTTATAGTATCTTGCAATATCAAAATTGTTTAGTTTCTAAGAGAAGAAAAAAAAAATCAATTCACTCTGTCCAGTCCGTAGGGAAATTTTTTTTTGTGAGATCCTTAAGTCTTACAGCACAATTGGTGCTACTACTACTCTAGATGCAGCCTATCTGAAAATATGGCATCTATTAAGAAACAGGCTGTTCTTCACCTCAGTAATTTCAGGCATGGGGAAAAGTAGAAAGAAATGCAAGACTGCAGTAAAGCAGAAGACATTTAGTGGCATGGAATGGTTGTTATATGTGCAATGTGTGATTAGGAAATAACTTGGAGAAAAACAATGTTAAGATACAAAGAAATTCACAATTGCCAAGTTCTGGCTGCTCCTGGCAGGACATTTTTCTCTCTCTTTAACAGGACAGTTCATATACACCTGTGATTAAACAAAAAAATGCATAGCATTTTCAAATAAACATCTTGAAGACAAGTGTGGCATCCAGTGGAAATTTAAGCTGTGGTGGTGATGCAGTAGTTCAAAATGTTTGAGAATCAATATCTGCAGACAGTTATCTTAAATTCGTTGTTCTATTTAATGTGCCATCCAACTCTTATAATGCATGTCAGTTTCTTCATTTAACATTTTTACAGTACAACTCCAGTGCTGACTGATTCTGTTTGGTTAAATCCTGCTTAAAAGCACAATAAAATGATATTTTGTGCCCTTTCCCCTGATATTTATGGCAAGCTTATAATGTTAGTAAGCCACTGTTTTTCCATGGTTGTTTAGTTGCTTCTCTTCTGCTGTAAAACAAAGTAGCAAAAAATTTGATAATCCTGTTGAGAATTCTATTTTTTCCCCCACCTGTTTAATGTTAAATTCATTTGGTTTCTTTAAAAGTGATTTGAAAAAGTGCCTATGTCCATTTTTAATTTTCTTGCAGAAATGTCCACACCCATATGTATCCAAAATAAGAGTGGAAAACACAGTGGTGAATGATCATTCCTTCCACTTCTAGGCAAATCCCAACTGCTTGAAAAGTAACCTGAAAGAAACACTGTGGCTTTGAAATCACTTAAAGGATCTTTGGTAGGTCAATTGTAGTGTATGAAAAGGTGGTGACAGTACAAAGAAATGACCTTTATTCATGATCTTGAAATGTTCTTAATATTTTCAAAATAAGTTTCACAGTTTCAGTGATCAGGTGGAAGGGTTTTGGTTTTTTTGCTTTGTTTGCTTGTGTTTGAAGGTTTAGACAACATAAGGTCAATAAGGGGCTTGTTCAAACTCTGTACCCCTTCATTCCTGCTGATATTACCAGTATTGAGACTTTTGTCTCTTATGGTAAATGAAGTTGGGATTTTAAGATCACAATATAACATATAGATCACCATATAGATCACAATTTCTGAGCCTGTGTTTTTCATGTTTACATCTTTAAAAAAGAACATGTTGTGTAGTCTCCAAAAGACACAGAGGGCAAAGAAAATGCCATCCAAATAAATACATGCCAAAATATATTTACAACATCTTTCGAAAAGATGCTCTAGTTATTCTTATCTCCTCTTTAGATTAATTCTGTTTGTGTTTGCTTATATATGCCTGGGAATTGTTAAGGGAGAGCAGTGTGTTAGGAGTTTGTTTCTGTTGTCATAGTTTTGCTGCCTATTCATCAGTCCATAAAACTTTGCCTGATTTTGGTTGCATTTTTTGAGCTTCTGGAAATCATTGTACAATGAGAATATAGGTGTTTGTGCATATTTACTTATTTGTGTATGTTTTAGTAAGGGGATTATTTTGCCTGGGCAGGCCTGAGGACAGCTGCTTGCTGACATGAAAATATCTCTGCACTTTTTGCCGCCAGCATGGGGCTGGAGCATATTTCTGTGAAAATAAGCTCCTTACTATTTATATTTGCCAGATCTCACGATTCAATAATAGTATCACCTTATGTAGCTTGGAAAAAATGATACCTTTTTGGGTGAACAAAATGCTATTGCATCAATAAAAACAGCAAAAGTGCTGTTCATTATTATTTAACAAATGAGGAATTTAAAATCCATCAGATTGTCATATGTGAGACAATAACATGATTTACATGTTAAAATGCCCCTGTGGGTGGATTACTGTAGAAAAGATCATTACATAGTAGGGCTGTTTTTCCCCTTCATCAAAACCTCTTTTAAAATGTGTCTTAGAGAAACAAGTGAAGTGAAAACTGTCTTGATTATATATCTCATTTCATTTCTCTTGTCTTTAAAAATCAGAGAAGTTGAAGAGCACAATAAAAAAGAAAAAAAAAAGAAAGCTTAAGAAATAGGAGTAAAAATCCTTGACAATCTGAAAATAGTTATGGAAAGAAGAGGGAAATGGTGGAGCAGAGAAAGTGAGGAATGTATTCAGAGTTTATCAATACATTACTTGAGTTTGTAAAAGCAGAATAGCCTAAAAAAATGTATGTAAAAATGAAACCTGGAGTGATTGTTCCAAGATCAGATGCTGTCATGTGTACAAGGTCAACAAAAAAAAAAATCAATTTATTCTACAAACTAGTTGATTCTACGAATGTATTTTTCTTTTTCACTTAGATATTAACGGTACAAGAATAATAAGCTTGCATGATTAGATGAAAGAGGACAAAAGTATATAAACTTTAGCTCTGGATTTCAGTAAAACTTTCAATACTTTCTCTCATAGGATCCTTTTGGACACAACATTCAGCCCACAGCTGGATAAACACATCATGTGGTGCATGAGCAATTGTCTCAGAGAGTAAGAGTGAATGGGGTAACATCAGACTGGTGACCTGTCACTAGTGGGGCTCCATCTCAGGCCCTGTGCTCTTTTTTTATAAATTACTTGGACACAGGACTGGAACGGATACCAAAGAAGTTTGCAGTCGACACAAAACTGAGAGAAGCCGTTGACTCCCTCAAAGACAGGAAGGCCTTAAAGAGAGACCTGGACAAACTAGAGGACTGGGCAATCACTAACCATATGAAGTTCAATAAGGGAAAGTGCTGGATTCTGCACCTGGGATGGAGCAACCCCAGATGTTCATACAGACTGGGGAATGGGATGGTGGAAAGGAGTGCCACCAAAAGGGACTTGGAGGTCCTGGTTGATGGCAAATTGGATATGAGTCAGCAGTGCTCTGGCAGCCAGGAGGGCAACCATGTCATGGGGGGCATCAGGAAAAGCATCGCCAGCTGGCTGAGGGAGGGGGGGTTATTCCACTCTGCTCTGCACTGGGGTGGCCTCACCTCGAATATTGTGTGCAGTTTGGGCCACCACAATATAGGAAAGATATTAAGCTGTTAGAGAGGGTCCAAAGGAAGGACACAAAGATGGTGAAGGGCCTTGAGGGGAAGTCGTACGAGGAGTAGCTGAGGGCACTTGGTCTGCTCAGCCTGGAGAAGAGGAGATTGAGGGTTGACCTCATTGCAGTTACAACTTCCTTGTGAGGGGAAGAGGAAGGGCAGGCACTGATATTTTCTCTGTGGTGACCAGTGATAGAATCCAAGGGAGTGACCTGAAGCAGTGTCAGGGGAGGTTTAGGTTGAATGTTAGAAAAAAATTCTTCACCTAGAAGGTAGTTGGGTAATGGAACAGGCTCCCCAGGGAAATGGTCATGATACCAAGCCTGAAGCATTTGACAGTGCTCTCAGGCACATGGTGTGACTCTTGGGAGTGGTCCTGTGCAGGGATAAGAGTTGGACTCGATGAGCCTTGTGGGTACCCTCCAACTCAGCATATTTTGTGATCTGTGATCCTTAGTCCTGATATAAAGTAAACTATATAGACTATGACTGAAAGAAGGTTTCAGTGTAGCAATCTCTTACCCACCTTAAATTTTGTACTCTCATAATTCCAGAACAAGTGTATTTGCATGACAGATAAATGCTAACACTGACACTTTCTTGAGTTAGAATTTCCATGTGTTAAACATATCCACATATATATGGGTGCATGCATGCAAATTTAATCCTTCGACCTCCACAGAACTGATCCTGTAAAAGCATCCAGGCAAGTGTCTATATATGTCTTTTAGATACAAACAGAGAACAATTTGAAAATTAGGCTATGAAGATCTAAATTTCCTCACAGGCTCTTCCTTAGTATTTTGTGGCAAAAATGCACATGTTGGTTGTTTTTGATTCTCAGCATGGCTACAGCAATTTATTGTTTTGTTATGTTTTATTTTTTCACAAAACAGATTGCAGTGCTTTTTCTGTGATTTACATCTGCTTCCCCTAGTGAAGCAATGCAACGATGCCTCGTAGCACAGGATCAGCTTGAACAGTCTCCTAAACTGTAGCTTGTGGACTGTCTATGACTTGCAAAAAAGCCTTGCTTTATCTATATAGATTGCTGCTGATGACATAATCCAGCCCTCTTATTTTCCTTTTCTCCTTGTAAGTCCTATTAAAAATAAAAAAGGTAAAAATATCAGATGTGAGATGATTTCTTTACATTAAGTTTTGATGAAAATGATGGCTACTGTGTGTATTCATCAGTTGTTACTGGTCAATGTGAGCTGAAGGTGGTCCATGGGACAGATTCTGTGTTTAAACACATCCCACAAAAATGTTTCTTGAAACCTTATCTTTTCAAAATTAAATTGAATTTGACAAAATGTCTCTGTGTTGGCTGCCACAAATTCCTAAAGCCTCTAGCTGCTGATACAGAGATTTTTTTGAGATTGTATATTCTTGCGGCAAGTTTAATAAAAACATTCTGGTTTTGTATAATCAATCTTTTTGTCTGTGTGTTTGCTCTGATCCAAAACCTATTAAAGTCAATTAGAGTGACTGTGTAAATGAAATGATGCAATGATAATGCAAGAGTCATTGTGCTGTGACTTGCATTAAGCTCTAAGCCAACTTCTTGTAACTCAGCTATTTCCATAAACCTCAGCAGATTTGGACTGACCGAGTGATCATTCAGTTAATGAAAATGTCATACTCTATCTGTTGATAAACCTCTCTGTGAAATAGTTTCTAATATTACAGAGGTTTTTCCATGTCTTTGCCTCTAACGTTTCCTTTGTTTTTCGGTTGTTAGTGGTCTATATTAAGCAGTACTGATATTCTTTGACTTGCTATCACGCAAAAATTATACTGAGCTTATAAAATTATTATTAATACTATATTGAAGACATAAGAAATTAATAAATCTTCATTATACTGCTTTGTTTCAGTACATATAAACTTTGCCTAGTACATGCTTAGGGAAAAATGGGGTGGGTTTTATTACTCTCATTTTTGAGAAAATAATGGAGTTAATTGAAATTGTTATTCCTATGCTTTTTTGTTTTGAAATCTGACATTTCCTCCTAGAAGAAAATGTAATATATACACAGATGGAGGAAGAAAAAATAGTAGAAGATAAGAATAAATTGGATTATGAAGATGGATGTCAATTAATTTGATAAAAGACTGCAGGGATGTGTGACAAGACCACTGCTACCATGACAGGGTCTCTAGGCTTTTAAAAATGTTTGGTTTTTATTTGTTTTTATTTTTGTCAGTGTGTTACAGGCAAATATTTTTCTGTTGGTTCAGCATTGATTTTAACATGAAATCAAAGTGCAAAGAAGGTAGAAGAGTAAATGGTAACACTGGAACACAGATTTATAGAGCAATAGAAAAAAGATAGAGAGTACTAGAAAGAAGGCTGGATTTCCATTTCTTTTCACAGAACATACTGAAAAACTTCTGTTCTTTGGTTTCTCCTCTTAGTTTATTCCAGAGCATCTTTAGTGTAAAAACCAAAAAGCAGACAATGGCATTGTTATCCTGGGGTGGTAATGGTAACTAAAGTGCCGTAAAAAGTAAGAATGAGAAATAAGCTGCCAAATGAATTAAATGCTTTATTAAAATAGATATCCAACTTTTCTCTCAGAACTACTGATCAGATCAGTAATACAGTAATGTAACAGTAGTGTAAATGCACACATCCCATTGTAAGAGCACATTGCTCTGGTTGTTCTAGCAGTCCTGTAAACTTGCCTGGACATGTATGAATGTCCTAATTCAGTTATTCCCCATCCTTTTTATTTCCTTGATTCAATTTTTCCGTATTTCTTTTCAGCAACACTTTTACTCCTGTCATACAATTTTTTTTTTGAATTCAAAAGGGCTTTTGTTGACTCCTGTTTAAGTAAAGTTACCTCCAACCTTCATATACTTGAAAATTGCAAATCATTATATCTTCAAATCTTTCTGTGATTTTTAGTCTCACTACAGTTTACTTCAACATGCTTAGGACTTCTAACCCCATGTTCTTTAGACACCAAGGCAAAGATCAAAAGTCTTGCAAGCAGCTCTTACTCATCTTATATACTTCATACACGGAAAAGTTAAATATTCGGTCTGAGCTAAATGCTACCCTGTGGAGCCAACAGACTTTATCTCCATAGTGTCTTCTCGCATTCCAACAAGTTTGGACTAGTTGTTCTGAATTTGACTTTTAATGGTGAGTTTTACTTCTTTAATGATGCTTATTTATTTTCTTTAACTCTGAAATAAAACTTCAGTTAGATGTTAGTTCAGATAGACAGTTACGTCTAAGTGAGAAATCCAAATCCCATTGACTCCTCTTCAGGCATGGATCCACCATAAAGTATTAATATTGCTGAGGCTAGGGTTCCTTGTAATTTCCCAGTCAGGAGTTTTTCTCCCAATGTTACAATTGTCACTGGAAAAAAATTCCTCAGATTTATCAACCAGAGGCAGAATGCTAAGGAGCACCTCACAGCACCTTAGAGTCCTATTTATTTTCAATGGAAAGAGCAAGCTTCTTTAGAATCTTGAAAGTATAGTAAAAAAAATATTAGAACAAGACAGTAAACTGTATACTACTTTCAGTAATAATCTTGATATCAAACTGGGTAAGATAGAATGCTGCTAGGAGAATTTTTGCCTTCATAATGAAAGACCATCTTCTGCTTGTCTAGTACCACTGGTGTGTTAATACTAAGGGGTCACTCATTCATTCCTTTAATAAGCATCATGTCTGAGCATGAGACACTAGAGCCACAATACACATGACATTATTTAAATTTGTCTTTATGATATTACTTACTGTTATCAAGAAAATAACACAAAAACGAAGACACAAATGAAATATGCCAAAGCTTCAAAATATGAGTCAGGACATTTTTTGGCAATGTATCAAATCTGGGCTAATTATTGTACAGTGCCAAAGGCATTCTCATCAAGATCATTATGAAATTCTTGCCTCCTGCTTTCCCATTAATTTGCTTTTTCCTCTGCATAGTTTCTGTTAATGTCATTGTAACTGTTTCAATGGAACCTGAAAAAAAAACCCAAAACCTGACTCACACCACCTCAGGAGAAATGCTTGAATGTTTTCTGCAAAACTCTTCAAAATTTTCAGTGTATGCATAGAATATGTGGTTGCAATGCAACATCTTTGAAAGTGATTATCACCTTTACTCAGATTCATTTTTGCGGTGGGAGTTAGCCATATCTCTATCTTCTTCATATCTCTTCCTTTAGGAGCACTGAGGGTTCTGGAAGAGCAAAGAAGGGACAGTCCATACATCTGACAATGATTATTGTTTTTTATTTATGTGAGATAATTGTACAACCATAGTATACCAGGTTGGGGACCCCAAGGATCATCTTGTCCAAGCTTTTTTTGGTAAAAGCTTGGTTTAGACAAGATGGCCCAGCACCCTGTTCACCTGAATCTTAAATGTGTCCAGTGTTGGGAAATCCACCACTTCCATGGGGAGTTAATTCCACTAGCTAATTGTTCTCATTGTGGAAAATATTCCTCTTGTATTCAACCAGAATCTCCTCAGGAGTAAATTGTACCCATTAAACCTTGCCTTATCCATGTGACTCCTTGTAAAAAGAGACTCATCATCTGAAGATGACTGATCTGGTTTTCAGGTGTGGGAAAGCAGCTAAGGAACATTTGTTACTGCTTCGATTGTCCTGGCTTGCTCCCCAGCTGGTTGCAATGGAGCTGCCAGTTTGGACCCCTCCCCCTGACTCAGTTTAAAAACTGCCTTATCGAGTTGGCCTGACTGCTAGCACAGATTCCCTTGCAATCCATCATAAGATAGGTAAAATTATAACACTATCTTTTCTGCTTTTTGGAATGGAGACAAAGTTTAATTTACCTCATACAATATCTGCCATGTATAGAAAACATAACGATTAAGTTAGCATGCTTCAATGCAGAAGAGAGAAGCAGGGGGAAAAAAGGGATATATTTTATGTACCTAAAATGTATCTCCCCTGAGTTAATATATTTTAAAACATCACACTTAGTAATAAAATAAGGATTTTCATTTTACTAGTCTCCTAAACAGCTATCAGAAGAAACTCCCAGAAGCTTTTGTGTTGACATTCAAAGGCTTTGTAGGCTGCTAAAGCTGCACATAGTTCTATAGAAGACAGAAATTTTATGTCTTACAAGCCAAGATTTTTCTGATGCCAACTGGGGCGAGCTGTACAGTTGCTGTGTGAGATATCTGTAATAAAATTTTACTCACCTAGGGGGACAGTTGAACCACAGGTTTCCATCCTTCTTCTGTTCCTGTTGCTCTGTGTGTGATCTCTAGTGTGTCTTTTTTTTTTTTTTTTTTTTTATTGTAGACATAAGCATAGCTTACCAAAGAAGTATCTTCAGGAAGTATTTTAGAGCAGGCTAATACAGTTTCTTAGTGTTTCTTTAGAATTGAATTCCAGGCTTCTGAGTGACACCAAAGAAAACAAAACCATTTTGTTTCAGTGAATCAAATAAATGAAATACACTAATTCATACGAAACTCAAATAGTGGTAACTGAGGTTTTCTCACGCATCAAACTCCCCTTAATTTCCTTTTGAGGGAAGACTTCACAGCAGCAATTTTGGATGCACAGATGAAATGCAAGAATAATTTCATTTGACTGTTGAAATAAACCAGCACTGACATGTATTTGTGTGGAAAAGCATAGAGGCAGATTGTAACCATACAGGCTATCTTACTTAACATCTAGAATGACTCTGCAAACAAACAAGCAAACAAACAAATGCATTGTTTATGATTTTCTGCACTGCAGTTAAAATCAAAGGCCTTCTTAGATTTTATGGATGGAACCATTTACGTCACTGGGAACCAGTTTCAATTTAACAAAATTTCCCTTGGACTGTGTTGGGATGGATCGCATATCACAAACTATTTTTATTTTTAGGCATTCTAAAGGTATATGGAATGGTAATGACTTACATGTATAAACACTTTTCATACAGAAAGATTAAAAATGCATTTAATAAAATGAACATACAGCTTGATAAAGGGCAGACAGATAGTCACATCTCTATTACAAATTCAGTAAATGTTTAACAATGCAGAGCACCACCACAAAAATGCATAATGGGGAGCAGAAAAGATTATTGTATCTAACTGAAAAACTGCAGCAGGGGATCTGGTTTGTATTTAATTACTTATATTGGATTTTTCTGCTCTATTCTACCCAGGCTCTTATACAGCCCTCACCTGGGCAATAGGTGAGTATATCCCAGAAGATCATTAATTGATGTGACTATCATTTGTCACATCTTATGCTCCTTTCTTTCTTTCAAGTGGAAAATTCTCTTCAGTTTTTTGATCTAGGAAGATGCACATACTTATATAATTCATGCCCAAGATACCATGGATATTTGTGACTGAAAATATGATCAAGCTAACTCTTACTGGATTTGAAATGGCAGCTGCTGAAATTCATGTAATGATCATAGTATCTGGGAATTTCTTCTGTGCTTTGAGAGGGAACCGCAGACTGCTTTACACAAACATACTGTGTTCCAGAGTAGAGCTGCTGTTTTGTTTACTGCTTGATTTGGTTTTGTGTTTGTTTTGTGTGTCTGTGTGTTGTTCTTATGTACAGTTCCCTTATTTGCAGTAGCATAGGAGCTTCACTGTGCAATAATGCAGTAAGATTCGTTGGTATTTACTTTATAGGAATATATGAACTATGGATAATCACGGCAGTTAGTAGAATTCAGCAATGCTATCGATTTTGATTATAACAGAATAAAAATGAGACTAGAATGACTGTATATTACTATTTTTCTTATTTTTTAGTTTCATGTTACAATGTCCTTTATAGATCTAAGACTTTTTGAAGAGACTTTCATATTCAATCATATTGACTTACACTGTTTCTATGAGTAACTAAAAAAACCCTAATTTACTGGAATAGAATGGATAATTATAAAAATTTCCTTAGTGCCAGTAGAATTTTTTTATTTTTTACTTCATCTTTAGTTTGTAGTTAGATATACGTGATGATGAGGAATCTATCAAGAAATGTGAAACTAATTATTACCTTTTCTCACATAATACGGTAATTTGAGAAGCTGCTGAGAGAGCACTGAAAAAAAAGAGGAATTGAAGAGGGGTGCTGGAGGATACAAAGAGATATCAGGCAAATCTGGAAAGAAAGACTTGAGAAATAGATTTTATGAGATAAATGGAGTAACATGAGAAGAAAAAGATCTCATTAATCTCTCATGTTTTTCTCCCTTTACAGACTGAGCACTAAAACAGAAATAATGCAGCTGTTTTGAGATCAGCAGTTTCGTTTCAAATAGAATTCTGAGAGAACAGTTCAGTGAGCACCAGAGTGTTATAAGGATAAGGATGTAGATTCTCCCTTAGCTCAGCCTTTCAAATTATTCCAGCCTTCTGTGATTGTTCCTGAAAGAATAAGAGAGGCAGGACTCCCAGACCCATAAATCATTTACGAAAGTCAGTTATATTAAATTTAAAAAGAAAGGGGGGAAAAAACCAACACTCCCTGTGTTGCAGTAATTCTGCTCCACTGCTGATTTACTATATTGTGGTTTTAGGATAGGTCCTGCACACTGTTTTGAATGCGACCATTTGATGGAATGTACAGTAGGAAGGACTTTTCTTTCCTTTGCATGTAAAAAATATATACAAAAGTTTTTATCACTTTTAAAACTAATAAAGTTGTAGTGGTAAACATAATAGATAAAATTTATTTAAGATCACATTTAAAATTTCCAAATTTATTTAGAAGTTTCTGTCTTTAACAGCAATTCAAAGGTCAAGCAGCAATTAAGGATGGATATATACATTCTAACAATTTTGTCTAAATTGTAGATATCTATTCTATTTTTATTTTGTAAAGTGGATTGTGATGTCCTTCAGAACTGATTCCCCCTCTTTTCCAGCCTTCTCTGCAGTTACCCTGGGAGTCATCCAGATTTCAAGACTCTTTTCAACGTCAAAGCTAATCACAACCACCTGATCCCTCTCCACTACTTACAGTATCTACACCGTTTGTTCTTTGCCTCAAAGACAAATAAAGCTTCTGCAATAGAAATTCTCACTGGCTGCTCTGCTCTGAGCTCAAGCACCATGACACTGTTGACAGCCAAAGGTAGGTGTTGCTCAGCATGTTTGGAGGATGGCTGGTTATTGTGGCACAGTCTGAACTGGCTCTAGCAGGCCACAGGAGAAACATGATGTGGTCCTTGAGCTAGCTCTTCTTTTTCTGCATTGTTAGTGTATTGAACATCTGCAGCTACAATAGACCTGGTATGAGGATTTTGAACAGCAAGGTTTCAAAAGTCATTCCTATTTGCTTTTTAATGGACTACATCCATGGTTCTCAAATGAAGACTGAATTTTGTGGTGGAGTTGCAGGCAATTTCAAGAATCTTGGTCCTTATATTGAACAAGTAAGTTCACACTTTGTGCTAGTGAGAGGCATAAGTTCGTGTATTTTCTCTTTAATACTCCTCAAAGTTGTGTTACAATTATTTCTAAGAGAGGAGGCTCAT
Source organism: Pseudotriccus pelzelni (assembly GCA_035584735.1). Lineage (NCBI taxonomy): Eukaryota > Metazoa > Chordata > Aves > Passeriformes > Tyrannidae > Pseudotriccus > Pseudotriccus pelzelni. The sequence goes on along the minus strand of JAWMRA010000001.1, from coordinate 59,258,228 downwards.
CAAAAGATTGTGAACTGGGTTTGGCTTATTTGTGAAATATCATAGGGACTAGGCTAAGACAAAGAGTGAGATCCCTTTTGGATGGGAACTGCAAAGAGTTTGTGTTGTCTCATGAAGGATAGCAGGAAAAAGGATAATGATGTGCAGAAAATTTGTGAAGAAATAAGTCTAAAAGACTAGGAATTAATGATATTTTATGAGATGTAAACAAAAATTAATTCTAAGAAGTCTCAGAATTATAAATACACTTTTAGCAAGAAATATATAATTTTTCTAACAATCAAACCATGCAAATGTTTAAAATAACATTAGTTCACTGAAAAATGGTCTTAATTTGTTGCTTCCTAGAGAAATATTAAAAAAAACACCCAATCCTGTAATAAGTAAAAAAACACTGAATTGAATCAGGCTTTGAGACTGAGCAGAGAACTGCATTCAGCATGTGGTAGGCCAACTGTATCAACTTTAATTCAGAGCATTTAATATATATTTTTTTCCTTGTCCTCTAGTTTCATGTATCTTCTCTATAGACATTTGAATGAATACAACATATGCCATTCATTTCAATCAAAGAGACACAAGAGACAGTTGCTTCAGTGCTGCTCTTTTACTCTTAAAAAGAACAACTGTCTGATGCAGATTCTCATCTGGCAAGTGTATCCTGATTCTTAAATGGTGTTATCACACTCATCCTCTCCTCTCCCCTTTACAGTGATCTTTAGAATAGACAGAATGTTTTAACCTTTGGAATTTATCACAATGGCTTTTCTTGCCTTTATCAGTTCTAGTGGGTTGAGCTTTCTGTATCTGCATTAAGATCTTTCCTATCTTCTTGCTTTTCTCACATTTCAAGAAGTCGGTCTAGTTTCAAAATACTTGTTAGAAGACATATACAAATGTTTGTGGGTTCCTAATATGAAAGAGAAGTGGCTACATTCTCTGGAAATTAAAATTATGTCTCAAAAGGGAATAGCTCTTCTTCAGAAAACCAAGATGTCTAAGGAAAGATTATTATCTCTGACCTGATCCCATCCCTCCCATGCCATTTACTGTTTTAATTCTCTTTTCAGATTTTATTACTTTTCTGACAGAACATTTAGTTTTATTTAAATGCAATGATACAAACATTGCTAATCTGGTTTCCCTTCATTCGTTTGTGTACTTGTTGTCAACAATGGTTTTATCAGCCATCAAAATCTAATTGAAATTGCAGTGCTGCATGTAGTCATCCAATAATTATGAAATAAATAGACTGAAATTTCAAACGCATTTGAAAAAAAAAAGCACTTACAGTAATATAAACAGAATAAGGTAATTAAAGATCTCCATCTATGATTTTTAATTCTTTTTAAAGGCATGATTTATCTGAATACATCACTTTTAAGCTCCGGAGGTAAGTTACTATGCCTTGTTCCTGTATTACGAAAAGAAAACTGACTGTATAGAGTTAATATGGAAAATTGTTCTAGTAAATAGTACAAAAAACCACTTCATCATCACACCACCAAAACATGCTTTGCTTTCTCTTCAGAGAACTCCTGCAGTAATACACACATGACAGTTAATAATAGATTATAAAAAGCAGTGCCCTTTATCATCTGAACACCAAATCTTTAGAGGCTTGCAAATAGAACAGTCTGTTCCGTGATTGTAGAAATGTGACGTCAAAGGGCTGTTCTGCTTCTTATTTGAAATGTCTTCATGTTATTCTAGATACTCCACACCCTATCTTAGAAAAATTCAGGATTGTGAATTCTAATCCACAGACAGAGTTTTGCCTTAATGAAGACCATATAGCAGTAGCATATTTAAACTTTCAGAAGAAAAGGTAACAGAGCTCTCAAAATAAGCCCTGGTCATGAATGTATATATATAGTCCTGTGACGGGTTGGCATAGCAACTATTTCTTAGAACTCTTGCTGCCTAAGTAAACAGCTAAAGCACTGAGAATGTCTCAGCTAAGCTGTGTCCATCTGTAGTACAAGCCTGTGTTGTATGTGAACACTTTCTTTCAATGATGAGGATATTTTAGCGGTGCTCATTTATACTGTCCTCATTGTCAGTGTTTTTATCATAAACCTTAATTTTCTTACTGCTTTCATGATGTAATTGAACTAAAGATTCTAATTTACCTTTTTTTTTTTCAAAGCTTGGCATAAATAGTCTCAACCTAGACATTTCTTTATGCCCTTGGTTTGTGTAATTTTAATAGCATATTTTTCACAATGCCAACAAAAGCTAAATGTGAACATAAATTAGTCATGACAATCACTTAAATGAGCGGCATACCAGATTGCACATACCATGAAAAGCTACTCTATAATTCAGTCTTTTTATGTGTATTTGTGGCAATTTTTATTCAATGTGTGACCCTAAGATATATTTTAAATGCTTATTGCTTAACCTGGTAGTCTATCTTGACTGCAAAACATACATTTAGGTGTATATCATCTGACCTTGAAAAACAATTGAGGCTGATGATCTTTTAAATAAAAATTAATTTATGAATAGTTTATAATAAGTTTACAAAATTATTCTTTAAAATGGTTAATAATTTATAATGAAATCTGAGTCATATGTGTCTTATAATCAGTTCAAACACCTATCAACATGGTTCTAATTATCTGCAGCAGATGGTACTAATGTCCATAATACACTGGTAAACTATTAATAAATACTGTATAGATGGCAATAATCTGTTCATTAGAAGTTATTATAGATAGATACAAGCTGTCTACTATTCCATTAGAATCTTTAAAAAATTACTAACCATTTTAGCTAATAAACCTTTGCAAACCATTTATCCATTTCTAATGAATGAAAGAATGTTTCAATAAATGAATTCTAAGTGTCTGATTCCCAGAATGAAATGTTAGATTCTCTTTGATGTGGTTTCCCTGAACATTTTGCCCTGCACCTCTCTCACTAGTGAGCTTGACAATTCATGCTATCAAGGCTCAGTAAAACACTGTCCTCTCCTTCTTGTGTTTTTGTTTCTTTCCTAGGAATCTTTTAAGGATACTCTTACTTCAGCTGCTTAGAAAGATGTAATGCATGGGGGAAAGCCTTCAGGTCCAAACAGAGAGCACATGTGCACAATGGATAGCAGGAAACCCAAATTGTTCTGCTCCTACTCTAATGCTTTTAGAGATGATGTAAGATACCATGCCTGTTAAAATGTGTCGCTACAGCATTGGCAGTAGTGGCTATGGTATTGTCTTGGGGTGGGATTTGTCTCACTCCACATTAGTTCTTCCTAGTCTCCTTCAGTACACTGCCTCTGTAGTCAGTAGGGAGAAATAGGCATCTCTTAATACACATATGATACCTTAAGAGAGGTGCCTTAGTAGGTTTGATGAGTCAGCCTCTGGCTTAGCTCTCAAGCTTCTGGTGACTAAAGAAAAAAAAAGTCACCAGAAAAAAGCTTTATCCTGAATTCTAGAAAACTGAAGTTAAGTGACGTGAAAATGCCATTAGTGTGCCATTCAGCTCAAGGTTAAAATATATAAATTATGTGTAATGAATCTATACATCTATATGTGCACTAGGTGTCTAAAGTTCCAAAATAGTTGGTAGTGGCCTGTCAACACATCAGTCTGGAGACTCAAGAATTATTATCCTCTGTAAAATAGGCAGGAATATTTCTTCAGATGAACAGTCCTAAGGACTTCCTTGTCTGTGTCGGTTATATGACCAGTAAGTGTAACAGGATTTTGTGCTTCTACATCACATGTAGGTGCCTACATTTTCAGACACCAAAATTTCAAGAATCTGAATTTTGCCCCTCAAATAGCAGGCTTCAATGAAGAAATAATCCGTGTTGACTTGTAAACAAAATATCCAGTTATAGTTGTGACTGAAGTTGGGATGTTGTGTGATTTCACTGCCCTTTATCAAGTACTGTCATTAAAATAAGAACCTTTAGCTGGCACGGTGTCCTGTAGCCTAGCTTCTCTTTCATAGGAATTACTACTCCTGAGATCTCAAATGTCTTGGCTTAGTGCAGCACTGCTGCAGAGCATGCAATGTCATGGCATTATGGAGGAACAGGACGTTATTCCTCTAGGGCTTCAGTGTATACCTGAGGGAATTTATTTTTACTGACCTTGGCTTTATGATTCAATTGACTTTATATATGATGCTATCTCGAATACTCAGCTCATCTGGGCAGTTCTTGTATTCTTGGGAAGCAGACAAGGCTTCTCCCACAGCGCCTGGCTGTCCTGACAGAGTGTGACAGAATGATAGATGCAAGCACTTGTAAATCTGTACCTTGTATCATTTGTTCTTAGATATGTTGTAGCCTCTACCTTGGAACTGCACATAGCAAACTTGGCTGATGCTTCTGTCTCTCTGCATTTTCTGCATTAATATCAGGCTAGGGATTTCATGTTCCTGCTAAGTTGCTGTAGTTGTGCACTGCAAGGCTGCTCCGGATAAGAAATCAGCAATGTATTTGTCAGTCTCTCTCATGCTTACACATTGCAGTTTCAGTAGCATACACTAAAGGCTTTCTGTGACTGACAGTGTTTTTTAAAAAACACTCCCAAGTGATTTATGGGTACTTCCTACTGGAATAGGTTTTCTATCTTTGACCATATTGTTCAAACTTTTTCCATGCAAACACAGTTATAAGAAATTGCTTTTTATATTTTGACTTATTTGGATTTGGGTGATGCTAGTAATCCCAGACTTGACAACTTCAGGTGGTCTCTTCTGTAAGAGTACTGCCCTGTGTCCCATCTCACTGGCATCCAGTGACAGCAGTTTCTTTGTTCACATCCCTGTACTGATATATTTAATGGCAATGTTTTATTGAACTATTTGTCATACGACATCTTTCAGCAGTAGCTTCAACGATTTGCACACACAGGTTGTTTCCCCCTCCCCATAAATGCATTTTGGAATTACTAGTAGCATTTGAGTAATTAGTATCTCAAGTAAAGACATTTCTCACTTTATATTTACTTTCCTAGATTTCAGGGTGTTGGGAAAAAAAGGACCATTCTAAGTGACCTGCAAGGCACTGAGCATTGCTCATCATGAAGTCATCTTGTACTCACGCAGTTTGTGACTGATTGACTGACTTCCCTTATTCCTGTATCACAGAAAGGAACTTACAATTGGGGTCTGCTACACCCTCTACAATAGTGTGTCTGTCTAACATCAGCTATGATATAGTTGAATTAATTTTCATTCTGGGGAACATCCTCAGACAATTTGGATACACTTCTGCTGTGCAGAATGTGGTGAGGTAGCCACTTCTGCTACTCAGGAATACTTGCCAATATCTATCTTTTGCATTTTCGAATTTGGCACCAGGTCTTTTTCCTGTAATTTTTAATTTTTGCTTTTGCCAAGACAGGCAATATATCATGACTGCAGACATCTGGCAGTGAGCACATTATGTGTTTTATTCAAATAGCTTGAGTCTACACAAACGTGCATTTTGCCTGACATTTCAATATCTACAACACTTAGCCAATGCTTTCTCTGACTTTCACGAAGATGTCTTTATTTATCATATCCTTATTTGATCCTCTTTTTATATTTTTTTTTCTAATGCACTGGACATTTTGAAAGACAGGTGCTGTTCTGACTGCTTCAGCTATCTTCGTATGTAACACAGAAGAAGCCATTTCAGCTTTTCTAAAACATCATGCTAACCTTTAGCAAACAAATACCACAGTGGGTTTGCCTGCTCTATGTGTTTGGGGTTTCTTTGTTTTTAAATTTTGATTAGACTGTGAATCACTGCTCTCCGTCTGAACTCTAGCAATTTTTTTAATTAACTCCTTTTATCTGAAAACATTGTTCCTGTGTTAAACAAGACGGTTGAAATTCCAACATTAATAGTTTTCTTTGGTTTTATGATTCCAGTTGTTATTGAAAATACCACCATATAATTTTAAAACAGGTTAGCTTGACTGCAGGCTCTTTTGCTTATGTAACGCTAAGGAAATCTTCATGTAGTGAACTTACTATCTGCCCTTAAATTGCCTATGTTTTCTATGATCATGTTTTTGCATGGTAGTCCACATTATGTAAACCATTTATTTTTCCTAATTTCCACTGCATTACTGTGATAAATATGCAAAAAAAATAAAAATCCTTTGTATCAATACCTACTTTTTTGACTTAGCAGACAGATTTCTCTTTACGGCAGCAGTTGTATATGTCATCATACGCAAAGCATTTCCACCACTGAGCTTTTAAGTCTTCCTTGTAGCCTTAATACTTCTATGAGTTATATTTGTTTGATTATTTGGTAAGTTTTCGGTGTTTCTTCCTTATTTCTATGCTTTCTCCATGCATATCAGTAAATTACTCATCTGTATGCTCCACTAAGCTCTGCACTTGGTTGTGCTTAGTCTTTGGATTACATGTACCTGTTGCTTTCTGTAGAGCCTCTTTGGGATTCCTGAGCATTTGCATTTCAGCTGCTCTATCTTTCATCTTTATTACTGGTTTATCATAGGTCAAGTAATCTTTTTGTGTTGAGTTGACCCCACCTGGCACCACCTAGGCATTCACTCATCCCCAGCCTCAATGGGATGGGAGTGAGAAACAGAGAGCAAAAAACCACGTGGGTCATGGTAAACACAGTTTAATAAGTGAAGAGAAAAAACCCAAGGAAAACACGAGGTGATGCAAAGGCAATTACTCACTATCTTCCACCGGGAATTTGATACCCAGTTAGTCTCTGAGCAATGGCTACCCTGGAAAAACTCCCTCCCTCCACAGTTTTATTGCTGAACGTGACATTCTATGGTATGCAGTAAGTTCTCGGTCAGTTTTGACCAGCTGTGTGCTGTTCCAGCTTCTTGCCCACACCCCACCTCACTTGCTGTGGAGATATCTGAGTGAGAAACAGAGGAGACCTTGACATTGTGCAAGCACTTTTCAACAACAGATAAAACACTGGTGTTCTATCAACACTGGGAGCCCCTGGTGGCCTAGTGGTTAGATCGCAGGACCTTCATCGCCGAGGCCAAGGGTTCGATTCCAGCCAGGGATACTCCCCGGGCAGGTGGAGCTCGTTAGCCCTGTAAGGCAATCC
>JAWMRA010000001.1:59160191-59244467 GCA_035584735.1 Pseudotriccus pelzelni | reverse complement strand
TTTGTCTGCATAAACTTCTCTCACCTTAGAGCAATTTGTGGGGGGTGTGGTAAAAATTGTCCCCTAAGCAAACCCATGACATCATCTCTCTAAACTTTTGTAAGGCCTTTGATATGGTCTCCCACAATATTCTTGCCACTAAATTGAAGATAAGAACTTAATGGATGAACTGTCACATGCATAAGGATTTGGATGGATGGTCACATGCAAAGAATTAAAATCATGGGCTCAGTGGAAACCAGAAATGAGCGGAGCCTCTCAAGGGTTTGTACTGAGACAAATGCTAGTATAATATCTTCATCAATGCAGTCATACATTGCACTTGAGCGCACCCTCAGCAAGTTTACAGATGACGCTCAGCTGAGTGGTACAGCTGATACATAAGGAACACCATCCAGAGGGACCTTGACATTACTGAGGACTGTGTCCATGTGAACCTCGTGAAGGTCAACAAGGCCAAGTGAAGGGTCCTGTATCTGTGTGTCAGGGCAACCCCCAGTAGCAGCACGAACTGAGGATGAATGGATTGAGAGCAATCCTGAGGATAAGAACCCTCGGGAAAAAAATTGGTTGTGAGCTGACAATGTATGCTCGCATCCCAGAAAGCTAACTGCATCCTGGGCTGCATCAAAAGAAATGTGGCCAGTAGGTTGAGGGAGGTGATTCTCTTCCTCTGTTCTGCTCTTGTCAGACCCCACCTGGAGTACTGCATCCAAATCTGGAGTTCTCAGCAGAGGAAGAACACACTTAGAGTGGGTCCAGAGGCAGGAGGGTAGACTTAAATTGACAGAGGGAAGACAATTTTTATGAAGATCACATCCCCAGTTCTGCAGAGCTGCATTCATCCTCAGGAGTTCCAGCTAGGTTGAGGTCTCCATTGATCTGGAATAGTTGCTCCACATTTGCTCCCTCCCATCTGTGAAAAATGCTGTCCCTTTGAGACCTACTCTAGATCCAGTACTTATTTTGGGATCTCCATCTTCCTGTTGAATGGTGTGTCAGAAGTCAGCTGGAACAAGAGAGCTCAACACCCTTTGATCAAGTTGCTGAAGAAGCGGCAAGCTGCCTTCTAAGGATGGGTGTGAAATTACTAAAACTGACTTGAATAAGAAGAAAAGTGGCATACTTTTTACTTCAACATTGATTCAAAGACAGCTTGGTGTAAGATCACTCATGTTGTCCACCCACAACAGACTTATTGAAAAATGAAAGAGAGGAAAAGACAGGGCTGATCCATAGGAACTGCAACTGCTTTAGAAGGGCTGATAGCATTACTTTAGCTTTGCTAACCTGAAGGAATTATGTCATGATGCAAATCACTACTGTCTACAATTTTTGTTACTTTGGTTTGAATTTTGAAAACTTCTTGCCCTTTTATTTCATATCATTAGTTGTCTCACATGATAGTAACCTTCAATAAATCATTTAGAACAATTAGGCTGATTTTGAATGCTGTTAAATAATGCTTATTTGGTGTTCTCTCTTTACACTTATGCTCTGCCAGCACTTTAATGTTTACGGAGCAAATGAAGAATTTCGGAACAGTGCCAGAGGGGCACTGTGCTAATTCTTTGAGAGAGAAAATCTTTATAATTTTAGTATGCCTTAAGCACCACCGGTTTATGATACGGTTTTTGCAGAAGTGCCATAAAGATGATGGCTTAGTTAAAATATTATCAATATACTTGGTTAGAAAATTAAAACCTCAGTCTTTGATGCATTGTATTTAAATGAGTGAATCTTCTTATTCTTCCTTTAAATAATTACAATATATACATGGGTACTCTGTTATGTTGGTTTTATTTTTGGTGTAATCACGTTTAAATATAAAAATATGTTTGGCATTAAGAGCTATTTCTCTCTGAAAGAGTTCTGTTCTTAGAAGAGGGTGAATATACATTGGAATGAACAAATACCATTGCAGATACCTTTTCTAAATTCAATTGTAATTAAAAATGCCTATGAACTAAAATGTGTAAAAGTGCGTTCTACTAAATAGCATCATTCCTTTTGAATGTAGTTAATAATACTCTAAGATGAATATACTATTAGAAAAATAATCAGGATAAGTAATTTAAGATTCTTGTTGCAGGTTTTGTGTTCCATCGCATGTTCTTTGCCTATAGGTTTCAGAAAAGGGTGCTAATGGCATGTGGCACTAATATGGAGACAGGACTACATAATTTACTTTCCAGTGGGCACTTTTAGGTGCAACAGACCATTTAAAATGTATGCAAGCAGTAGCTGAAAAGGGGATACAAGGATTTATTTGATTATCCAGGAAAGAGAGGAGTTCAATTATCTTCTTGTGGATCTCTCACCACGTGTGTAAAATATGAGTGTAAACTAATTTGATCAAAGCTGCGCAACAACACGCCAGCAGCACTGTGACAAGGGCTTTAGATATAGCAGTATGTTATGCACCATCATTTTTTCTTTCCACTAAAACCTAATGGGACGGTATTGCTTTGGATCCCTGCTGATAACCCCCTGTACGCATCCTGTGTGACAGTGTCTATTTTGAGTATGTTGTCCTTCTGTACTATATAAATAAATATTTTCTAGGCAGACACAAGTGTCCTTATTTTAAAAGTTTCCTTTTCCAATAAGAACATTTTTTCAGGATGTAGGAGCCACAGTTTCCAATAGAAATGATACAGTGAATGGTGACATTTTTCTTAACTTTGGAAATTTCAATATAGTAAAGTGTAGCTATATTGATTTAAATGCTCTAAAAAAACCCACTCCTGATATAATTAAAATATTTCTGTAGATTTTTATAGATTCAGTCATGGCTCCCTACAATATTTTTTAAAGTCACTTAGATAGCCAGTTACAAGTTGTCTGTGTTCTGATGTTTTCCACAGGTGATGTTGGCTCACAGTAATCTATTTATAAGTGTATTGAGCCTTCAGTCCGATGTTATGTTGCTAACAGTTCCACTGGCTCCTCCAAATGTTGTTATCATCTTCCTGAGTTTTCTGGTGCCATACCTTTGACCTCCTATTGATTGGGAATGATTCTGCTCTCGTGAGGCAACAGCTACTGCTGTTCTCTGGATATTTTCAGGTAGAGTGTTTTTCCACATGACAGTGTGGACAATATTTTCCCGTGGCAAGATAATTTTTTTTCTCCTCTTATTCAAGGGCTTTGTAAGTCAGAATGACAAAATTAACATCTGAAGAGCTGTTTGGTTTTTTTTTTCAGTGTTTCATTAATCTTGGGAGATAAATGCTTGGCAGATTCTGAAGACAGAGTATGTTAAAACAGAGACATTTATAATATGACATTAATATAAAATGTAGTAAGAATTTTGGTTTTTTAACATATATGGAAGTGCCATACTGAAGAGAGCAAGTACCATTAGGTTCATTTTACATGCAGAGAAACAGATCAGACAAGTAGTGAGACATACCAATTCTGTGCATGAGATGCTAAGGAGTCAAATTCACTTTCCTAATTATTCACAAGAAAGGTAACCTGATGCTTAGCCAGCTCTGTCACAGAATCATAGAATTTCTGAGGTGGGCAAGGACATCTGAAGTTCAGATAGTCCATCCGTGTGCGCAAACTGGGTCAGCTGCAGCAGTTTACCAAGGAATTTAAACTCAGTAGCCATTCTTTGAGGCTAGTGTGATCTTCCTACCTGGAATTCAGTACTTCAAAAGATTAGACTCCACTGTTAGCAGTAATTTATACTACACCACCTCTTCCTATTGTAAATAGATATGGCTAGTTTTAATATTTCTTCTGTGTTTGTTATCTAGGAAAACTCAATGAGCACAGAGTAACAATCAGTTAGAAGTAAATAGGTACCTCTGACAGTTTAAAGGAGTCCCAAAGAGGATGACAAGAGATTGGTACAAGACAATAAATAATTTATAGCTGGAGAAAATTAATCAAGAACCCCCAATTCCCTCTGTCCCCACACGCACGTGCTCAATTACAGTACCTCTAAGAAGAGGCAGGAGACCAATAACCAAGCATCTGTGACATAAATGAATTTAACTATTAGGGAAGAAAGACTTGGACCATATAAACACACTGCAGTAACCAAACCAAATTACAACAGGATGTATATTTGCTTTGTATAATGCCTTTCATTATACTATTTCCCAGAACTCTTCCCATAATTAAATAATATAAATGTTATAGAGTATAAGTGAAACACAGTAGCAATAGAGAGATTTTCTAATGGAGGCAGAGAATGCAATCATAAGCTATTTCAAAGAGTGAAAAAAAATATAGAACAACAGAAATTCAGAGAAAGGTGACCATGAGACTCAGTTTCAGAAACTTGGTCTACTGGGGACTGATGGGCTCCATCTGTCAGAGAAGAGCATCTTCAGTCATAAAACTTGGCAAGTTGGTGAAGAGGGCTTTAAATTACAGTTGCCATGGGATGGTAACATCAAACCATTCCACTTATATCAGTTTAGTGTCAGGGACAGCAAGAGATGCCCAGAGCCTGGAGAGGGATCGCAGGTCAGCAGAGCACACGAATGGCAGCAAAAAGGAATTCCAGCCATTCCAGGCAGCAAGTCCGCTTCATCAGAATCCAATTTAAAAGCCTCTAAGCAAACACATGCAGCACAGGGAATAAACAAGAGAAGTCAGGGGACATGTACACACCCGTAGGGCATGGTGGGATGGGTCCTATAACATGAATCTTGGAATGGAAGGATACAGGTTCTTTAGGAAGGACAGGAAGGGGAGACCAGGTGGAGGTGTTGCTGTCTATTTCAATGAGGAGCTGGAGTGCATGGAGCTCTGCCTGGGGATTGATGAGGAGCTGACTGAGAGTCTCTGAGTCAGGATTAAAAGGAAGTCAGGGACAGGTGACATCACAGTGGGGGTGTGTTCACAAGTCCTGGTCCTCATGGAAGTCTTCAGTCATGTCTGTTGAAAGGACAGCACAATTGGGCATATGTAATCCAGGAGGTTCCTGGAATGCTTTGATGATAACTTCAACTCCAAAGATGGTAACTTCCAAGTGACAGAGGTGCTATGCTGGACCTTATTCTCACCAACAAGAAGGTGTTGGTCAGGAATGTGAAGCTCAAGGGCAGCCTGGGCTGCCATGACCATGAAGTGGTGGTGTTTGAGATCCTTTGGGCAGCAAGGAGGGTGCACAGCAAGCACAAACTACCCTGGACTTCAGGAGAGCAGACTTTGGCCTCCCCAGGCTTGATCTACCATGGGATAAAGCCCTGGAGGAAACAGAGACCCGAGAAAACTGGTTACTAATCAAGGGTCATCTCTTCCAAGCTCAGGAGAGATGCATCCCAGCAATAAGGAAGTTGGGCAAAACTATCAGGAGGCCTGCATGGATGAACATGGACCTTTAGAACGGGTCCAGATGATGGCCACTAAGTTGATCACAGAGCTTGAGCACCTCTCCTATGAGGACAGTTTGAAAAAGTTGGAGTTGTTCAGCCTGGAGAAGAGATGGATCCTGGGAGACCTTACAGCAGCCTTCCAAGTACTTAAAGGAATTCTACAAGAAATCTAGAGAGAAATTTTACAATGGTATGTAGTAGTAGGATGAGGGGTAATGGCTTTAAACTGACAGAGGGTAGGTTTAGATGAGATATTAGAAAGAAATTCTTTACTGTGAGGGTGGTGAGACACTTGATCAGATTTTCCAGAGAAGTTGTGGATGCCCCATTCCTGGAAATGTTCAAGGCCAGGCTGAATGGGCCTCCAAGCAACCTGGTCTAGAGGAAGGTGCCCCTGCCCAAAGCAGGAGATTGAAACAAGATGATCTTTAAGGTCCCCTCCAAACCAAACCATTCTATGATTCTATAAAGACTTAGTACATCGGACTTTTGTATTGAACCATTAAAATGGGCCAAAATCATTGCATTGTCCTCAATGGAAGCAGTATTAACTCCAAAGGCATTTGTCAAAGGCAGTGGAAACACAGATGGAGAAGAGTAAAAGCAATGACAGTGATTGTTCAGCAGAGGGAACAGGAAGAGAAGTAAATAGATATGTGAGATCCCCAAAGAATTTTGGAATAGTTGCCTGTCTCATTACAGGTTTTCTTCATTTTGATGCCTGCATAATGCAGATGAAATAAGTGAATTGAATTAACAGATCTACCCCAGTTTAAAGCACAGAAGGGACTTAAACCTTCTGTACAGTTCAAAATGGTTCCTAAAGTGACTGTTGATCCTTATACATGTAGGAATAGTCCCTTCTATTCCATTTTTACCTCTTCTGTTTTATAAAGCACTAGTGCATGAATCCACCTGGAACACTGCTTGTGGGTTTTGAGACTCCCAGGGCTAATTCAGTGGGTTGCTCATCTGATTGCTTCAACATTAAACACACAGTTTGGCTGCTGCTACTGCTACAGAAGACCATTTCTGTTTGACTCCTGACAAACGAGGTAGGTACTAGAGTATGTAACATAGTTGTATTTACTCACGTATTTTGATTTTTTTTTTTTACAATTGACTAAGGAATAAGCTAGTCATAACTAATTTTTTTAATGTATCTTGTCTTTATATAGACATATATATATGTAATTAAATTAAAAGCTTATTTTCTAATTTTTTAAAATTATGCTACTTATGATTCTATTTCAATAATATTTTGGCAAGTTCTTTAAAAACATTCCACAAGATTTAGTGATCTGTCATTTTACTTTGCATTGGTATTTCTCTGTCCAAAATAGTTTTTCCTATTCTTTCCTTTTTTAACTTAGTAGTCATATGGAGGTGGACAACTCCCTTGTCTGGTAAGATATAATTCTTTTTCACTTCTTTCTAAGGATCCTAAAATGAACCATCCCTCTCTCTTCTCATTATACTTATAAAACTATTATTTTCTTTTTACACAAAATGGGGCCTCAGTTGTCATCAAAATCTTACTATTGTATTGATGTATTTAACAGATTTCTTTCTCCACTATTCAGTTCCTGAGTCTAACTAATAGATTAATTTGAATGAAAAAGGGTTATCATCTGTAGCTGATGAAGTTACAAGACCAATACTGTATTGTTTGACACAATGCAAGTGAGCACCCTGCATGAGATTCAGTAGTCACAGGTCTCCTACATTAATAAATTTCATGTCCACAGGCAGATTTGAGATGACTAACAGTGTTTTATTAAATGCACTTTCAGTGACCTTGTGGTTATTTTGTAAAAGCATTTTTAAATATATTTTATGTATAATATAGGAATTATATAGGAACTTCAGAATGTTACTTAACATCCTCCATATCTCCTTTACTCTTTTACTTTTCCAGGATAATTATTTTTTAACTGGTTTTGTAATGTCAATAATGTTTCTTTTTCTGAATGATACATAACTGTTACCATTCAGAATGTGAATCTACTTATATTGCATGTTTCATTTAAATTATATTTTTAAATTTTTTAATCCTTCCTGTTGCTCTGTGTAAATTTGCTACATATTGAAAAGTATGTAATTTCACAGTGAAACCATTTTTATCCAGTTAACTGTAGATCAATTTTGTTGATTTCAGTTAAATAAAAGAAAATTAATATTTTAATTTTATCTGTCTTTTTCAAGCAATGTTTCAATGCCACTCAAATATGAAATTAAGAACTGAGTGTTGCTTATATGTAGATTCTAAATAGCTGTTTAACTACTGATTTTTTTGACCATGAGAACATTTTAAAACGAGTCCTCAAAGTTTCACGGGTACTAGGGACCCAAAACAAGATTCCGAAATTCTTAAAAAATTTATGTGTATAGTTTCATGTGTGGGTGCAGGCCCTTTGCCAAATACTGATGGTTCCATTTTTGGGTGATTCTGAAAAGCTTTATAAGTGTTCTTGACATTTCATTGCTCTTCTTGCAGCAGTCATGGGCCTGGGGATGACACGGTCCTGAATTTGTCAATTTCAAGTCTGTTTTATATGTATATTCCAAAAGGTTCTTGGGTGATGCCTTAAGGTCAATATGGAACAGATAAGTCAGTTTGGGCTATTTTGTACAGCTGAATACCATATGCTGCATGTGGCTTTGATGCATATGGAACTTATCAATAGGGACTTTAGGACTCATTTTAAGTCATATAGAGTGTAATGGATTTAAACTGTATGGGCTGCTTGCCAAGGAACATGCATTATCCGTCCCATGAACCTGCTCTCTGCTGAGCAGTGCAAATGTACACTACAGCCAGTATTACTGTGTAAAGAAATCTTTGCTTAGTATCTATGTGTAAAAATGTTTAAAATTCGGTGTTCATGTCCAGCCTTATTATTATAATTTCTTCTTTTTGTGCATAGCCAGAAATGCTCAGGCTAAGATCACCTACACCTTATTGGGACCTAGAATGTAGGAACTCAATGAAGTTGAATTAAGCATATAATAAAATGCGGCTGAATCTGCTTTTTTAAAAAAATTTGACTGGAATAATTTTTTCGTTCCCTCCTCACTTTTCTCTCTGATAGGTAGGGCAATCACTGAAAAAATAGAGGATCACGGTCTTTCTGATTTTTCTAACATAAAGGAGATGAAATCTAGTATTGCCACTTGCTGGGAGTGTCACTCAATTCACAGAGTGTGCAGCAAAGGGTGAATCAGGTGGAGTTATGTGGAGATAGAGATCCATGATCCTGTTGATGCAGTCCAGCTGACTGCAGAACTGTAAGAAATGTGCAGGATCAGGAAAAGCATTCTAAGGAAGAACAGCTCCACAGTACAGTTGCTGAACCAGTACCCTACCAGGGGATCATAACAGATTATTTTCTGACAGTTTTTGTTTATGTGTGGATGTCGTGGTTTAAGCCCAGCTGGCAACCAAGCCCCACACGGCCACTCACTCACTCCCCTGCCAGTAGGATCAAGGAGAGAATTGGAAGGGTAAAATCTAAAAAACTTGCAGAGTGATGTAAAGACAGTTTAATAGGGAAAGCAAAAGCTGTGAGTGCAAGCAAAGCAAAACAAGGAATTAATTAACTTCTTCCCATGCTTCCCATGGGCAGGCAGGTGTTCAGTCATCTCCTGGAGAGCAGGGCCCCATCATGCACAACCGCAACTTGGAAAACAAGAGCCATCAATCTAAACATCCCATCCTTCCTCCTTCCTCCCCCAGCTTTAAATCCTGAGCATGATACCTTATCGTATAGAATATTCCTTTGGTCATCTGGGGCCAGCTGTCTCTTCCCAGCTTCCCATTCACCTCCAACTTCCTTGACAGCATGGCAGTGCAAAAAGTGGAAAAGACCTTGGCTCTGAGTAAGCACTGCTCAGAATTAAGAAAAACATCTCTGTTATCTTTACTGTGTTCAGCACAAATCCAAAGCAGAGCCCTATACTAGCCACCGTAAAGAAAATTAACTCTACCCCAGCCAAAACCAGCATAGTGGAATAGGCATCAGGCAAACTCACAAACAATTCTGAATGAAGAAAAGAGAATTCCTTGGGGTAAGACGGTTTAACATTATGTTTTTCTCATGAAAAGCACAACTCATTCTTCCAAAATGTAAATGTACCTTCAACCTTATCCAGGATATCTCATTCTTTGAAAAAGCAATTATTGCCGTCTAGATCCAGCAATGAATTTCAGACATGACTCCAGAATGAAAATGATGCCTAGTTTTTGGGACCAAAATTCCAGACACAGCATTGAATTCCAGACAAGTTTAATGACCAAATCTTCATTGGGTCTTATTTTTGGCTTCTTTTTCATCATATGGGTTTATTTTTGTTACTCTTCTGAGGTGATCTTCATGCCTTGTAGATAGGTTGTATGTGCTTAGCTCTGAGATCTTTATTTCATTCTGGCAACCAGGCATAAAAATAAGTGTTACAGTGTATCTACATTAGATAGGGACTTAAGGGTATTTTTTGCATCAGGTTGTCAATAACATGGCTTACAACACAAAAGAAGAGTTATAGAAGACTGTCCACACTATTATGTGGAGGTAAACAATGTCTCATTTTTTTTGTGGGGGTGATTCATAATATCTAGCTTGGGGTTTTAAAGCAATTGAATTACAGTTTGACTAATTTGCTTGATAGAATATGTGTTTCTGATCTGATTAGGGCACAGGTTCTGTTCTGAGAGCTATTCTGTCACCTCTTCAACATTTCTCATCAGCTAATAAATTTTATTTCTTGATTAAATTGTATGATTCAACAATAATTATCCATATTTATAATTTTCCTATCAAAATTCTAGAATTAGTACCGGCTGTAGTTTTTTCCATTTACTTGGTATCTTTGAGTTGTCCCGTATTATCAGCTTTGGTTTTATGCCATCATGAAGCAGTATAAATTTTCTGTCTCTGGTGGATAATTTTTTTTTTTTTTTTGGTCTACAATCAGATTGCTGATATTATGCCAGAGTTTCCTTTGTGCTTGCATTAGTATCTGGAAAAAGAGCTTACAAATGTTATAGGACCCCAGGCAGCCAAGGCCATGGAGTGGAACTGGTCCATTCTTTCTATAGAGCATACTAAACCACAACATAATCAATCTTTATATCTTTAAAGTTGTGTTTTGTAAGAAATATAACAAACAAAAAATGCCAAAATGAAATCACACTAGAAAAAAAGGTCCTTACTTTTCAACCAGCAACACTTAAATTGAGCAATTTCTATACAGTTTGGATCCTACTTGTTTGCCTCCACTTTAAGTTTGTTCCTTCTTTTTCTTTTAAGTCTCTTGGCTCCATTTATATTTAAAATTCTACATTTTCTATGCCTTTCTCTGCCTGAGTCACTGTTGTATTGGGTTTGCATGGCCAAGTTTTGGTAGCGGGGGGGCTACAAGGGTGACTTCTGTGAGAAGCTGCCAGAAGGTTCCCCCCATATCTGGTAGAGCCAATGCCAGCCAGCTCCAGGGTGGACAGGTAAGACCAAGCCAGTCAGGAATGACAGTAACACCTCTGTGATATTTAAGAACATATTTTAGAAGAGAAAACCCCCATTATTGCACAAAAGTAATTGCAACCAGAGAAGAGCAGAGAGAGAGAGTGTGAAAAGAACAACCATGCATATAGCAAGGTCAGTGGAGAAGGAAGGGTAGGAATTGCTTCAGGTACTGATGCTGAGGTTCCCCTGAAGCCTCTAGCACAGACCATGGTGAGGCAATTGTGGCCCTGCAGTTCATAAAGGTCATTGAGAGTGCAGAGATCCACCTGAAGCCCATGGAGAAGACCCATGTTGGAGTCCGTGGATACCCAGAAGGAGGCTGTGAACCCATGGGAAGGCTGTGATGGAGCAGGCTCCAGGCATGGACCTGTTGAGCCACGGAGAGAGAAGCCCATGCTGGAGCATGTTTCTGTAAGATCCCAGTCCTGAAGCCAAACTGCTTAACTGGTAGTATTGCTTTTAAAAAATATTCAAGATTCCAAAACTTAATCCACTGAAATTGTGCAAAGCTTTGGGTTAATACCTACAGATAGCATAAAGAGAGAATGCTGCACACATTTTCCCAGGAGACACTTTTACTGTTAGCTTGAGGTAGAAAATAAGAGATCTTGGCAAAAGTTTAAAAAACATACAATCAAGGTAGAGCATTCCATGAAACATTAATACAGGACTCACCAACCGACATAACTTAGTGAAATCCAACCCACTGGTTTTAAGTTTACCAAAATATTAAGTAAGAAAAGCGATTAAGAGAAGAAAAAGGAGTAAAGAAAGAGAAGAAGAGAGATTGATAAGACAGGAGAATAAGAGAAAAATAAATTATTAAATAGCTATCACCAAAGAGTCCTGTGGAAGTTCATCTTTACCTGGTGGAGGCAGGTCCCAGGAGAGCAAAAACTAATAGAGTGCATGTGCTCCTGTATTTATGTGCTTTGGCCACCTGTGGCCTCCTCTCCCAGGTGGGATTTCTGGCTCACTGACCACGCAGTGCCTCTGAGCCAAAGTGAGGGGTGGTGTAGCCAAGCAGCAGCTGAGTTGGGTGTTCCTGGGGGTGTGGTGTGGGAGGGGTCGCAGGTTGCCTCTTGACTTACAGCTGCTGCTGCAGAGCTTGCTGGGTGAGCTCAGGGCTGCCATATGGGATATGAACTGGCCCTTCCCCACTCACACACACTTGAGCTGGTTCTGATGCAATAATTAAATACTGATCCACTGTCTCACAGTTGCCTTGTAGGACTTGTGGGGAACCCATGCTGGAGCAGCCTGTGCCTGAAGGACTTCATGCTGTGGAAAAGTGACCCATGTTGGAGCAGTTCATGGAGAACTGTTCCCACTGGGAAGGACTTCCATTGTAAAAGTTCATGGGGGACTGTCTGTTGTGGGAGGGACCCCATGCTGGAGCAGGGGAAGGACTTTTCTCCCTGAGCAGCATCAGGAGCAACCTGTAATGAACTAACTGTAACTCCCATTCCCCATCTCCCTGCACTCCTGTGGGTAGGAGACATAGACCTTGGAAAAAGGAAGAGGTGGGGGGAAAACATTTTTGAGATTTATTTTACTTCTCAATATCCTGCCCTGATTTTTTTGGGTAATAAATTCAATTTCCAGTTGGAATCTGTTTTGCCTGTGACAATATTTGGTGAGTGATCTCTGTGCCCTTAACTCATGAACCTTTGTTATATTTTCTCTCCCCAGTCCAGCTGAGAAGGGGAGTGACAGAGTAGCTTTGGTGGGTGTCTGGCATCCAACCAGGGATCAACCCACTACCACTGGGTACTTCAGATATTTCTTCCAGTGAAGCTTGCTCAGTTGTTCTTGTGAAAGGCTGAGTCTTCTGGGGCTGGAGTCAGTCTGATCCAGAGTAAAACAGTCATTACAAGGCACAAAGGAGAACTTCCTCCCTTAGCCTCAGTATTTAAAGTTAAAAAAAGTAGTATAATGCCGACATAGTAATTTATAGCAAATTACTAACATAAATACTCTTTTTGTTACAACTCACACACATCTACAAATCTAGTAAATGCTCATTTGCTTGAATTCTGATAATTTGTGGAAAATAACTGGACTTAGAGACTAAATTTGTCCTATGGCACACACAATTTTTTCTTTTTTTTGGCCAGAAAATGATCTAGAAATTGTCTTATATTTTCATTTCTGAAAGAAGACTGAAAAAATATGGTCTGGAAAGAAGGAATTTTTTCAAATTAAAATAAAAATGCTGAAAAAAGAATTTCTATAGGTAGAAAGAATTCTGCTTTCAACTTTATTTATTTATTTATTTTTAATATCTGGATAAGCCACATTATCTGTATGTAGGAACATTTATTTTTGTTTGACCAAATGTTTGTAATTGTATACTTATGTCTATTGTCACAATAGCAAGTGTATTTTGGTGCTATTCTATATGTAGGATCAGTATTCAGTAGTGTGGCCCAGTATTTTCAAAATGAGTAGCTATTTGGATATCACAGACCTTCTGCTTTCCTACTTAAGAAAAGGAACGCTGAATTTTTAAAATCACTTGACTCCAGTGCTCTCAAAAATTGGTATTTCCTTAAATTATGTCATCTAAAGAACAATGTCCATAGCAGAAATGGAAACTTTTGAAAGTCTTAGCCACGTTGACCAAACCATGGAGTAAGGGACAAATTTAAAATTTTTTTTTTTTTGGTCTCAACTGGTTGCAGAAGCAATTTTCTGCATTTTTTTTTTCCTTGTGCTTTTGTTTATGAATATATCTTATACCAGCCCAAGTGTAACACTAAGAGGGTATTCCATATACAGTCTGGCCACAGAAACATAGCCACGGCACAATGTTGATACAAAGCTAATAGGCATGATCACCTATATTGAAGAAAAATGGCCACACATAGATTTGTAGTGGAAAAGACTGAGTAATATGCTCTGCTCTGTGATCTTTCTGGGGAAAGTAGGATATCTGTTAATCTGAGCACTGCAGCCCAGTTTCTGTTGTATACTTACTTATAGACTCCACCAGCATCAGCAAGAATAGCTGAATAGCATTTATGGGTTTCTCACCCTGTTACTTCTCCCCACACTCATTTCTTCTTATCACCAACTTCTATGTGTCCTGGCCTCTCTATAATGCAGATAAATAAATTATCCTTACCTATGGCAGACTGTAGCTGTTCATGGATATAAATTTTCTGCCATCAAGACAGCATCTTCCTTAGATGTAACATACACACAGTAATCTTGCAGCATAAAGCTACAGCTGTTTTACAGAAACTATCGAGCTGGATTAATTTTTCCTCCCTCTAAATCAGATAACACCTCACCAGGGAAGTCATTATCATTGAGGAACCGCTCTGAACCCAAGTTTTATTACCTCACCTTGCTGATTCACTCAATTTCTGCCATCAATGTGGTGGATCAGTGATGTTTTGTCCTTTTTTTTGATTCCTGACGGTATGATTGAAGCTCTCATAGTTTGTTTTGAGAAGGGGAAAAGCAAAGGAAATTTTACTGAGTTTTGGGAAAGGCTAGGTTCCAAGATGTTGGAATTATACAAAAGACTTATTTTCTTGAAGTATGGATAGGCAAGATGTCAAAATATACTCCCGAGCATCCTACGTTTATGCAAATAAAAATATGAGGATCTTGACATGAATTACAAAATAGGGATTTTAGAATTTGAATACACATCCAGCTTTGCAGATGAACTCCAATGTATGATGGGACTAGCTCAAATCCCCAGGATATATTGTATGAACTTTGCAAGGGGAACTACGCCCAGATCTGGATTTGAGTTTAGCAGGTGGAGAGCATCTGCATCTTGAAATCACATTACCATGAGCGTACAGGGTATGTGTGAGAGTGGAATGCTTGATGAGTGTTGCCATCACCCTGAAACAAAATATATTTTATAAACCTGTGTGCTCAAAGGAAAACTTGACAGGTGGCACCCTAATGGGAGTTTGAACCTGCACAAATTTGCCACCTCTAACTTCCACACTGTTTGCAAAAACAAACTGACAGACATGACTGGCTTTTCTTGACATAGCTTTAAAGCAGGGCATTGTTTCAGAGTGCATTAGCATACACATGCAATGGCAAGACACGCTTGATTTAAAGTTTTTTTTGTTTCCGGGTTTTTGGGTTTTGTTTGTGTGATATTTTTTCTACTTTTCTTTTTGTCACTGATGGAGCAGAACCTGCTCCTGCTCATCATTCTTTTTTAATCTAGCCCAGCGATGAAACACACAACTGGGGCAAGCTTGGCAGTTGAAGGATCCAGATGCTAAACTCCAGGATTAATTTCTCTAGCAGAGGCAACTGGGAGTCAGATCCTCTCCCTGGCTTTCCTAGCAGCTTGGTTTAACCCCCAGCAATCCAAAAGGCTCATTTGTGTGTTAGACTAGGAGTTCAGTTCTCCTGGAAGCTATAGGGCTGCCAGATTAACTGTCAAATGAAGGAATTTGTACCAGTGCCTTGATTTTCCCAGTGACGGGAGCTCAGTCATTGAAGATTTCTGTATATGCTAATGATGCTTTTGTTTGGCATCTTCCTCAGAATGTGACAAAAGAAGGAAGCTGACATCAAATGAGGACAGTGAAGGGGAAGGGTAAAAATCAGTAGTGATATAGTGGCATTAAAACAGGAAATGGAATTGTTATACATGAAGAGAGAAAAATCAAAGTAGCTTAATTCATGTAGCAATGTAAAATCAGTTAAGATTACAGCAGATTAGCATATTTAACCTTAAACTGTTACCTTTTTGTTTGTTTGTTTGGCTGGTTGGTTGGTTTTTGGGTTTTGTGGAGTTTTTGTTTTGTTTGATTGTTTTGTTTAAAAGTGACTCTCTTTTATACTTGATGTCAGGGAAATGAACAGCAGAACAAAGAAATCTTGTATTCTTCCAGTAAACCTTTTCCCCTTGTAGCAGAAGTACTTGAAAAATAAGTCCTGAATATGAAAGTGCCCTGCACACTAAGTGACAAGCAGGTCATTCCAGAAAAATATTATTAGGGAAAAAATTCAGATGAAAGAAAATTAAAGTGTAACTAGCACAGAAAACTATAATACAGTGAATGCTCAACCTCACATTTGAAAACAGTTCTTTTTATATGACTGTATGTAAACTAATAGCATGCACTTTTATAATATTACATCAACTACTGGTTAAAAAAAAAAGCTGCAAATACAGGTAAGTTTATATTTAAATATTTTTTCCTTTTCCTGCTAATGGGTCTGTCAAATCCATTTTGCAATAGATCCTGATGACTTTAAAAGAGGAAATTGGTCAAGTTCTGTGGAACACTGGGAAAAACTGGAAGGGAAAAATGAAATTTAAACTCTACAATCAACATTTTCAGCATGCAGACAGAAGGTGATCTTAAAGGTTACATTTATTTTAAAGATTTATTCTGTTGCTTCTAATAGCAATCTTGACCAAATGAGCATCAGAAATGCTCTGTGGGAGAGGAGTTAGAATGCAGCTCTGTCAGTGTTGCTATCTTTTGGGATTCCTCCTTTGCTTTCCTGGATGAGCACATTCTACCCAGAGTGTAGAAATAAATCCATTATCCTGAAGGCAATAAATGAGCTTATGCTCATTGTTTCCACATTTGTGCTGTATGCACACAGTCAAGGTCAGATGGATTTTATTTAACAGAAGATAATTAAGTGTGTGCAGTGTAAGTAGTGCCTCTGCTTATGTGTTGATCTGAAAAGTGATCTTAGAGTTTTTTAACTGCATTCAAGCTCTAATATGACCTATGGTTCATTGGTGGGAGCACAGGTCTTATAGAGTTGTTTGTGAGCAAATCAATTACATGCTCCTGATTAGAGAATTTTGGAGTATGGGTTTGGGCAAGGCCTTGTCAAGTGAAATAGACCCAAGAAATGGAGGATCAGCAGAGGGATTAAACTCCAGTTTAAAGAAATACAGAGATGTCTCTGGGGATATTCAGACCTTTATTCCAATAAAGGAAAAGTCAGCAGTATTATATATGTGAAAAAAACACAAATAGTCTCTATAACCTGTGTTCATGTCACCTTGTAAAATTAGAATTTTCTTGCCTGGAGCAGGATACTTTACAGCAAGTAGGCTGTAAAGTGCTATTAAGTCACTTGACAGCATTTCTAATGCCTCCCCCACCAGCACTGTTCATTATGTGTGAGATCCTGATTCCACTGAAAACAAAGATAAAAATCCCACTGTGTCTCTTGGGGCCATGGTTACAGGGTTTTACCTTACAAACAAATTTTATTTGATTTGGAGTAGATGTGAGTCTTTGCAGGTTCTGTTGAATAGGCGAAACTCCAACTCTTTTTGTTGAAAGGAGTTTAACAGTTAAATACAGAATCACGGCACGAATAAGTTTGGAAGGGATCACAGTGGGTCATAATGTCTAACCTCCCTGCTCAAGCAGGGTCATCCTACTGCACATTACATGGAACTTGGTTCAGATGATTCTTGATATCTCCAAGGAAGGAGACTCCCCAAGCTCTCTGGGCAATCTATTCTAGTGTGCTGTCACCCAAACAGTAAGAAGTTTTTTAGTGAAGGTGAAACTTCCTGTGCATTAGTTTCTGCCCATTGCCCCTTGTCCTATTGCTAGGCAGCATGGAGAAGACCCTGGCTCCATCTTGTTGATACCCTAAATTCAGATACTTACATACATTGATGAGGTCCCCTCTCAATCATCTCTTCTCAAGGCTGAACAGGCCCAACTTCCTCAGCCTTTCCTCATAAGAGAGATCTTTGTTGCCCTCTGTTGGATCCGCTCCAGGAGCTCCACATCTCTCTTGTACGGAGGAGCCCAGAACTGCACGCAGCACCTCCAGATGATCACCATGGCTGAGTAGGGGGGAAGGATCACCTCAGCAACTTCCTGACAATGCTCTTCCTAATGCTCTCTGGGACACCACTAACCATTTTGGCCACAAGGGCACACTGCTGGCTCATGGGCAGCCTGTTACCCACCATGACTCCCAGGTCCTTCTCCACAGAGCTGCTTTCCAGAAGACAGCCCCCAGCCTGTACTCATCCATGGGGTTATTGTTCCCCAGATGCAGGATCCTGCATTTATTTTTGTTGAATTTAAAACAGTTTTTCTCTGTCCACCTCTCCGACCTGCTGACGTCCTTCTGAAGGGCTGTACTCTGGGGTATCAGCCACTCCTCCTGGCTTTGTGTCATCAGTGAACTTGCTGAGGAGGCATCTACCCCTTCACACAAGTCATTGATGGATAAGTTAAACAATACTGGGCCCAGTATTGAACTTTGGGGACACCACTAATGACAGGCATCCAACTAGACCGTGTGCCACTGATTACAACCCTCTGGGATCTGCTGGTAAGCCAGATCTCAATCCACTCACTTTCCACTCATGCAGTCCTTCCTGAGTTTGCCTATGAAGATGTTGTGAGAGACAGTGTTGAAAGCCATGCTGAAATTGAGGCAGACAATATCTGCTGCTTTCCCTTCATCCATCCAGGCAGTTGTTTCATTGTAGAAGGTAATTTGATTCGTTAAGCATGACTTACCTTTAGTGAATCCATGCTGACTACTCCTGATCACCTTCTTGTCCTCCATGTGGATGGAGGTGACCTCCAGAATGAGATGGTCAATCACCTTTCCAGGCATTGAGGTGTGTCTGACTGGCTAGTAGTTCCCTGGGTCCTCCCTGTCCTTTCTGAAGACCAGGGTGACATTTGCTTTCTTCCAGTCCTCAGACACCTCTCCTGATCATCATGACATTTCAAAAACATTTATGAGCAGCCTCACTATGATGTCCACCAGCTCTCTCAGCATACATGTATGCATCCTGCCAGGATGAACTTGAGGATTCAAGTCTACCTAGGTGTTCTCTGCCCCAGTCTATGGCTTAGTTTTACATAAACTGTAATTTTGGTAATCCATAGCCAGTCTTACGTATAGGAAAGCAGAGATAACCAATTACAAAGTTTTGGTAGGAAAGAAATTCCACATTTCTTAATTTTTAAGATTTTTTTTTGGTCTTTACTTTCAAAACTATTGCTACTCACATTTGTTTTCACTTTAGCCCATCCTATTAATAGTGTCAGATAAATTGCAGAGAATATAACGTCTCAGAAAGAATATTCTTAAGAACCTCACTTCTGCCAAATAAATCAAGAAAAATCCATGTCACTTTTAAACTACCAGTTTTGGAGTTTGTAACAGGAGGCATGAAGTTACTGTGAATGGTTCATCATGTCAGAATAGTGCATTATGCCAGGCATTTGAATTACTGAAGTAACTATTTAGCAGTGTGGTCCATAAAAATAGGACATAGGTGGAGATATCACAAGAGAATTATTTAATTTAGTCATATAATTTTTAATATAAGAATTTGAAGGTATGTTCATTTATCATGTCATTAAGGCATATAATCTCATTGTCTAATTTAGCATTAGAGGTAGCTTGTTGTCTCTAAACAATGTTGATATTATGCTTTTATTCATTTATATGGGTACTGCTGATATCCTTGTTTGTCAAATTGCTAATGTGAGAGACTCTGTAGATCAATTTAATTTTCAGTAATACCTTGCTAAAAAAACCAAACAACCCTGAGATAAGATTAATCCATGGGATCCTATAAAAGCTGTAGGAACTCTTCTTGAGAAACACAAATTACTTCTTTTATCCAAATCTATAAACAAATTGTTTTGAACAAAGGAACATACAGAACAGCAAAAAACATACCCATCATTTTTCATTGAAATACTGTAAAATTCAATACGAAACTAATAGATACTTATCTTGTCATGTTCATGTCTGTTCCTAAAATATTTGAGGATTTCAACATGATTTTGAATTAGATGGTTGCAGATATGAGGTTGTGTCTTGCTGTTTGGATAACAATTCATCTGACAAAGCAGTTATCCTAGGCTATGTTGAAAGATTGGAAAGTATGGTGGCAATCAGAAGAACTGGAAGGTATGGCAGCAAAACATGAATAAGTAGGTCTTATTTTTCACACAGGAAACCTTACACAACATTTGTGTGGTTGTTCAGTTGGTTTTTCTAAGATTTTGTAATATTCTGTACAGAACAACAAAATAATCTTTTATTTTAAGAGTTTCCCCAAAATATGAAGTTGTTTCTAGCCAATAAAATTATATATTCAAGTGTGGCGTCTAGAAACTTGAGACAGCAGCCTAAGAGATGAAAAAAAATGGGAAGATTTCTTGCCTTTTTTTTTTTTTTCAGTTTTATATTCTAGAAATTGAAAGTGCCTTTGGGTATAGATTTTAACAGAACTCTTCTTACTGACTTGCACCTGAGAGAAATTGTCAGTGAAAAATGTTAACTTATGAATTATTTCTGACCAAATAATTACAGTGCAGCTCCCTCTGAAAAAATGTTTCTTATTTGGATTTTGGTAGACTCTGTCTCCCTTTTGGTTAGTCAAGTGCTGTTAAACCCTATTTTGAGTTCTGTATGTTCTACAATCGGATGTGGAATGTGAAAGTAGAAGTATGTAAGATATGTATGATATGTTTAGTCTTAGGAAAGAAACATAAGGCCAACCAATGTGACAGCAGTCAAGGTGTTTTCTTTGTGTGTGAATCCTGACAGCATCTCTCTGCATAACCCACTTCAGTAAACTTTTTAATTCAATCTTGAGTTGAAAACTTCGCGGAAGAGGTTGTGTCGTCATAGATTTTTTTTTTGTTAGAAATCTAAAGTGATGAAGCAAATCAAATTATTATTTATAATGATTTTGTTATGTTTTATACTCCAAATGCTATGGGAAACAATGAATAAGATCTAGTCTGAAGAAAAACTGACTTCCAACCCAGGCTGATAAATGTTCAGCCATTGCCAAAATATTATTTTGATTTCTGTGCATATGTTTATGTCATTATGTTCTTTTTTTGTGTCCTTATTAGGGTATTTGTGCTCCAGTAGTGCCATTTCTGAGGAGCAAATAAGTGTCTGAAAAATATGGAATGGTTGGTATTCTTATTTTTAACAAACTCCATATATTATTCTACATAAGGTTGTTTAACAAAAATATATATAATTTTATTAAGTGTCAAATTAAACTAGTGGATGTTAAGTGTATGTGTCAAAAAAATTCAAAGGTAAACCTTTCAACTGACAGTGGCAGCTTTGTCCTAATGACAACTCTCATATATGACTCTGTTAAAAAAACCCAGGTTTTGGTCTGCCTTCACCTCACTCCTGCATTTCCAATTGCCGTGACTGTTTTGCAGCCACTTCACTTCCATGGCCCATAGTTATCCTACTGTCAAATGAATTGCATTCTTTCCCTTTTGTCCTTCCAAAAGGGTAGAATCCTAGTTGATAGCAAAAGTATTGTTATTAATCCCAAATTGCAAGACCTTCTGCTCTATACAATTATTATTTTTTACTATGTTTATGGTATCAAATTCTTTATTTAAATCTCCATTGCTTATGTCTCCCTCATTTAATTTACCTACTATTCCTTTAAGAAAAATCATCTACAAAGAACATCAAAACAGTCTATTAGCCTGGCCATCACAATTTTTATGAACTCACAGGGTTTTTTACCTTATTCTCTGTTTACTTTCATCTTAACTCATTCTTTCCTTCAAATTGTAAATCATTGCATGACAGTAACTGTCCAAATACTATTTTTATTTTCACAACTGTGGTGGTACTATATGGACTAAAACCAGCAATTACACTCAGCTGAAACACTTGGAATTACCTGAGATATAGTATAATGATTATTATGAAAATGGATCATAATGTCCTCCAAGCTGAGTACACTGAATATCTACTGAGATTTTTTTTTTACACTCTATTTGTGGTAATTTACATTTGTAGACCTTGATTTCTACACAGCAGCTTGCCTCTTTGAATATGCTTAATGCCATCAAATTTACTAAAAACTGAGGCAAAGTATTAATTCAAGTTTTGGGGCCATATCAAGATTATATTTAATCTTTTTTCCTTGATCTATTTTTAATTATATGAATAAGAAACTTTTCAGTATTTGTTTTAATATCCTTTGAAAGATCTAATTTATCTTGACTTTTGCAGTTCTCACTTTTTCTCTAAACATAGCAACCTGGAACACATAACTCACTACTGATTAAACAGTTTTTCCTTTTTTTTTTGCAGCTTTACTGTTTTTCCTCAATTTTCAAGACATTATTTTCATCCACTTACATTGAAGGCCCTTTCCTTCAAGTTTTCTCTACTTGTAATGAAAATTGAAGAAAATGCCTGTGCTTCTGACTTAGTCAGATTCTAAGTCTCTGCCACATTCAATTCAACTTTTGCAAATTTTCTCTTTTGAATCTAAAACAATTATAGAAGTGCTTTTATTTGGTTCACCATCATTCAGCTGAGTCACTCACAACCACTTCATCTAACATTACACCACTAACAACAACTTGATAGTGAGTTTTTAATAGCAGTGCACCATATGAGGCTCTACTGTCATAGAATTCCTATTAGAAAAACAGAATTAATACAAGTTCCTGTGAATTTATCAGACATTGACAGTCAGTCCTTTTTATATGATAATAACTGACCAGCTGCATTTCTACCTGTAATGCAAAGCTGATCTATTTCCTGTTCGTAGGAATGATCTGTGAAAAAAACCAAATTCCAACCAAGAAAACCCCAAACCAAACCCAAATAAGCCCTCACTGGATATAACCATGGGTGAGGTCTAGGGAGGATACAGTAACTGAAAGAAAACAGACACCTAATAGTGAAGAGAATGGATTACTGCCTCTATGCTACGTCAACTGTCCAGGCAGACTGTCGCAAAAAATAATATATATTTTATTTTGGGACAATGTAAAATTTAGAAGAAAATAACATAATTATTAAAACAAAGAAAAAATCCATGAAAGAAGAGACTGAATTACTTATGATCTAGGACCAGATCCTAGCTTGAGTCCTCTATCTCAAAACAGACAGAATTGAAGGGTCATTCTGAGTGTTGCTATAATCCAATGTTAATAATTCCATAAAAAATTGTAAGTTTCAGCATAAAAGAGAGACCCAAAATATACACAGGAGATGGATTTACAGGATGTAACTTTCATATATAATGAAAGCTCAAAAAATGGATCTGTTATTAAAATTACAGAAATACTTCCTTCTCCACTGGCTGAATTTTCAAAGGTAAGATGGGCTTGGAAATGTAACAGCAGGAGACAGGTATTCAGGCTGCTGAATACCCTGCTTAGATGTACAATTTGGACTGAAGAAGTTTGCTGCTTTCAATTAGAAGTGAGACGGGCAGTCCAGTGGTATTCTGGTTTCAAATGTAAAATATAGAACTCACATAGCCGACCATCTTTCCATCTTAACATGCTGGTTTGAAAAAATTAGCAGGGAAAAGTTAAGACTGCGTGAGCTGCTCCCTTATGATAGTGGAGGGGGAAAACAAAGAAAACAAGACTGCGAGAGGTTAAAAATGTCACAGTTTTACTGAGGTAAAACTTGCAAATAACACAGCAATACAGAGGCAAATGGTTTACCCATAAAAACCAACTAAGACAAAATGTTACTTGCCCCCCCTCCACCCCCAGGGCAAAACCAAAATGGCTCCGGTTCATGTGCTGCACACTACAAGGCTTGGGAGAATAAAGAAAGTATTGTGGCAAGGAAGTTTTTTGCAATTTAATAGCTTCCCTGGCCAGACAAAAACAATGGGGAACAGGGGCAAAGTGAAAAAGACCCTTGAAGAGTATTTTATCTGAAAGGGTTTATGCTGCTGAGATGTTGGTGCGGGTCCCAGCATAGTGGTGGTTTTCAGCTCTGTGAGGCTTGGCTGGGACTCTTTCCCAAATGGTAGCAAGCCATGGTGGTGGCTTTTGGAGCTGCAGCAGCATTTGCGGTGGCTCCAGCAGTGGCAGCTGTGGTTGTAGCAGTTCCCGTGTTGGTGGGGTGGTGGTGTGACAGTCTCTTTCTCCCAGTGCCAAGCAGCCACATTGTCCTGACCCCTGGTCCCACACACTTCATGCAAATGCAGCAGTAAAAATTGCCAACTTTCAGTTTCTGGTCGCAGATCTTAAAGAGACAGTCCACCGAAGGTGTTGTAGAGGGTGTAGAATACACAGTTTGGTCACACTCACATATTACTAAATTCTTCCTCCTATCCTTGTAAGCAGGACACTTAAAAAGGGAGTAAACCATTTCAAGGCATGCAAAAAATACCATTCTCAGCAATACAATAAGAATCCTTCGTGATAGTAGAAGTTCAATTAATAATGAAACACAATGAAAGGGTAGTTAAGCATTGGAGCAGGCTGCCGAGGGAAGTGGCTGAGTCATTACACCTGGAGGAATTTAAAAGATGTGTAGATGGGACACATAAAGGCACAGTCTCGTGGTGAATTTGGCAGTGTTAGATTTATGGTTGGACTTGATGATCTTAGAAGTCTTTTCCAACCTAAACAATTCTATGATTCTACTTAATGAAATATGTAAATAGGAAGCCAAGCAAAAAATCTCTTACCGGGCTCCTATTATGTGATAGCAGATGCATGTGAGACTCTTGTCCCCATCTGCCTGTTTCATCTTAGCTATGAAAACATTATATTAATTGTGACTATCATATTAATTACATCTGATTGTTTAGGACATGAGTTACTGAATGCATCTCTCATAGTGCAGGTGCCGCAGTTTTCAATGTGATGAACTATAGCAATCATGGAAAACTAGAGGATTTATTTATAATTTACACTGAAAGAGTGAAATTTAGTTTTTAGGGAAAATATGTAGATCTTTCAGTCATTAAGGAAATTACAGTCACTCTTCTTGTAGTAATTTCTCTTTTATAAAAATGTTGCTTAAGGAAGAAAAACTACTTGAATTTAATTGATTTCTACTATATTTTATTCTTTTACACCTGCCATCTTATCTGCATGTCTCTCAGATTTAAGATTACAGAAATGACTGTAGCTGAAGGTGATATTTGTGATGAGCTATGGATTGTATTGAAATCTTTTGAACTCATTTAGGCTATGACATTCTATGGCAGATTAATTAAAATAATTCACAGTTACTTCAGCCTGGGACAGAGAAAGGGAAACAAACCTCAGATGTGAAATGAACTCATCAGGTTCACTATCTGCTTGATTACTCTTGCAGCCATCATGTTTGTTCTGCAGTGATTCATCAATATTTTGTCCATGAAAAAAATGGCAGATGAACAGTGCTGTGGTAAAAAGCCAAGTCTTTTCCCACTGGTGACACAAATAAGCTTTAGGTGTGCCTCCAGCAGTGAAGTGAACAACGGAAAATACTTCCCTTTTTCAAATACTTTATCAAAAACTCTGTGCAATTCACCTCCATGATCTTTCTAAGCCTCTGTTCGGTGAGCAAGCCAAAAGCTTGAGTTTGACTCTGTCTTCATCCCACATGCTCACAGCACACTGCTTCAGCCCATCTACAAGGCTGACCAAAAACTGCTTGAGGTGATGACAGAGTTTTATTTCTCTGGATGTTTAAAATTCACCACAGGAGGTAAAAAGTAATTCAGCTATTGTTCTTTGCTTTATTGTGTCCTTCATAAAATGCCCAAATTAAAGAGTTTTTCTCACTTACCAACAATCAGCAATTTTTTTAGCTTAGCCTGCCAATGGTTCCAGGGGTTTTTGTTTTCTTTTTTTTTTTTTTCTTTTCTTTTGTTTTGTTTTGTTGGGTTTTTGTTCCTTTTGGTTTTGTCGGGTTTTTTGTTTGTTTGTTTGGTTGGTTTGTTTGTTTGTTTTAGGGAGGGGCATTCTTCTGTCAACAGTGAAAAATTAAAAACTCATCTAATAAAGCTCATTTCAACTGTCTTGATGTTAGGCAATAAAGGTTTTCTCAGGTGTCATATGGTTCTGCTGGGATTTCAATTGATCTTTGTGCTCATTTTCTCATTTTCCAGCTGAAATTCATCCAGGGCTTAGACATGTTGTTACTGTGTTTACCTTCAATACCTCCCACTGTTCTTTCAGGGATTTGTGAAGACACGTCTTCATCTTTTCATTCCTAGTTTACTCTGTCATATTGCCAGAATTAAAATGTGCGTTATGTGCATTTCAGATCCTTGAGTGTGATAACAACCTTCAGGTCTAAGAAGGGTCCTGAGATGTCAAAACTGAGATGTGATGCCTTACATCTGCAGTCTTTGATTCATGGAAATATATGGGAGATTTCTCAAAGGGAAAAAAAAATTGGTTTACAAACACAAATAAGTTGTCTGAAGATGCCAGGCTCATCAACCTAGAATACGTTTAATTGAATTCAGCAGAGAAAGGTGCATAGTGGGGGATCTATATTTGCCCTGTGTGGTAACTTGTGCAATTTCCATGAAGTAGTAAGCCCAAGAGCTGAATTCAGTTCTGAGGTTACAGTGAACTTCATAGCTCATTGAAACAGTATTTTCTCTACTTTACATTCTGATTCTATTTCTTTTAGTAAGTCTAATTCATGTTTTACATATCCATAGTACTGTTAAAATGTGAATCATTCTAAGGAACTCTTTATGACAGCCTGGCTATGGAGTCTGAAAAAGGGGTGGGAGGGAGACTGTAGTAAAAAAGATCATAGAAGAACACTGTGCTAGAAATTGTAGTACAATTCAACTGTTCCCAGATGCTTGCTAAAGATGTGAGAACGCATTTATATTTTGAGAAAAAGAAGCTAATAAGGTTTTTGTATTCTAGCTCAGAGTACTCTAAAGTCCTTAAAAAGCCTTATGGCTTTTTTTATTTTTTTTCACTGGTATTTTAATTCACCATTTTGAAATTAAGGTGAAATAGGAGAAAAAATTGTTTCTTACTGTGACAGCACCTAAAGTCTGTACTCAAAATCATGTCTTTATTGGCTAATTGCAGAACAAATGTATAACCACACAACCTGTGTGTCACTAAAAGGTGGTGATTTCATTTAACATGCTGGACTCTAAGTGAGTATAGCAGATGTAGGAACACATATTGGTCACACTAATTAGGAGTTCATGCCTCTTGGCAATAATATGTTGTTGCGTGATTCCAACATGTTGTGGAAAAACCCATGTTTGGGATGGTATGAGGTCTTCCCATGAGGAGGAGAAGTTCCTGATATACGGGTATTTATCTTTTGCCTTGCTTATTTACAAAAAAAGCCTTTTTTCAATGAGTATAGGCTACAACAACAGGCAATTTATTTGCAGAATCACTTCCAAATCTTTCTGAGCTCTGTGGTCTCCTTCCATACCATGCTTACTGCAGAATTGCTGAGACACTTGGTTCCTTCTCCAGGTCTGTGTAAAAGAAACACGGTGTGATGAGGACTTCTGCCTTTGGTCTCTGTTAGCTGTGGTGTTTTGTAAGAACTGTTGTTCAGCCATTTAAATCCAGAATGGACTTACTTGCTCCTTACCTCTATCCCCAGTGACACAGAGCTATTTGTTCAAGCTGTGTAATTAGCTAAGCTGTGTTACTAGGTGAACATATTAGTGAAGGTATATATTGCTTACCCGAGGTGTGGATACATTTTAAAGTTTCAGCTCTTAAATATTTTTAAGCTTCAAAATGACCTTTTTCTTCTTAATCACATTATGGATATTTTACACACTGTGATATTTTTCTCCCAGAGTGTGACTGGATTGCTCTTTTAGCCCTGATTCAGCAAAGCACTGAGGTATTTCCTCCTTTAAAAATCAGCAAAACACTAATATATTTCCTGCTTTAAAAAAAGATTAAAGGTTTTAGAATAATCCTTGAAAATTCTGCCCCAGTTTATTGAGAATTTTATTTAAAAATTCAAAGAGAGACTGTTATTCTTCAGACTGTGTCATACCTTAAACACTTCTAATGAAAGAATATAAAATTTTTCTTCTTGGTCATTTTCTTTTGTTTTATATGGGAAGGTTCATAAGCCTATGATGTCTTATTTATTTGAATTATATTGTTTATTTGTAAAAGACAGTAAGACTCTTACATTACAAGACATTCTCCCTTAAGTTCAATACACAAAACCATGTGGGTAATGTTGAAGGCATGTTTGTCCCTGTAATTAATTTATTTCTCTGAATAATAAAAAAAAGATACTGGAAATACAAATCTCAAAAAGGAATTTAATTGTCTCATGATTTTGCAGACACTGCTTTTGAAAAACATGTTTTTCCAAGATGTTAGTCACTGGAGAAGTTATGTTCCATAAAACAGGTGTCTTACAGAATTGATGCCACCCTTGATCACAGTGCTCCCTATTGAAAAGTACCTCACAGTATTTCATAAAGAAAATTATTGTATCATAAGTTTTAATATTGGCATTTTGATTGGCAAACACTGATTGGTTTCCAGATCAGCTGTATGATTCCCTGCAGAAAAGATTCCATCTTTTAGGGCATTCCATTACTTTAGGGCAACATTTAATTGACAGGCATCTGGCAAACAAGTACAAGAATTGCACACGTACAGAAGTAAGGTTGAAGGGATTGTCATTTGCTGTTTCCAGATTTTTCTTTCTATCAAAAGACTACTGTAGGTCAGATTTAAATAGGAAAAACTCTGCTTATGAGCTTGCCTTGCAACCTTGAAAGGAAAGCATCATGGTCAGACATTGGAATGGTATCACAAGTGTTACAGCAGCATGATGGGGATCAAGAGCTATATAATAATGAGGTTTCACACAGCCAGAAAAGCACATGTGATAGAGAAATACAACTAGATAAAGAGTTCTTCTTTCAGCCAAAACTCCTACACTTCAGTAGAATTAGTTCATATTTGACTCTGCTTTAAATGAGAATCCTCCAGTTCTGTTTAACAAATGAATATATAAAATAATTCTATAATTCTTTTATTTTGAATTACATGCTCCTGGCATAACAGCAAAGTGAGCAGATCTGAAACTTCTGAAGACAAAATAAGCACTGAAACAATACTGTCATGATCCTTTCCTTTGCAAAGCCACAAATGAGACATTTGGGAACAGAAAACTGTTTTGAGGGAACATTAAATTGGCCAAGAACAAATTGCTACAGAAATGACATCCTCTTCTGAACATCCATTAGTTTCTGATAATCAGGAATTCTCGGATGCTTGAACATTCCATTAGTATGAAGCAGCGAGTTAATTGTAATAATTATCAGGAGTTTTAATTGTTTTGTTATAATGTATTTTGCAGTTTGTTTGACAGTGCGAAATCAATATGCACCTCTAGGAAAAATATCTAGTATAATAAAATTAGGCTCCATTATGCCTCCCAACCTTAGAATTAAACTTTGTACATGAATATGTATTTCTGCTTATGTGTGCAGAAGAATTATACTGAATGAGTAGAGATGCATAAATAAATTGCAATCTGTTGTTAAAGTGGAAGATGGAGTCGCCTCTTAAAAATTGTTTCTGTCTTTCAAGGCTTTAATTTTCAGGTAAGATCTCAGGAAACAACTACTATCTCTCTTCAACTTTATTTATTATTCTTTTATATTAAAAAGTACTTTATAGAGATTTTATTCGTGATTTCTAGAATGCCTGTATTGACGTCATGTTAACAAAAATGTGGTGATATATGTGAATGTTAATTGTAATGATGAGTTCCAGGTGGGGATCCCAAAGCTCACAAATTGGAGTGGAGCAGAAAAAGGCCACAAGAATGATTTAAGGACAGTAGAGAGGTATACTCCAATGAGATACTCTGACAATTTTATTTGGCAAGAGGAAGACATACACACAGTTTGATTGCAGTGCTTAAATATTGTTTTTTGAGAACACGCTGTATACTCAATGTCTTTTTATTCTCATGGAAAAAAAAAGGAAAAAGAGAACTGTAGTCATCACAAGAACCAATAGTAAGATGCTGCAGTTAGGAAAAAGAACAGCCTGGTAATAAAATTTTAGGTTTAACAGTGATTTTAATGGATGATTAACTGGTGGATTAAACTACCGAAAGAATTGATTCTACATTTCTTTATTTCTCTAGATACCTTGTAAAAATATTTGTTTTAGTCAAATGTAAATTATTGAGTTTTGTAAAGGCATAAAGGGGATGAAGTGTAGTGGTCTAAGTTATAATGTTTTGTGATATATGAGATGTCAGACAAAATAATGCAATGGTTCCTTCTGGTCTTATGCTGTGATACAATTAAAAGACATTATTACTTACACATTTTGTGTGCAGCCTTCACACTGAAGTCTCTTGACAAGAGATGCAAGTATCTGTCACTGTCTTGGGAGTGTTAAAAATTTCATTATTGTTTGTTCTTTTTTTATTTGCCTGTGGAAAAAGACAGAAGATACTGTGAGTCCTGGAGAGACTTAAGAGGATCAGAAGCTGAGCTGGATCCCAGATGAAGACAGGAAGTCATCATTCATGCCTTTATGAAGACAAAAGTTGGGGAAGAGAAGAAATTAGTGAGCAGAAAAGATGACAGATGGGATGGGGGTGGGGAGCAGCGAGACCAACCTGAAAAGATTTGTGATCACTACACTAGAAAACACATAAGATTTTTGAGCTAATTTCCTACAGTCTCATTTACATATGAAAACTGAGGTAAGGATCAGTGCACACTCTAGCAAGGATGAATATGAAATCTTTTCTGATTACCTGCACCAACTCTCTATAAAAAACACCATCAGAATACGTTTGTTATATAGTTACCTTATTATGATCAGAGACATGTTTTTTGCTGGGGTTCGGGTGAGTTTTTGTTTTGTTTTTTGTGTTGTTTTTGTTTGCTTGGGGTTTTTTTTGTTTGTTTCATTTTTGCCTGCTGTAGGTAAGTCTGTTCCTGCTTTTGTAGAAATTCAGGATTGCTCCTGAGCTGGAGAGAACCATACCTCTCTCTCCTCTCCATGGAGTAAAGCAGCTGAGAATGTGTTCAGCACACCTTTGCAGAGTCACCACAATGGCTGAGTATTAACAACATCCTTGGCTAAACGCATGTTTCGCTGTTCAACTTTTAGGGGCACAGTTTCGAGAAATGAATGTGAATAGTGAGTACTGCCTCTTACTGGTGCTCTGCTTTTGTGATCTATAAATAAAAAGAACTTTAACCTTTTGTAAGTTCAATGATAAGTTATTTGTTGGAGCAGCAGTGTGTCAGACCCTAGCTGATTCAAAAATTACAACTAAGGAGCAAGCAGACTATGCTGCATGTAAAATCCAATTGTGGTGCCATCATTATAAGGGAGGCTTGAGAGCTCTGCTGTCTTTTCAGTAGCTGCCACTGTCTCTGTCAAGGGCTTCATCTGAATTCAGAACATATCCCTTTATTTCCTTATAATGACTAATGATGATTCACAGTTTTTGCTTACCGTTGCTTAGATTCCAACAACACATGTTTTTATACCTGCTGTCTTAAATCCCTCTATTCACAGTTCAGGGAAACTTCTAAAGCAAGCACACTCAGCCTTCCAAAGGGTATTCAATAGCTCCTGAGGATTCTTCCTTTTTAATACTGCTCCATGCTGTTTCAGCTATTCTGCCATCTTCAAGATTATAATTACTATTGTCATTTCTGGAGCTAGACATCTACTTGGGGAATGCTCCAGAGAGAAGAGAGCTGCGCCTCCTCCCTCTCCTGAGTCCAGAAGGGCAGATCCTTCTCATCTCTGCTGGTCCCAAAGGCAGGAGGCTTCCGGCTATTCTTTAACCCTGACCTCTTGCTTTCCAGTATATAAAGCAGAAGCCAAATCACTGAGCTGACAGTTTATAAAATGTCTTACCCGCTATTACAAAATTTTAAAAGCCTGAAACAACTTTTGAATTTTAGCATTGATGTTAGTTTTTGTTGTAACTTGGCTTTTTTTTTTTTTTAACTGTAACTACTGAGGGTTACTTCAAGTGACTTAACAGATTTATTTTTATAAAGGCAACTAGTATTATCTGCTTTATCTGTCTGTCTCTTCCAGAGAAATGAGTTAGTGCTTCCTATTAACTGTACTGGCTTTTACTGAAATAATTTAAGACCC
The DNA here is from genome assembly GCA_035584735.1 of Pseudotriccus pelzelni. NCBI lineage: Eukaryota > Metazoa > Chordata > Aves > Passeriformes > Tyrannidae > Pseudotriccus > Pseudotriccus pelzelni. The sequence continues at coordinate 59,212,724 of JAWMRA010000001.1, read as the reverse complement.
TCTCCCCTTTTCAATTTTTTTTTTTTTAAACTAGTGCAAGGGCACGTCTAATGTACTCTCTTTACATTTCTGAAAATAGCTCTTTTTTTTTCTAAGGCTGTGGCTTTGATTTTATTTCAAGGTGTTGCTGCTTTCCTCAGATAGGGAAAAACCACTCTGAGATGCCACATTGTTTGGAGAAAATGGCAAAAATGCCTACAGAAGGATGCTTAGAAGGAGGAAAGCTACGTAAATGATACATGAGTGATTGTATCTGGAGGCTGGCTAAGCCTCACACGTGCAAGATACACACTAATGGGTATGAAAGGAAAAAAGAAAGGCATGCTCTGGTGTTTTTCACTGAATGATTTTTGTTCCACTGATTTGTAGAGATGAATTGGTTATATATCCTTTCAGAACCAAGGTCTTTGCAGGAATATCCTGTGCTGGTGCCATGTAATGGCAGAACTGCTGCAGACTAGAAAGGATCTTCAATGTGTTTAATTTCATGGTTAACAAGAACAGACAAGTTTTCTTTCCATTCCTAAGAAATGGACTACTACTTCAAAACCTTTCTCTACAACTACATGAGAGCAGAGCGCAACTTCTTCAGTCTAGACCCAGTGAACTAGTGTAGCTCACTGAGGAGCAAGAATGAGCACCACAGGAGTATAACAGTCTCACCAGGTTGCAGTATATCCATTTATTTTTAGACTTCTGTGGCACAGCTGGAGCTGACAACTCCAGGAATAGTAGTTCTGTCCAAGAAACCTAGTGAGAGTTGTGTTCAAACCCATGCTCTGAAAGACAGTAATAATAAAAAATAGAGCAATGTATGAAAGATATTATTTAAAGGATACTTTCAAGATGGCTTGTGTACTGTCAGACTGGATGTAGAGGAAAATGTCTGACACAAATTTCACTAACAAGGCATAAGGTATTCAGAATGTCATGCAGATAATATCCAAGCCACTATTTCCAAGGGTGGCTTAAGTAAGAGAAAAACAAAATGCAGATGTGTCTTTCCAATTTCTTTTTGCTGTATTAAGTGTCCCTGTGGTACTTCTAAGTGCATTTTCTGCATATTTTTGCATTAAAAATATTAGGTTATCACATCCTTGTATATGCTTAAAGATGAACAATTTAGGAGGCTTCACAGGAGACTGAAATCTTTGTACAAACTCTTAATAAATCGTCTGGGAGGGAAAAAGAAACCTTTCTGTGTGAAAGAATAAGATCTTTATTCTTTCATAAAAGGGACAGGTGGTTCTCAGTCTTCTTACCTAGAAGATCTTAAATAAAACTGAGACTGCTATATCTCAAAGTTAGAAAGATCACTCCAATCACTTCATCTAATTTAGAAAGCTACAGCTTTTTGCTGAACCTCCACAACCAGGCACAATTTTTCTTTCCCCAATTTTACTTTTCTTGTAATTTTCCTTTTTTAACTTTTTCCCACTACACCACTAATAAGAATTCTACCTATAACTATAGAACAGAGTTTATAAACCTTACTTACTGGTGAATAAACAATAAAAGAGATGTTCTAATTCAAAACACAGGCTAGCATGACACTAATCCTATGCTGTAAAATGTGCTTCAGTAATGTTTTCAGAAAATAAAAAGGCTCTTCTACAGTTTGTGCCTGTTGGACGTGATTCTCTCATACACAGTAGTTAAGAGGTGACCACTGTGATAATGCATTAAAAAAAATTACAGAATTGTAGCTTTCAAGGACTTATTTGTTGAATAAAATAAATGTGTGAAATTTGAAGATCGAGGCTACTGATTTTATAATTTCTGTACAGTAACAGATAAACATTTAGTTTCATGAGGCATCCAAAACCACATGTGAAACTGATATTTTTTCTTCCTATTCCCTGGTAAGAAGCTGAAGGTATAAGATGAAATATAAGATGAAAACTTCAAGTTTTATTTGTTTATTTATTTATCAAGGAATACACATACCAAAGACAGCTTAGTAATTAACTTTCCTTCCTAATTTTATTTTTCAAAATCATTCTGACTCAAACACCTGTAATTCGCTTTTCTTTCAAACCATGTAGACACCTTTATATACTTCAAACTTTACAAACTACTAAGTTTTATCAGAATATAATTGTATTGTAAAAGCAGTGTATTTCTAAATGAACATTAAGTGCCTAAAAGCTGTCTAATTTGTGTTTTGGTGCTTCTCCTCTTGTTTTGACACCAAGGAAGGAGGATTATAAGTGGATAAATGAGAAGTGAAAATATATGAGAGAAGATTTCATTATAGTGAATTAATCTCAAGAATTATATTTTTCAGATACACTAATACATATGAAGTTCTTACTAAAAGGTTAAGAATAAGCTGTTATTTCTGATGTTTCATGTTTGTAATGAGTTGCAACTGTTTTCCGACTGCAACCTGTGCGTTCTGTACTCACATAAAATGAAAATAAGAGAAACGTAATGTATTTTAATGTACTTTACGTGTCTCTAATTGTTTTTCTTTTATAGAGATTTTTCTAGTTCATTGCTGTTACTGTGATGTTTTATCACCTCTCAAGATTAAAAAAGAAGTCTGCTGCAGCATTTGCTATCAGTTTCTTCTCCCAGCTCGCCAGGAAAGAATATGATAAATAGTATTCATTATGTGTCTGTTTTCCAGAACAGAAATGCTGAATTTCTGTTCTTAAAACCAAAGGAAAAAAATGAAAGTGTGGTTTGCCTCTGAACTTCACTTCTGTAGAATCGGTGACTATTCTTATCTTTTCTAGAAATTAATTCCAAAGGCAATATTATCTTGCTGAGTAAGCACAGCAGTCACCCTTGAGGTAGATTGGCTTCTACATCCACAGGAAGCAAGTAAGGAAAAATAAGATTCTCAAGAAAACCAGTCAAATGATCAAAAGAAAACTACTTACATGATGAGCTTAAACAAGGCCTAACAAATCAGGTTTCAGCATCACTATAAAGTAATGAAACCAACACACTGATAGCACAGTATTTTAATCAAGGTGTGCATGGAAGCACGTATTTCAGCCCAAGAAAAAGCCCCAAAGTTTTTTGATCCATAGAATAGAATAAGTAAATTAGGAGAGAAAGAGGGAGGAGGAAAGGGAAGAGAGAGAATGAGATCTTAGAAGGTTGCTGTTTCCTTCCACATCAGCCACGTGATGTGTGATGCTTGATACTGGTCTAAACATGCAAATCTTATTGTTGCTGTAAAATGAATGAATTCTCAGAACTGAATCTTTTGCTGTTCAGTGCAAACTCGGGGGAATTGTAGCTACCTTGGCCAAACCATGGTATTTCCAAACATTTTGAAGATGAGAGAGAAGAGAGTTAGCCTAAATTTGTTTCAATAGAGGCAAATTGGAGGACCCTGAGTAACAGGACAATTGAAGGACCAAGAGCAATAAGTAAATGGAGTCAGGGAGAGGTTTTTTGATTTTCTTTAGACTTGTGCCTACCGTGTACTACCTAAAGTGCAGACTGACCTGTATGGTTTTATTACTGCAGGTATGATGATCTGGGAGAAAAAGGATGCTTACGCTATATGAGCATCCACAGAAAGTCACCATTGACTGGGGGTGAAGAGAGATGGGAAAAAAGGAGAGATGGGGTATTCAGGACCTTATCTCTCAGTTCGGTGAAGAAGAATGGAGTGAGAGATATGTTGAGGAAGTGTGAGAGAAAATCTGAAAAAAAAAAAAAAAGAAAAGAGAGCCTAAAAAATTTTGAATTCAATACAATAGAAACCAAATGTGACAGCAGCCTGGTGAAAATTCAGCCTGTGACTATTAACTGGTGTGTGTAACGGAATGCATGTATTAATAATCAATGGTGGGAGATTCAAATGAAATTATCTAATAAGGTATTAGTGATATGAAATATCCCTATGAAATGAAAGTAAGTTCTTAACTAAAATGAACACAAGAAATCATTCCTTTCTGCAAGATTCAAGAATAATTTTTTATCCAACTCTAGGCATTACTATTTAAAGAGGGGTTGGGTGGAAAGCTGATTCTAAATTTACAATCAATGTAAAACTAAGTCTGTGAAAAGAGAGCTTTTTTTCTGTTTTGCAGTATGCCCTCCTAATCTTTGTTATAGCCAGTGGTAATAGAGAAAGGCAGTGCTGGTTTTTGGAGCAGATAAAGAAAAAAGTGCACCACCTCTTTCCAGTAATTTCATTACCATTTTAAGAGTGTTATTTTGCATATGCCTGAACTTTCAGAATACATATAAGTATGATTTGTTGAAGCCAGTGACACCTACTTTTGTGAATAGGATACTTGACTGGAAAACCTGTCTCAGAAAAGATGACACTACCTTTTCCCCCACAAAAAAAGTCAGTCAGATCAATTTCTCTTTATTTCCATTTGATAGATAAAGTAGCTATTGTCTAGAATTAGTCAAAATTATCATTTCAGAGTTTAAGTCTGTTAACGTATGTAGAAATAAAGAACCCAGACCAAATGGAACTGGGTGATGTATAAAAAATTCCTGTGATCTGTTCAGCTTTTGAGATTGTACCAATGCTGCAGATGTTTCAATAGCAAACACATTGCTGAGATTTCTTTTCTTTTGTTCTTGTGAGGTCAGCGTATTGTCCGTCAGAGCTTCCATGTCAGTCACCTTGGGAAGGAAGTAGCAGCAGCAGATCCATTAAAAACCATTTCTTCCCTGTTAAGAAAACTTCCGTTCTACTAGTATTCCCAGTCTTAAGTTTCCTCTCTGTCTCTGAGACCAGAGAGAATGCTTGAGACCAACAGCAATTTTCAAAATGTAACTGCTGGAGAAAAGCATCAGCTGCTGGCTCTTCGGAGTCGACAAAGTTAGAATAAAAAGAGTACACAGTTGTGTTTCTGATGACATTTTAGAAAGCATAGCCAGTAATGGTGAAATAAATAAATAAATAAACATAAAAAAACTTAGTGGAAGAGAAGCATAGGGTTTTAAAACTGTAATTATAAGACACCAAATATATCTAACAAAATAAGTGTTCATGTTAGCAACTACTGTTGGAGACAGGATACTAGGGATAGATGGATCACCCACCATAACACTTCCTCTGTTCCTCTTTTTAAATGCTATTTTTAAAACTAAGATAAACCATTTTTAAATACAGGAAGTAGACCATTCAGAAACAGTCTGTTCTAAGAGATTAACAAATTTCCTCAAGCTTTTTGATGAATATGCCATTTTCTGCTGGAGGAGAGTCCGTTTTGGTAATGGGAATGTATTTAACCCTTTCTAATTTGAATCTTGAATATGCTCTAGTAAGCTCGAAAACCTGTAATTTATCATAATGTGGTGACGTCATCAGGACATTTTGCATAGCAGAGTATTTCTTTCAAATTAGAGATATGTTTTCCCTGATTTCCCTATTTTGCCTGTACTTCTGCTTACCTTAAATAGAATCTGTCTATAGGTTGTGGTTCCTGTTTCAGTCTAAAGGTACTTTCAGCACAGCCATGGATGCACAGGTCTGTGAACAGGTCTAACAGTCAAATTTCTTTTGGCTTCTCTGCAGGAGGAAAAACTGCAGGCACTGGGGGTGCTACAATTTGTTTGCATTTTGACTATGTTGAGACAGTGATAATTGAATCATGGGTGACATGGACTATTATGCATTAGGATTTAGGATTAGGGTATTGGTCAAATTACGATTCTTTTAGAGAGCTTTGTAATGAAGTCACAATTAAAATCCAACTTCTTTTGTAAGTTAGTGGGAATTAGGTACCCAAATGTCTTCTGTGCCTTTGAAAATCTCTGCATAAGTTTATAAATTTGATCACAACAGTCCCTTCTGGCCCTCTAATCTATGAATCTCTTAAATTTCCTACCATGGGAATTAAACTAATTTTCAGCTCATAGATTGGTTACACTGAGATCCACTTCATTTACTTACTGATGGGATTTATTTTTCCCTGTTTTATGCTGAAGGAAATATAAAACTCTCTTTAATTCATGGTAGCTTTTGCTGATTTTGTTTGTTTGCTAGGAGTTTATTTTGAGAGGTGGATGACCATTTCTGTAGAGGTTTTTTAAGGCAAACAACAGGGTTTAAATCAAATAGCTTAAGTTTTTGTTATGTGTTTTTAATATTATTTCAACAGTAAAGGGAGCATGTAATCAGCAAAAAGAGAAAGCAAGCGCACTGCAGGGCTGGAAGAGAAAGCTTACTTTGATTTTTCCTTCCTCGGTGATGCATGGATGAGAAGACATTATAGATTCATACATGATTGCTGTATCCCAGGAGGACCACAAAGTGACTATTTTCTTTCTCCGTAAGGCTTTCTCATGAAACAACAATATTAGACAAAGAACAGAGGTAATTCAAAGTTTTTATGTACATTTCTTCTTTGTCCTTTAAAAGTAACTTGAAAAATATTAGGATTTTGCCTAGGAGCTCAGTTCCCATGAAGAATAAGTGTTACTTCTTATTGTAACATACGGAAAACATAACTATTTTCCAAGACTATCAGTTGGACTAAGAAGACTAATCCCTCAAAACCCTGCACTGCACGTATGTTCAGCTCACCACCATTGTTGTAATATTACAGGACACAGTGATGGAAAAGATTTGGATGTATCTGAAATTTATGTTTAAGCAGTTGCTTATTTGTTTTTAATTCCTCACTCTGCTTCTTTCTAACTCCTTTTAGTTTGAACTTTTGGGCATCATGAAAATAATACATTCTGATATGCTTCTGAGTTCACGCTTATTGATAACCACCACTTGCTCCAAGTGAATCTTTGCAAATGCAAGAATCTTTACAATCCACAGGAATATATTTTTTCTGAAAAAAAGAAAAACTCGTGTTTTGAAAATCTGCTTCTCTATGAATATAAACCTCACTAAATCCACTAGCAGGCATTTCACTGTTTCTAGAATTTTCACTGTAAACTCCTGTGAATATTGTTTGTCTATTTTATATTTTTATAAGATATTGGGAGAGAACTGGATTGACATAAGATAGATAGTTTCCCTTAGCATCTTCAGTAGTAATTATGGAACTAAAATCTAGTCTAGCCTGTATTCTGCTCTGCCTATAAAGATCTGGCAATATTCTTAGTCCAAGATTTTCAGAAAGACACTATAGGTTCAATTGAGTTGCCTAAAGTCAGCTATCTAGGGTCAGCTGAAGACACCTTATACTGTGCCCTAAATGCCCTTTAGCAGGTGCAGACTTTGAGTTGGCTGCCTTTGTATGAATGTCTCAGATATTCTGGTTGTTCTGGTGGTTCAAAATACCTTTGTGTTGGCAGCTGAAATAAGGATTCTGTTCCAGGCTGTGGTTAAGAGTGCTCTGCCTGCCTCTTAGCTGACTGTTTATCTCCTATTATGGAAATTGATCAGTACAGTCAGTGGAGAACAAGTCTCATGCTAAAGTAGTCACCTACATTTGGTCAATTTACTAGTTCTCTGGACTCCACTTACTGTGCTAAAGTCTAAAAGAAGGCAGAAAAATACAGAGTACAATGATTTAGTGGCAGGTAGAAACAAATTAAAATATTTTTTGAGCAATTAAAGTTAAGAAAAGTATTATACATTAACTCTCATGGAAAATAAAATTCAGACCTGCTAGCATCTTCTCCTTCAGGTATTCTATTTCCTCTTTTTTTTTACCTGAGGCTTTGCTACTTAAAAGAAGGCTTGGTTGAATGACAAGTTCATAGAACCATAGAATATTTAAGTCTTCTAAAAAAAGAAAAAATATATATAAAAATTGAATTGTTTTTCTTCTTCTCCACCACTTATATATCACTCCCAAGTTAAGAAATGCTTGGGGTCAAATTCAGTGGCCTAAACACAGACATTTAGTGCTATTTCAGGTTTTCTGTATCTCATACGTTCATGTGGGGCTGACAGATCTGACACAGTGGGGTTCAGTGCCCTTCTTATGGAGTGACAGATGATCTGGTACAATATGAAAGCATGCCAAAAGTGATATTGTTTAACTCTGTTTGGGCAACCAAATCACACCTTTTTAAGATGGAGATAATGTGTGAAGTCAGGAGCAAAAACTTTCACTGATTTATACCCCATGGTTATGATAGCTGAAAAATGTTAATCACAACATCTTGTCAGATGTCTGCAAGAGTCACACTGATAGGGAGCTTTTCCTTCTCCAAACATTAGCAATACAAGATATTTTGTTGACTTTTACAGGAGTTGAATAAGGACATACGTGTCAGTTTTAAAAATATATGCTACCTGTGAAAAACATAACTGAGATTTATTAAGATCTTTGTGTATTCCCAAGAGATGTGCTGTAAATCCTGTTTGCATGACTAAAGAAATCAAGTTTACCTGCAGAAAAATAGTGGTGCCTGCATTTGTTCAAGTTTGATCAGTTGTCTTAGGAAGTTTTCTATTTCAGTAATTTTCATGGTGGTAAAACAATTGCTAGTAAAATCATATCATTATTTAAGCAGAACTATCTTTTTGATCATTTAAACACTCATTAAGGTAACTACTTGAATTATTTATAAAACTTTCTTAACAAATGACATACTTAAGAATCACTGCCTATGAACATAATTGCTTTTGTGAATTGTGCTACTTTTTTAGCCTGACAGCTTGGCAAAAGAAAGTCATACCACCATGTGACAATTTATTTTGCTTTGCTGTGATACGAATTTCAGCATGATCTTTGCTGATATGAAGTGACACCTGATTCAGTCTGTCCTGGCATAGTCCAGTAGCACCCTAGTTAAAAGGTAATATATAACACATCTTCAAGTGGATTTCTAGATTCTAGAAAATATTTTGTAGTACTAGAACTTATCCTGATAAAAAAGGTGGGAAATGTGGAACAATATGAACAATATTGAAGTAGATTACTTACTTCCTTAAAATGTAAAGACAGAGGCATGGCATACCAAACACCTACAGATTTCTTTTAAGGTGTTACTCTGCTAATAAAGTGGCAATCTGTGCTGAAAATTAATTTTAATGTAGGCATTAAGAAGTCCTTAAAACCTTCTAAAGTTCCTTAGAAAACATGATTGAGACAAGTACCAAAGAAGTACACTGCAGTGTTTAGGATTGCATCAAATAAAAGAGAAAGGTGAAAAGAGGAAACACGTGAGCTTTCAGCACAGAATTATGATGCTGAGAACAAAATTAATCAAGACACCAAAGGATGAAGAGAGAAGAAATTCTTTAATCTTTAATTGCCTATATACCAATGATAGGAGCTTGGGTAATAAACAAGCATAATTGGAATTGCTTATTTATGAGACTCGTTGGTATATCAGAAACCTGAGGAGATGATTCACATGACTGGAATGTTAAAATCAACATTTATGGATCTCAGGAAATTTCATTCAGGCAAAATAATAATGGGAGGGGCACTTTTCCTTAAAAAAACACAAAAGAACAGTTCTATCTTAATTCTTGAGTCAGAGGCAAGTTTGAGAAAAAATGTATGATAACCAGTGTTTATGTTAATAAACTTGGGAAAAAATAACATCTACAAATACATGCTACTCAGCAGCAGTGCAGAGAAATCAAATTTACAAATATCAGATCATCAAATCCAACTGTAAATGGATGGGTAACTTCTAAACTACTTATAAAATTCAGGAAGAATTAAAAATCTGAAGTGGCCTTTTGTAATCTAGGATATTTCATTCTTCATGGTATGAAGCAGAAGCCTTGGACTGCCACTGTCAAAATACCTCTGTAATTTCATATTATTATGTCAGTCAATTCTCAAATGTCGTCTCAAAAAAGCCATGAAGATATACGGGAGGGAATTCAGAGAAGCACCACAGGAATGAATAAACACAGTTGAAGGCCACTGCAAAGTGAAAAACTCCTGATATTAAGGTTATTTATCTTACCAAATGGAAAATAAGAATGAGTCTATGATGGTTTAAAAAAAAACCAAAATGAAACAAAACAAACAAAAAAGACATTAAAAGATAGTTAATCAATATATAAGGAGAGTTTATGTTCCAGTGTTCAACACTTCCTTTAGGTGCCTAAAATATATTTTATCCATACTCTGCATAAACAGCTCCTGGAAGACCACAGCACAGATCCCTCTGCTACTAGTCAAGTAATTGTGAATCCAGTTTTTTTAATGGAAGGGAAATTGCGATCCCAGAAATGAAGCAGCTTGGAAAGTACTGGCTTACCTTTTCATGCAGTTTTAGCTTACTTTGCCACTTTGCCATGACAACACTGGTTGTTGCTCTCTCTTTGATTTGTAAATTTTGTCCATCTTTGTCAGAAGAGTTTCTCTTAGCAAAGCAAATCACGCAAAATACTGCTGAATAGTGGCTGTAAGATGAATATAATCTCTGAATAATTTCAGCTATGGTACAAAGCAAGGGGTATACTGTAGTTTGATAAGGAAAATAGTAAATCCTCATCTGATTGTTTGAATATCAGTTTATTACAACACTTTCTATTAACAGCAATAGGTGTGTTATATAGATTTCATACTTTTTGTATGAGGCAACTTCTTTGTCAGCTGCTGTAAATTTCATTGTGATAGAAAGGTAATGAGACAAAGTGACAAACTATTTGAAAATGAAATTGCTGTACCTTCTATAAAGAGCCTGTAAACTGTTACTTCTCAATGATTTTCATTAATTTAAACCAATTGTGTCCTTCAGATGTAGTATTTAAATGCCAAAGGCTCTACTGAGGGTGAGTAAGCACATCTGGACTGTACATCCATTAAGACAAAAAAGTTTTCTTCTAAGGTTGTGAAAAAAGTTTCTGCGGTCTTTTCTTTAAGAAGACAATTGTTGAGATATTTCACATGGTTTAAAATTTTTTTTTCTTCTACTCTGGTTATAAAAGGCCACTGGGTATATAAAATTGTAATGGTAGTGTAATAAAAGTGATTATAACTCCTGAGAACTGCTCATATATGTTAGAAATAATATGTAATGTAGTAAAGAATAATTAGCAACTAGACGGGAAGGTTCTGTCTGGTTGATCTGATAACCTAGTTACAGTCACAAGGAAATGTGACTCAGTATCTGAATACATAAGGGAGGCAGGAAACTTTCTAAACTTAATAAAGGTGAATTCTAAATTATTTTCAAATTTTGGTACAGAGCATAAATATATAAAATCTTGACCATATATCCTATTTAGCAAAACACGCGTTCTAAATGCTGAAGTACTCATGTGACTCTCTTAAAATTCACCAGCATAAAATTCCTTTACTAACCACATTCTTTCATTGTGTCTAACTGAGGTGCCTTTACAGGTGTGATATCAGACTACATGGTACGGGGTACGTGGTATATCAGGCAATCAGTACAGTTTTCTGGATTCCAGGTGACCTGTGCTGCATAGATGCAAAGAAAGTTAGATCACGTAAGTGAGGATTGCTCATGTTGCCCTTGAAACTGGGAAGTTAAGCACACAAAAACCATTTTACTTGCTTAAAATAAACAGCCTCTCACCTTTAACTCACATCTTTGTTTAATTTGTTAAGAAAATTGACTGTTTTCCTAATTTTTACACGTAAAGCACTAAAAGGCACAGAAGGATGCCTACAAAGTTTGATCACTGGTCCTGGAACAAATGAAAACATACTGCAGTCACATAAAATGAATGTAGGCTAAGTAATTATAGCTGTATATCAAAAGGACAAAAAATATGGTGACTTGTTCTCTTTGGAATAGTGTCTCTAAGTATTTGTTGTGTGCTGTACATCTGTTACATGACAGGTTCTTAATGCTGTGTGTTCGTTAAAGGTAAAGTGCCTCCTGTGTGTTGTAGTCCTTAAAGTCTGTCTCTAAAATCCCTGCTTGAGCACCCATGATACATTTTACCAGATTAAGCCCTCTAGGAGATCCAGTGAATGATTAGTAGCTGTACTGTTCTCAATCAGTTTTGCTATCAGTGGTACCATTGTTCATTTCTTTTAAGTCACGTAAAAATATTCATTGTAGAGTTATTTAAGCAAAAGAAAATGCAAAAACCTGTCCTGTGTTATTAAACATTATCACATACAGCCTCATGGATTTCTCTCATCTGCTTTGCTTTAATAGGCCTTAGGCATATTCATAATATAAAAGTGTATTCTTTATTTTATATCACATTATATTACTCTATCTGTCTACAGATATTGGCTATATTGGCTGCATTTTGCCTTGTCATTGACAGAGAACAGTGGAAATGAAATTGTGACAGAATATTCATGGTACTTCCTGCTATACGCACCCCAAACCAAGCATTAAGTTATCTGCTGAAGTGAAAAGAAAATGGAATTATCACCTTGTAAGAAAATAATTTCTAACACTAGGGTCTCTTTCATGGAGGTTTCTGAGGTGTAGTTGTTCCTGCTGCAGTGCTAGAGCATGAAATAAACAAGAGTGGAAATTATCTAAAAGCAGAACTGCTTGCATTTTTTTCTCTTATTGAATTTACCCACTAAATCCTGCCTTGATGAAGCCAAACTTTCTCTCTACATTTAAATCTTTAAGTCTTTCCTTTGACTAAGGAAAAGTCACAAAAAATTCACAGCACAAGAAAAACTTGTTACAAAGATCTTTTTCTCCCAAAATTCAAAGCTTACATATGTGTACCTATACAATATTGCTATAAAACTACATTTTGATACATTAATATTATTATACATATTGTTTATCACTGCTGGCTGAGGTCCAAACAATAACAATACTTAATATTTCAAGTTATAATTTTTTTAATGCAATAATAACTCAAGACAAGTGCTACAGATACAAATGTTTGAGTTTACACTTTAGATCAGCTTGTATCTGAGTTAACGGTGGAACTGTCTGACCTTTTTGTTGTAAACATGAAGACTACTCATTGTCTTGGGTAGCTAATCTCCCCAGGTTCAACATGTTCAATAGGAATAGATAGGTTCTTCTACAGGGCAAGGCAGAATCTATAATTAGATCCAGTCTCCCTCTTCTGAGGATTATAAAATCTTCTGAATTGCCTGTAGAGATGCTGTTGTCTTCCAGTAGCTGTAGCAGGAGACTTGGGAGATTACTCTCCCTGAGCTAAAGTTCCTTTCGTGAAGCACTTCTCTTCTCTGATTTATTTAAGGCATCTCAACAGAAACTGCAAGAATTCTGTTTATTTCTATGAACTTTGGATACGTACATTTCTAGTCATGAAAAGAGGGCATTCATCTAGAAATTGGGATGATTCCATTTATTCTAGGACAAATTTGTTGTAATATTTTAAAACTGAAAAACAGAATACAAAAGATATCATATGCTGTAGTACTCACTATTGCACCTCTTGTCATATATCCACATAATTTTCCAATGAAAAATAATTAAAAGTGGACAGAAATAAAGGAAATAAATGCAATTTTTCCCCGAATGAATTTTTCCAAATCCATTTATAAATTCATATTCATATTTCACAAGAAAAGCAAAATATTATGTTAATTTTTGAGAATGAAATGTTAAAAATGGATTTTCAAGTATTTCAAATAGAAGTCTCCATTGAAACTAAACTAATCACATTCAACTCTTAATAAGAAAAAAAATTTAGGCTGCTCAGTTGTAGTTGTCCAAATCCATAAAAACCCCCTGCTGGATCTCTAAAATTTGATGACTGTTTCTATATTGCTAAATATGAGGTGACCAGAGACTTAAATTTAGCTCTAGGGCTAGATATGAATAGACAAAATCCATGCTAATTTGAGTAACTCTGTTATAGAAGCATCCCCCCTACACAGCACCTGGCTATCATTGTCTTTTCTTTGTATATGATTGCCCTCTATAACTTCTATTCAATAAAATGATATTTAGGGGGTGTGTAGTGTGCCAAATTTCTACTGTGTCCACCACTGGCCAGTTTTCTGAGAGAAAACTTATATGGGAAAAGATTATGGAATAATGTTTCTAAAAACCTGGAGATATGCATAACAGAGGATAGGTGAAATTGTGGTTGGTATAAGGAACCTAAGCGGTGCGAAGCTTTGGTGTGCCATGGCCTCAGCCCTACCCCTGCAGCATTTATGAAATGGTAAAGCTGGGTTTTATTATGACTCAAACTAGTATGAGCTAGCTAATAGCAAAAGTCAGATCTGTTAGAGATGAGAAATTAAAATATAAATTGCAAACAAATCTCCTCCCTGACCCTGGTCCTTGCAGAGTAGATTCTTTCCTGAAGATTTATTTTCAGTCCAGTTTCTGGTTTACAGTGAAGTGTGCAGAATGCCTAATATTACTTTGTTTCTGCCACTCCTAAGTTTGGCTGCATGTCCACTCCCAGGTCATTCTGTTCCTTAATCCCACTGGTGGCCCACAAGATCTGCTGCTGACCCTCCATCTCCTCTGGGAAAAGAAATTGGTCCCTTCTCGGAGGGATCCTATCAATGCAGAATATGGAAGTCAAGAAAAGATAAATTGGCAGCTTCACCTCAACTGCTTTCAAAGAACAGGAATTACAGCACACGCTGAGCAGGCAAAATAGGTATTTATACAAGCTGTCATCCAGGGATATGTAAAATGTTGTGTGTGCAAAAGCTTTGAAATGTTTTTTGAAAGTTGCCTCGTGGAATGGAAAACTGTGTTGTACCTCACAGAAAGCAGTGAGTTCAGACAGGCTATGATGAGTTGGAGTAGTCAGGGTCATCACCAGAACGAGGGAGACAGCATGTCACCTCACTAAAGGATGTTTGCATGCGTGAGGCAATTAGCAGTTGTGTTAATAACTTAAGATTATAAATCTTGGTGAAAGGAGTGGAGATGAGAGGTAAGGACTGTAAATTCTCATCTGAAAGGAATACTAGGAGGATGCCAAAGAATAGCCTGAGTATAAAAACTTTTCCCAAAGTTGGGTTTTCTTCCATGAATTCATTCTCTAGACATGATGATTACACAAGCTTTTTGTTCGCACAATTGCATACATTTCTGAATGTTTCCCAGTGCCTATTAAAACTGCCACCAAACTGTAAAGACTGGAACTTCTGGGTTCTGATTGCTGTGGTCTGCTAAGAAAAATGGGCTACTTTCATAATCTGATGAACAGGACTATCTAGGAAATCTCCCTGACATTTAGCAAAATATAATGACGAGTAATTGAATTCAAGTCCATAGCACATGTTTAAGTACTATTTTTCATACTTAAAATAGACATTATTAAATATATTGGTTTTAAAAAGCTAAAATCCTGTAAGAACACTGCTTATAAAAATACAATAATTTTGTTTAATTGTTGTTCGTAAATAACTTGTAGAGGAAATTTAAAAAAACATTTTTAGTTACTTTAGTCCTGGACAACTTGGCATTGGGAACTAACATGTAAATTTTTTCATTATAGCATTATCAGGCATAATGGAGTCTGCTTTTCATGTAGTCCTGAAGTTAATGCTAATTTTGTAGACTTGTGTTCAGTGAGTTCAGCTATAGGCAATAGGAAAAAGGAGTTAATTTCAAATTACTTACATCCCCTTCTTGAAAAGTAATTCTGAAACATCCCTTTCAACACAAAACTTGAATCACTCTTTAGAAAGCACAGAAAAAGAAAAAAAATCTGTGAGACAAAGTAGAATCCTTTTCTTTGCTGAAATCAAATAATACTAGCTTGTGAATAACTATTATTTCATACAGTTTTTTTGTCAGGTTGTTAAAAAAAGGGAAGTGGTATTATTACAAGCAAAACCTGTGATAAATAATTGAATCTTACTGAGATATTCATTTTAATAATGTTTGTTCTGACTGCCCATGAAAAGCATAATGACTTACAATCAGCTAAGTCCTTTAAAACTTTCTTCAAGACCTGGAGTATAATTCAAAGAGAATAAGTCTAGAATATTCTTTGATACTTAAAATTGATAATTTTATCAGAAGTCTGCTTGAAGTCAAAATTAAATTAGCTCTAAGATGGTTTAGAGAAAAGAAGTGGATAATGCCTGTGCTTTTTCAAATTTGGTTATTAAACCCAAACATTACCTGCACATTTTAAAAATAATACTAGATAAGGAGCAGACAATATATATTTGGTCATATTAGGAAATAGTGTAGTTGGTATAAAAAATGTATGCTAAAATCTCAACTCAACTAATCATGATAATGTTTAAAGGGAACACTGTTTTCCTTCTATGTAAAGAAAATTAAAATTTCAAATTTTTTGAAAGAGAGGGAGACATTCACATAATCAGTAGAGTATGAATACAGAATTGTTGACTTTCCCAGTTTGTATTCATTAGAAATGAACCAAATAATATGAACTTATTTAAAAAACATCGTGACTAGTATTATAGTATCACCAGGCATTATCATCTATTTCATTAATTTTATTAAGACATGCTTAAAAAAGAGTAACAATTTAGAAACAGATTTTTAATCTTGACAGAAAGCCTAAAGAAATAATGCTAGGATCCAACTATATAGAACTATGCAAGCATAAATTGTTTCATTTATCTCTGCTATGAACAGGAGATATAATGCCAGATCACTTACCAAACAGTGTCTAATTAATTAACTAACTAATATGAATATTCATCACTGAAAGGAGTGTATCTGAGGGAAGTCATTGGTTAGTGTTACACTGGTTTATACTTAAGTGTTGGATTAATTGTAGATAGGCACTCGATGAGTCTTGAAGAAAGGGTATTACAAGAAGTAATCACTTGAACATTTGATATAGTGATGAAACAATACTGATAAAACAAGTTTGATATTTCAATAGCTACTTTGATGAATGTGTTTCTACTCTGGTAAACAAATTGCATATCAGCCTTATTTTCCCTGCTGTAGCATTCTAGTTTAATTAATTTTTTCTGTTGGTTCTCTTCAAGAAGATTATCACATTTCTCTGTCAACTGTTATTTTTTGAAAATACAATTAGACCTAAACCTTTCTCAAATCATTTTATCAAATTTGATAGCTTAAATGAGAGACATTGTCCTTGCAGATTCATATGTTTTCATTAGATTAAAAGGTCTCCCATTAGAATGTTTCATTTAAATTTATATGAGATTTCTGATGTGTAATTCCATGCTTCGCAATATATGATTTCTGCTGCAACATTATCTGAACAGTGTTGCTTTTTTACTGTATTTAGCATTACATTTCCCTCCTTTGGTTCTCTTATGCTGAAAGAGGTGATAATTAAATTTTGGTTGCTTTTTTTTGTTGGTTTTTTTTTTCACAGAAAAAGATATTTTTATGGCAGCAGAAAAATAATCACTAATAGCTTCTCTAAACCTTTAAATGCAGTTCTAATGAGATAAAGTTGCACACTGAATTAGGTGCTTGTTAGAAGGATGACTTTTTTTAATTTCTGTAACCTATGGAAGTCGGGGTACAGAACAATACCATTAAGTCTAATGGAACTAAAGTAACAACTGTTTGTGGGGTTTTTTTGCTGTTTGGGTTTGTCAGTTTTCTTTTTTTGTTGTTTTGACTGAAGACAAGGAAACATTCAGATTTGAATTTCAATTTGAATTTATTAAGAAAAGAAGTCCTGCTTGGTGATCATAGTGCTGTTCTCTGTTGAAGTTAATTGTGAGAGAGAAGCATGCTAAGGGCTCCTTACCCAGAGAAATCCACCCTTGGGCTAGACAATGTCAGTCTTGAAACACTGTGCATGTCTCTGTTACATGGAGACACCTGCATTGTACACCTAACTGGATATCCTTTTAAATTTGTCCTTGTGTTAGAAATGTCACAGCAATTCTACCTGCTTGTTCTTTACACTTAAAGAGAGGGAGCTGGCCAAGGTCTCCCTGCTGTGCTCTTTGGAGAATCTGGTCTCTCTTCTGCAACAGATCACTGAGTTCTGCCAAGTGCTAACATACAAGTCACTGATACACTGAAATATGGCTTTGTGCTTTGAGGGCAAAATTGTTAATCAGAAGTAGCAAAATGGAAGCTCTTTAGAATCTTTGAATTTATTTCTGAAAATAAATGTTTACAACAGTGTAGTGGGTTGACCATGGCCAGATGCCAGGTGCCCGCTAAAGCCACTTTCTCACTCCCTTCTGCAACTGGATAGAGGAGAGAAAAAAATTACAGCTAAGGATTCATGAGCTGAGATAAGAGCTGGGAGAGATCACATACTGATTACCTTCACCGGCAAAGCAGACTCAAAGTGGGGATATTACTTAAATTTATTACTAGCAGGACCATAGCAAAAGAGTGAGAAATAAAACAGTCTCAAAAACACCTCTCCCCCCTCCTTCCTTCCATGTTCTCCCTCCTTTCTCCCCAGCGGTGCAGGGGGATGGGTAATGGGGTTTACGGTCAGCTGTTTTTTGTGCCACTGCTTAAGGAGAGGAGTCCTTCCCCTGTTCCTGTGGGGTCTCTCCCACAGGAGACAGTCCTTGATGGACCTTTCCAGCATGAGTCCCTTCCACAGGGTCACTTCTCCATGGGGTGCAGTCCTTCATGAATGAGCTGTACAGATGTGGGTTCCCCCCAGGGGCTATGAGTCCTACCCAGGAAAAACCTGCTCCAGCATGGACTTCCCTCTCCACAGGCTGCAGGTCTCTGGCACAACTCTGCTCCATCTTGGGCCTCCCACAGTGTCACAGCCTCCTTCATGCATCCACCTGCTCCAGCATGGGCTCCTCCATGGGCTGCAGGGGGGTCTCTGCACCCCGATGTTCCCCCATGGGCTGCAGGGGCAGAGCTGCCCCACCATGGGCTGCACCAAGGGCTGCAGGAGCCTCAGCTCCGGCTCTTGGAGCACCTGCTGCCCCTCCTTCTGCACTGACCTTGGTGTCTGCATTGCTGTTCACATGTTCTCACTCCGCTCTTTCCTGGATGGAATTCTTTCTGTGAAAAAAACCCTACACAACCTTTCTATTCTTAAATATGTTATCACAGAGGCATTGCTCTTGCTCCTGATTGGCTTGGCCATGGCCAGAGGCAGGAAGTCCATCCTGGATCTGGCAGGCATTGGCTCCACCAGACAGGGGAAGCTTCTAGCATCTTCTAACAGAAGACATCCATGTAGCTTCCCCTCCCCCCAACACGGCCACAGAAACCCACTATGTGCCACCGCTCACCTCTGTGAATCATATATTTAAGAATCTTAAATTCCACATTCATCACACAATCTTCACTCACATAACTTCCAGTTAATTGGACTGATTTACACCACTATGTTATAATTTGCCTTGTGGAATTTTGTCACTGGTGAATTTGAGGCATGTTTTCTAATTTGTATGCAGTTTTTCAAGTTAAAAACTATTTAAAAATCAATTGATTTTTTCCTTTACATTGTAATTACTTGGATTTTCTAGTTTCTCCATTTTCTTTTCTCATTCCTTTTCACTGTCCCTCCGGGATTTCTGGATTTCCCCCCCCTCCATGTTTATTTTTTGCAACACTTTTTCTTCAGCGTTATTTTGTGGTCTCCATGTCTCTTATCTCATATTCATCACATTGCAGCATTGAGGCTTATGTGGTATTTTAGTGTTCAACTCATCAAAATACTTAGTTGTTTTCTTGAATCTGCTTTGCTTTTTGGACCTCACAGGACTAGCAGGTAAGAGTCAGCCATTCATATAGTGCTCATAAAATGCTAAAGAAATCAAAGTAATTTCAACATTTGAAACTGTAGAGAGTCAAATGGCTTTTCTGTAGAATATAATATTTCTTGAAACATGGAGCACTGCATACTTACTGAAACCCAGTATCCAGTATTTCAAGCTCTGGATAGTATTCCTTTAAATAGGAAGCAACAAATATTTTGATAAACATTGCAAAATCTGTGTCTCATACAAGAAGTGATTTTTCACTATCAGATTCCCTGGAACTTCCTGATGCCAACACGGACTAAAACAAGAAAGCGTATGGAGACAGATAGACATTCTTATTATTGAGACTGAACAGAGATGGAAAATTTTTTGCTAGAAAACTCTTCTGTGTATTGTCAAAACTAAATAGGCAGAAATCAAGAGAAAACAGTTTACAAAGCCACATGCTCTTGGGCATGCAAATAATGCAGTTTTGCTGAGATGACGAGATGACTGGAAGCATAGTATGGTAGCAATTGGAGAATAGCACCGATAAAAGCTAGAAAATATCCAGAAAATGCAGTTTGAAAAGTCAAAAAGGTTTCTGAAAAATACAGGGAAGAGTCTGGCATGACAAATTATTACTCTGCTTGTCAAATAACCAAAGTGTTACCAAAGGGATTGAGATGGATTTAGAAGTAGGATTCAAACAGAGTTAGGCATTTAAGCTCTGAAAATCTAATCTCTTGTCCCCACAAGCAAGCAAAATACTCTAAGTTGCCTATTGATCCAAGCAATTCTGAATGGTAGGCTTGTGCATAAGGGCAAATCTCTTGCCACACTTCAAGAGACTTTAACTTGATTTTGATAGGTTGTCTGTATCCTGAGAGGTATTTACCTGCAGCAAAATGTTTGCAGAATTAGGGCTTGACCCAGTAGGTGTACTGGGAATGACTTTTGGACTGCCCAGGTGACTTGGGAGCACAGACAAGCTTTTAAGTCCCCTTGACAATTCTAAAAACTCCTTCATTGCAAGGCATTTTCTCGGCTTCGAATGTATGTATTTAATTTGTTCTTCTGAGGTATTAAAGCCTGTTTTCCAGTTTGCCTTTGCTGAGATTGCACCATACCCCTCTGTGGGGTAGAAAGGCAATCTGTTAGGGTTCGGGATAGACACATGCTCACGGTGACTGCTCATCTTTTGATCTCTTCCTTAAAACCCTACACAACTCATGAGAATGTGTTTATAGCTGAATAACCCTGAAATGTTATGACGCTGATGCAGATTGACCTCCATAAATAGCATGTCCTCTATACCAAGATCCATTTTCTCCACTCTCTATTGCTCCTTTGAGGTGATTTTTACTGTTGTTCCCAGCTCTGGAGATTTTTGTTGAGAGTCTGTTTGCAGAACACATACCACACATACCTTTCAAGGCTCTCTGACTCTTATTACTGATATTACTTTTAAAAATGATTTAGTGAAGGCTACAGATGTGCTAAATGGTTTGGCAAAAAAGCATGGAATGCCTCTGAAGAGGGGCACCCACTTGCTGACTCATGAGTCAGTGCTTCTTTGGTTTTACAGTGCAGAATGTAAAATAAATAGAGGATGATGAGAAATGTTGTACACTGCAATAAAACACAGAGAATGCGCAGTTCATGACAGAAAAGTAAATCACTGCTGCACATTTTGTTACAAAACACTCACTCTCTATTCTGTTTCTCAAAAGGCTTCAAGTGAAAATGCAAAACCTCCCTTTGCAAAGCATTTTAATTTCAGATCACTCTTACAATTCTCCAGTCTGTCTGTTCTCTCCCCCAGGAAGTAGCACCTTTTTTAAGTACTGAGTCACAAATGGCAAGTGCCTGACCTAAAGTATTTGACTGTTATTAAGTTTCTTCAAAAACAAGAGAGAGGGAGAGGGAGATTAAGTATAAGTATCATAAGCTGCTGTTTAGAAGGAAACTAGCTAAACAAAATGCATTTAGCATAGACACAGTTCAGTGCCACACACTGCACTAATGTGATGAAGTAAAGAAGGAAAAATAAAGGAGTGTTGTTTCATCCTCCCCTGTATTGTGGTTGTGCCCAGTAGTGGGTTTCTTAATGTTTCCATTACATCCCCCTATTTTTAGAAGTTAATAGCTCGGCTATAACAATTTGCTTCAGGCTGAAGCTTGGCGTACAAGGTCTCAGTCAGGGAGCACATTTAGTGAAATAGAAGATTACCCATTTTAAAGCCGTAATTTTTTTTCTGTCATAAAATCTAAAAATATTCTCCATTTCAGAAATTACATTTGGCATCTGATTTATCTATAATGTAATCTGATATATTTTCTCACTGCATTTGACCAATGAAAAGCTCCATCAGAGGAAAAAAAGATGGTTGCTTTTTTGCTTGTTTTGCGTATCAATGTGAGCCTGGTGACCACTGTTTTCTCCTTTTTCAGGGTTTAAAAAAATCAGTAGCTATTTGAAATTCAAGGAGATATAAGAGGAGTAGATTATATGGTATTCATCTTCTGCGTGAGTTTTTTCTTTGGTTCAAGCCATTGTAAGGAGAAAAGATATAGGACCAGTTAAACTGTGAGTCTAATCTAATATTGGAGTTCTTAGTTTTTTATCTGTTTCATAGACCTTGATTGCTTAGGTACTTCAGCAATACCAACCTTAAAAGATACTTGGTTGAAAGGTGATTTGTCTGAACAGAACAAGAAACACTAAGAGCAGGATACCTGCTAGTCTTATGCAAATTTATTTTTCTGTATTTGGAATTATACTAAGTATATGAGAATAGATGGATGAAAGGAGAGTTTTGTTTTTTATTGTGGCTAAGTGAAACTTAATTTCCCAAGTTATATTATTGCCTTGCTCTATAATACTTCTGGGACTTTTATGGATTGAAAAGCTGTAGTAAAACTCCCTAAAATCTCAGTTAATTTTACTCACATAAAGTTGAAATCCTTTAAATTGTTTTTTTTTTGTTGAAACAGAGATGTAATAGTGAAATACATGAGATTTCCATGGAAATAGTGAAAGAAAAAAGATACCCTGTTCCTAAGCCTTTCAGTGGTGTCTCTGCAGTTCTAGTCACTGACCTGCTCTGAAGTGAGGCTATGACTCTGTTGAGCAGTCTGTCCATTTGATACATCGTCATGATAATGTGCCGTTTCACTGTAGCATCTGCACCAACTCTTGATATAACTTCTCTAAAAAAGATAGCATCAGGCAGTTGTTACAGACCACAAAAACGCTCAATACTTTAAAAATGATCTTACACTTTTCCAATAGACTGGAATGCACTTTGTGGGCAGGGGAATGCGCTTGTTGTCATGGGCTTCTGTATCACCTCATTCCCCTTTGTGGGAGATTTTATTTCAGTATCTTTCTCCTTTTTCCTATTATTTTTCATTTTAGATGTGAATGACTCAGGAATAGGAACAGCGTTTGTAGAAAGCTGAGTCACCTACAGGGCATATTGTCTTTGACAGGTACAGCAGTGTATTACAGGATAATTAGAAATTAACCAATTTGTAGTAATACTTGGTTGGGTAACTTCTTTCACACTCTCTCTCTCTGAACCCAGCAGGGAATCCTGGATGATCTTTTCCTATTCTCAGTCTCTTCCCAAACAAGCAGAGCCTGCTGCTCAGCTCTTCAAAGCAGATCCACTAGGTTACTGGCATGTAACCATGCCACAAATGAAGTATGCTGTACAGGCGCTTTAGATGTTCCTGACAGCCCTCCAGAGAGCTATAATCATTGGCCCTTGGTTAGTGAGGACTGGGAAGTGTCTAGGCTTTCCCCACACATTATCACTTCCAGAAAAAGCACAATATTTTTGGCAGTTATTTCAAACAAGAAATATCTTCAGTTTCATTAGGCAATGGCAAATTTGTGTTTGAACTACAGATGTCTTCTGTGAAGTATTAAGGAAAGGCAGGTAAGAGGCCTTAGGCAGTCTTTGGAATGGGAACATTTATTGAACAGCTTTTAACAGCCATTTAATGTTTTTTTTCCAAACAATGCATGTATCTGACCAGTAAGTTTGGTTGAATTTTCTTTTTCATCCTTCTGTCATCTACAGTATAACTAGTGTAGAATCAGCCTTGACTGAAAGGCTGACATTGATTTTTAATTCTGTGTTCTGAAACTTTGTGAATGTCTGTGCTATGCAAACTAGATTTGCTGAAGAATGGTAGACCCCGCATATCTATCTCTCTATCTATCTCTCTATCTCTCTATCTATCTATCTATCTATCTATCTATCTATCTATCTATCTATCTATCTATCTATCTATCTATCTATCTATCTATCCTGGCTGCCTTTCTGCCTTCCTGCTGGCCTTCCATCCTGTCTTCCTTTCTTTCCTGCCTTCCTGCCTTTCTGCCTTCCTTCTTGCCTGCTTTCCTTCTTGCCTTCCTTCTTGCCTGCCTTCCTGCCCGTCTTCTGTCACTGCTTTCCCACTTTCCTTCTGTTGCTGCCTTCCTTTTCTTTCCTTTTGCTTCTCTAAACATCCACATTTATCCTTTGAACTTGTAAGTTACTACACATCATACCCAGTTTAAAGTAGCCTTCACTTTAAATTCTGAGGGGTTTTGTTGGCTAAGTCAGTATTTCAATAGCATTATTACCGTTTTCTTTGTGTGAATATTGTCAGTCAGACACTTAGCTCAGGTAAGTATATTGCAGTTCTACTTGGGGCTTAGTGTTGAATGTCACCTATTAGGCCTTTGCAAAATCCTCACAACTGCTCAGAAATTCCACTGTATGGAAAAAATGCCTATTGTTAAGCAGAGCTTTAATTAAAGCCATACTTTGTTTTCAATCCAATTTAAGAACAAATACAGAAAAAAGAAAGATGTAAATTTTACAATGCTTGGCAATGTATCCAATTCTGAGCTGAACAAAGAAGCTTATATGCTGAAAATCTTGTAGGAATAAAGGAAGTAAGATAAATAAAAAGCTTCCAGTGCTTAATTCCAATCGTCTCCAGAACAACTGGAGCTGCTGATAAGACACCTACTCAGAGTAATGATGCATAATGTGAAGAAGCAATAACCCAGACTGCATAAGTATGAAGAAATGCCATTCTTTTAAAGAAAAGTGTGGCAAATGTGAAACTCTGTTAATGTTCTGAGCCATTTTCAAAGGATTTTTTTTGGAACATGGCAAATTGCAAAGGTTTAGTTTTTTTCCAAGTGTGATAGAGAGAGCAAGAAACGTAACTAATATGAGGGTATCAAGCATTTGTCCATGTACTATCATGTAAATATTTATGTTATGTTGGTTCATTATTAGTGGAGGTTCTAATAGGAATATAAATATTATAAAGTGTGTTTACAACAGATAAATCATAGGGGTGCTGAATTAATTTGCAACAGTAAAGCTCATTTTGGATAATTACAGAGCCCCAGAAGATTGTATTTATGTATTACAAAGGAAGGGGATGTTCAGAAGAAAACCGTTCTGGGCTGCTGACATTCTGAGGAGGCTAGAGGCTGATCCTGCCAGGGACTATCTTAGGAACATATGCAAATACTAATGAAGGATTTTGTGAATAGAAGAAGGGTAAGAATCGGTGCAGTTTCAATTGGAAAGCTAGCCTTATTCAGTTAAATTTCATGCAGATGAATTACTGTAACTATAAAAGTAATGTAAGAAAAGATTAGTTAAGATAATACTGGCAATAAAGATACTAATGTTTTATTACACACAGAGTTCTGTTTTGCATTTTATGTGGGGGTAAATTGGATAGCAATGTTGTTTCTCCTTGTTTAATGAAGGTTATTTTCATATCCATATTAAATCTTATTATTGCTTTTGCCTTCACTCACCTCCTGATCCCCATACCCATTTTATCTAGACAAACTAAATACATAGTGCATCTTCTTCAACATGCCTTAAATACAGATAAGAACAAAACAAAGCAACCATTTCTCCTTCATCTCAAAAAAGACTAAGCAACAGGTATTTTGTAAAGTCATATTATAATGAGATTAAAATTTAGCTCTCTGAGTTTAGTACCAAATAAATGTGGCTCAGCTCTTTTTCATGAATGTTTTATTGATAAGGTTAATTTAAAATGAAACATATGTTCTTCCATTCTATGACAAGGTAGTCCATGTCTCTGTGGTAGATGATTGCTCAAGTAAAATAGTATGAGAGGGAACAAAATTATTTTCTGAACTACAATAAAAGAGCTTAAAATTAGAGTGAAACCTATCTATCTCACACTTTTTTCTTCATGGTATTAAAAGCCATCAAAATCTTTATTATTGGTAGACTTTTTTTTTTGCTAGATTGGTTATTGGACCGTGATCACCTTTGGAGGACAATGTTACACCCAGAGAACCAGATATCACACCTTTTGGTCCATCCTCCTCCTCCCCTGCCCCCAAACCATAGTAAGAACTGCTTTTTAAATTTTGTCTTAATAAATAAAAAAATAAATATACTAAATACAATAATAGGCAGATAATTGGTTTTGTCAAGGTAAGGGATCAAAGTCACAGCTCTCTGAAGTAGGAGTTAGACAGCTTATGGATTTTTCCACTCTGAGCGGTGTTTTAGGCAGAGACCACACCTTCATAGCAGCATCTGGCTTAAAGCCTGGTGTGTTAGAGGAAGGCAAGATAGCTATCTTCACACAATTAAAACTCTTTGTGCTGCCTAATGCAGCTCTCTCAGCTCCTCCCTACAAACCAGCCAGGGTCCCTCTTAATACAACTGAGAATTTCACAGAATCACAGAATATGCTGCCTTGGAAGGGATACACAAGGATCATTGAGTCCAATACCTGGCCCTGTGCAGAACCATCACCAAGAGTCACACCATGTGCCCGAGAGTATTCATCTGCCAAGACTTGCATCTGTGTCTTACCGAGTTAAAGAACAAAGTTGCAAAACAAAACTGAAAGTTATTGCTAAGCAGATCGGGAAGCCCGCTGTTTGCTAGGCTGCCTTCAGTGATCTTTCACTTGTCCTCTCTCCAAATACAGCATACTTTTCTTCATGTGCTCCTCTTTGACTTGCCAGTGCCAATGTTCGTAGCTTCTCTCATAGCACTATGATGTATCCATTTTGCTAATGGATAGGCCTGGAGAGACCTATCAAATGCTGAGAAACTGAATAGGAGATGACTTGTTAGCTAGATTCAAGAATATTATAAGTATTTTCTTTTACTCTATCCCCTGTGTGATTCAAATAATTTAGAAAGCATTTAACCAGATGGAAGTTAAAATTTATTTCACAGAATTGAGAGGGTTTAATAGATTTTTCCATTGTTATTTTTGTATAACCTTATTATCAGTCTCTTTCATTTCATCTGTCATCTCCTTTCCTGTGTTCTGTCTTCACCTTTTCAGTGGACTTTGCCATCCTCCCAGTTTCATAATTTAACCCTTTAATTCTTACCATTGTTTATCCAATGTGATAATTTTCATACTAACCTTTTGCCTACTAATCCTTATATACAGATATTTATCTATGCTTAACTAATGAACATATATTAAAATACAATTAAAGTGAATGCATTGAAAATCTGTTGCAAAAAAAAAAAAAAAAGAGAAAGAGAGAAGGAAATTCAGCTTCTTCCCTCTTCCACTGTACTGAAAGCTGTTATACACATAATCTTCTCAGCTAGTAGTTCTATGCTTTTAAGAGGATTATATTATTAATAGTTTAATTATCATTATGCAGTATTCTTCTAAATATTAAAAAGGTTTTTGCCACTTGTTTTCAAAAAATATAATTTAACATTTTATTATTTTTAATTGTCATGACTCTCGTTTCGCTTGCACTTTCATGAAAAGTTGGTTCAAGAAGGACACAAGGAGATGCCTTAGCAGAAGCAGATAGATCCCCTGACAGTGTACTGATTCAAGCCACTGGGAGACTAGAACAAACTAGCTGTACTCTAGAGTCTAGGGTTTGATTACTGTCACTACTAGTCAGATCATTAATCACGACAGTGGTAGTGACAGCAAGTTTCTTGACCTCATCATGAAAGGCAGGGAGGACATCCACTGGAGCAATTCATCCTCCAGGCATAAGAAAACTGTAGAGAGGATGTCCTTTATTATCTAGTGCTTTTTCTTTTATCCGTTAATTCTGTCGATAATCTTGGCAAAAATATGAGAGCTACAGGGAGGCAAGATCTTGCATTTCATTGCTCTTAAGGAAACATCTTTTGTTTCTGATGACATGAAGTACATGTTCATTTTCTCATGCATCTATATCCCTGACTATGTAGTAGCTTGGCATTGGAAGCTGGAAATGTAAGTATCTGCAGCTGTACATAACAACAGTGCATGAGACTGTCTTTAGCTATATGGAGGTTGGCTGCATGGAAAATTATTATGAGTCCCCTTCTGAACAGCAAATCATATATTCCATACAAAATAGTTATTGTCTAGGAGCTGAGGAATATTTACAATCTGTTCCTGCCAAAAGATTTAACCCTGAAAACCCAGATAAACTTCTAAAAACTGAAGGCACAAAATGTCCAGGGTTTCTGTGCATTTTGCTGATTGAACTGACAGCATTGTGATGCACTTCACAGTACCTGAAACACATGGTACTTTTTCTTAGTCTTCAATATACATGACATTCTGCTGACAGCATCTGCTCTTTGTTGTGATATTTCATTTCCTTAGTAAACTTTACTCATTTTTCAAGTTGTTTGAATGCAACCAGTCTTCAAAGAAATGGTCTCAAGCAACCGCTGACAGTTAATACCAATTTGATTTTCATTTCCCTATAAGATTATTTGAAAAAAATGTTACTTTTGTCAACAGAAAATCATAAAAGTATGTTTTTAGACCTTTTTTTTCAACATAAGCAAGTTGTAAGGAAATCCTGTTCTGACACTGGGAAAATGGTTAGGAATGATAATATCTTTAATGAAAAGCTTCAAAGGCATGATCAAATATAGTAACGTAGCACTTGCAAGTCATATGAAGAATTTTAATGTACCTATGCAAATAAATACTGTCCTGGGAGAATAATTAGCATGGGTGTGTCAACATGGCTTAATTTTTCTCTTCTTCACCTGCCACACTAAGTAGGCAATGCAATATCATTGGATGCTTAACTAGAAACATACACATTCCAAGACTTCATTAGACTGAGTGTTTTCTGCAATTAGCTGATTTATATACTGCTCTGAGAGCTAATAGGTACTTAAATGGCTTTAAGAGCAGGTTTCAAAATGAAATCTTATAAGAAATAGCCAAATAAACTATAATCATGAAGCTTCCCTTTGCACACAGAAGCATGCCTCATTTGGATGGCAATATATGAAGTGAAGAACGATTCTGATTCATACACACATAACTGGGGAGGAAGCACTGGTCATGACTGCTAGTCATGGCAGAGGAGCTTGAGGATATTAGGCAAAGGGAATATATGTAATAATATTCCTATTTTAATTTACACAATTGGTACTAAATTATGACTAAGTAATTAATTAAAGCTCATTGAGGTGTACCAACTCAGTTATTTGATATTCCGAACAAAGTATTTCAAGTATAACATTTCAAATGCCAGCTCCAGGTGGAATAGCAAGCAGTGCCATGAAATTGGGCATGAAGCTATGACACCTACTTTTAACTGTGTTTCCTTAAAACACCCACATTGTATTTCATAGCTTACAACTCAAACTTCCATGTTTTTTCTCTTTGTAGGAAAAGTTACTATTTTGCTTCTTGTCTCATCTATATAATCCATACTTATATCTCCAATTGTTCAAATTTCCCCTGGAGATAGTCACTTCACATTAGACTCATTTAGACTCTTGCTTAAAGCATAAATCCTGTCCTTTTGTTTTACTGCTGAGTCCTAGACATCTTAAACGCTGGGTTACCTTGACCAGCAAGGGTTCTCAGTTCTCCAGTTCTGCACAATTCTAGTTTGCATCTCCATATTTGGAAAAATTAAAATTTTCTGCTTTGATCAGGCCTTGTTAGATCAGGCACAGTTAAATCTCAGCTAGAGTGAAGTGTTAGGACTGTGCAAACTTGCCATATAACTCACTAAAACGCCTTAGTCTTAACCTCTGTCTCATCTGCTTAAGTGATGTGGACTTTATATTACTGAGAGTTTGTAAAGCAGGAGCCATAGAAGAATTCACATTTTAGCATGAATATCACCTATACCTTGGGAGTTTTGTTGACAGTTTGACTCAATATTTTGGGCTAGTTTAAAAAAAAAAAAAAATTGGTCACAAACTCTCCTAAACTTTATGTGGAAAAGTAAAAGCAATTAAAAACAAATCTAGTGAATATAAATCCCTGAGATTTTCACAAACCTAATATCTGTTCCAATAAAATTTACTGGTGAATTAATCTCATACACTAATAAAAAATTATTGAAAATGTTAATATTTGGCAGGTTGGGAATACTACATCAGCTTTCTTGTTTCTAGTTTACAGTTTTCTCTGCAGTACCTTTTGAGGTGTATGTAGATATGAGGGATAATGGAGGCATAATGTTGTGGAATGGTAAAGAGAGAACAAAAGGGGACACTCAATGTAACTGGGAGGAAATAAAAAAAAATCTAACTGTGACACTTTCTAGGGGAGAAATCTTGTTCTTATGCATTCAACAGTTTTGTGATAATCATGTAGGTTTTCTGCTACATGCTAAGAGTACTAACTGAACAGTCATGTTCCATAATATACTGTTTTGTTTTCTATGTAAAATCCTCCAGTGCAACCTGCTTTAGACACATATTATCCTCCAACAATTTAGGAATAGGTAACTAGATTGACATTTTGTTTAATTATCCCTATTAAAATGAAAGCTTGTGTTATATTATTGTAATGAATTTTAGCAATAAATGAAATAAAGCGCTAGTGTTCCCACAAAGAAAAACCTTTTCTTTGGTGACAATTTACATCATAAACATTAAAAACCTACGTCATTTGAGCCTGTAATAATAATAATGACAATATAAATTATATTATTATCATCCTTGTATTAAATATTTTACTTGCTCACACCTGAAAAGGGTATGAATTAGCATAGCCTGAAGTGTTATTCGTATCCTGGTTTCCATTGAGCACTATCTTAGAATACTTTGCCATTTTTCAAGTTAAATGACTCATAAGTTCCAGAAGCACGTTGTTCTATGTGTCTCTTCTATGCAGCCTTGAAATACCCTGCTGGGCTTCTATTGGATATGAAGTGTACCATTATGGCTTGTGTTTTGTAACATGATCATAGGGGCCTTTTCCAAACACCTTAAAAGCTTGAAAAGATTTATCATCTGTTATATTTAATTTTACTATCTCAGTCCACTATTGCCTGGTTTTGTGTTTGTTTTTTAATAGGTAAAAAAGTGCAGGATGTAATCTAGAAGCAGCATAGTTTGTGAAAGTTCTTAAGTGCTTTTAGAAATTAATCCCATAAAGCTGAAATTGTTACTGAGGACTTTTTCCCTAACATGATTTTTTACAAAAGGCTGTGTCTAAAATTATTAGTGTCTCATGGACATAACTTCTTTACTTTGACCTGAAGTGGCTTTGTTCTGGAAGAATGCACCTGGACCTTCTCTTTAAATAGCATTATACAAAGAATGATTGCTTCTCCCAACAGCCCCACAGTTATCCAAGAAACCCTTCTTAATGCAGCTGAATCAAGTTCTGGCCCTTCCCTGGCAAGGAGATTCTGAGGATATCTCTTTTGCCTACTCTTATCACTGAGTTTGTGAGGGGTTTTTTTGGTAAGGTTCTTCTGATGTCCTGCTTTTAAAGTTGTTCCACTTTTCATAGAGTAATTAAGGATTCACAGGACTAGAGCAAGCAAGAGGAAACAACTGTATGGTATTACAGGTAGGATTAGTTTGCTTAGAGAGGTGAAGCTCTACTTTCTTCTCCAAATAATAGTCCACTATATGGTTAGTTCTTTGGGAGATTTCTGATCTTCAGATTCCATAACAAAATTACATACTTCTTAAAGCTTTAGTCTTTGTGTAGTATCTATTGCTCTAGTTTAAAAGAAAAAAAAGACATTTAAGACTGGATTTAATTCTTCAACATTAGATAGGTAAACATACAAACTGACTGACTTATGTGGGTTTCTTATGGATGTTTTTACTTATATTGCAGAAAATAGGTTTAGCAAAAATGTTACCTTGCCTGCTTTTTAGTACATAATTTTCCTGCCAGTCATCAGAGTTCATTGGAACAGACTGAAAATCTTGATATCATGCACCTTTAGTAAACCAGGGAAATCTTCATTCTCTGCACACTTTTTTTAACTTACATTGATTTAAAACTAAAATATACCCCCTTCCCTCACATGCGGGCATACAAAGTCTCATGGTCTATTTCCTTCCACCTGTCAGGCAAATTATGCAACTTTTATATTCTTTTCAAGCAGCTTCTCTTCTTGCCTTATTCCATCCTGTCCCATCTTATCCCATAATTTTTTTTCAGAGAAGCACAAAATCTTCTCTCACTTTTAGTCAATTTTCAAAATACATTCCATATGCTATAACTAATATTTCTACAGTCCACAATTCGGATGAAGGCATACTGGGAGCCTTTTCAGCAAAAGTGAACATACCAGGTATTTCATGATACAGTCTAAACCAGAAAATCCACCATGGGCAAATTCCCATAGTTTTTCATTTGCCTCAGTCTTAATTTTACTACAGGCTGTTGTAAATCCTGCTTTTGCTAGTGCAGATGAGTGATGCTTTTAGGATCAAAAACTCTTCATGAGTAAGAAAGCAAATATTTTAAAAAAAAATCTGTTTGATTTTACCTGCTAATTAGCAGTCACATTTTAAAATTCAAATGAACATCCTGTCACAGATACAAGAGGTGGGCATACCTTTTTAAATAAATGTTTAAGTTTTGATATACCCTGCATGAAAACTGCAGTACAATAATAAGTTTTCCTTATAACATAATTTTTTTGCTTGGGTCTACTTTTTTGTATTCTTTATTTTGAGGGATCAGCAAAATTAAAGTATCGCTAAAACAAATCAGCATACTTCTCCAACTTTATTTCTATGTCTTTTTAACTTTAAAGATGAGGCCTAGGGAGGTTGGTAGTGTCACTATGCAATCTACTTTGCAAAATCTGTTGTGGTGATATATGACAGGCAAGGAAGTAGGCAGCCAAAGATACAGAAAAAGACTGGGAAATTACTTTCTATATTGAACTGCACTATGCAGCGAACACTGATTTTCTGTTATATCCTGCAGCTATCTTCTCATAATAGTTTCTTTGTTAAGTCCTTTCCTTTTGTTTCTAAGTTTTCTAAGACTTAGCAGCGGGCTTGAAAGAAATAAACGGTAAGCCTGAAAATTCTTTGGTACAGTATGAATACCGATTAATTTTCTGATGTATTTTTAGTCATGTTCCATTAAATATGTAAAGTGATGAGTCGCTAGTATTGGTGAGAGTGGGAAGTGGAATATAATTAATAGATGAAAGAATGCCCCTTCAAAATGTAGCTGCTATAAGTACACTTGGCTGATCATGAAATTTCTAATTCCAGCCCTCATATCTATATTTCAGATTGACTATACCCTGGGGTCTCAGAAGTGAGCTCCATTTACTGAAAAGCCATGGGAAGTCATATTTATTGTCTCAGCAGGTAGCTGCACTTTAAGCGTAATACTGAGAAACAAGAGAAAACACAGGCCGGTTTATGTTATTCGATGCATGCTGAAGCTTCCCGGCTGATGTGCGTGGCAGAAAAGAAAAAAGAAACAAAGAAGTAAAAGAAAAGAGAAAGAATAATAGTACATGCATCAGATTCTATCAAGCTTTAAATATTTCTGCTTTAAACACATCAACCTCAGTTCTTCAGAGAACAGTGTAAGCAATTTCTTCTGTGGAAGGAAATGTGACCAATCTAACACTCAAGATACTCTGTCTGTGAGCTTTTGTGTAGGCTGTAAGCACTTCACTTACATCCTTCAGGCTCATATCAGTTCTTTAACCATACAAATGGAAGGATTTGTATATTAAAATTGATTACAGTAATGAAATATTTGTTTATTCAGTTTCAGACAGGATACTCATCTCTCTGAGGTTGCAAAGCAAAGCATTATGCTAACATATTTCCTACATGTAGGCAGCAGCAAGGCAACCTTAGACAGTCTTCTCTTCTTTTGTCACATAATGTTCTTAACACCTAATAACATTGTGATAAAGGGGCTGTACTGTATCTGTGTAGCCATGTTTATTGCCGTATGGTAGTTCCCAAATTACATTGCACTCTGATGTGTAGAGGTTGGCCAAAATGGTCTGGTTGGCTCCCAGCAGTGAACAATTGCTGACAGGGCTGGTGCACACTAATGGTGCATTACAGTTGTTAATCCTGCATTTTCTTCAAGTTACTTCAAGTTCTTTACTTCCACCTGCTATTTCTACAGTTACAAAAGGACTTTCCTTGTTTATCTTTGTTATTAATTATTATATATCCCTAAGACACATTGCCTGTGCTTCTGCTAATAATACCTCCCCTGGGGTAAAATATTAGATAATTAATCCATTAACTAATTAATTCAAATCCTTGAAAAAGTTCATTTGAGGTGTCCTATTAAAAGTGTCAGTCATATTAGTTACTCTAACCCTTTGACTTCCAGGCTTATTGCTAGTATTTCTGGAAGAAGTAGCATATTTAATTTTTTTAACATGAGCCTCATAATATTTGATGTGTTGAGCCAGAAAAACCTGCTAAACTTGGATCACCACTCCAAATGATGTATGTGTTTATTATGATTCTTAACATCTTGACCTAAAATAAACAATGAGCCACACCACAGTTTTTCTGATAATTTAATAGACTTTATTTAATCATTTTGTGACAAGCTTGCTATTAAATTCCTGTATCTTTATCTAAATAAATATAAGCCAACCTTGACATGATCTAATAATTTTTTCAGCCCAGCCAAACAGTCCTAGTATGTTGATATGTTTACAATGTGGATTTTGGTGTGACGTAAAGGCATCTAAGCAAGCTCTAATAAATTGTCTCGTATACCAGAAGTAGTTTTCTCATGAAGTTGAAAGTTGCTTACATGATTTCTTGGATCATGAATGAATTTACATTAATACTTTAATATATAAACAGTTAAATTATAGTATTATTAGTGATATTGATGTATTCCCTCTGCTGTGACACATTTCTGTGCTCATGGTAAACACTAAAACTATGTGAGTAAGGAGTGTCTAAGTCTATAAAACGAAGCACTTGTATCTTGGAATTATTGTATTGTACACAGAAAACCATAATTGCATCTCTTCATATTCTATTATATCCTGTTATCCCACAGTGGATTAGCAGTAACATAATTCACAAAGTGTTTCCAGAACTGAAACATACTAGAAAAGTCAGAAAGCTTATAATAGGTCTTGAATTCATGAGGGAATCTTAGTCTGCTGTTATACCTAGCACTTCGTAAGCTTTTCTTTCTTAACACTAGAACAGCAAATCATTTCGTGAAAGAGAGATGTTAAGTTTTTTTAGATATTGATACTTATTTAATAGTGCTCATGAAATATCTTTATGTCTTTACTAGATCAGTACGAATAACTGATTTTTAGCTGAACTCAAAATTCTGGACAATCTTATCTGCTCTTTGTAATGTTACAAATCTAAAAAAGAAAAAAAAGTCACTCTGAACAGGAAATTTCTGTTGGCTTAAGTTAATTTCATTTTTCTCCAGAATTGTCTGTTTATTTTAAGAATATATATTTATTAAGATTTCTAGATGAATAATTATAAAAAATAAGAATTTTTTTAAAATTGGAATTTATTGAGTTTTTTCTTTGCAAAAAGGTTTTTTTACATTTTCAGGGGTAAAACTGTCAGCCAAACTATTTAAATTCAGAAAAGATTTCTAATTTCTTCTAGGAATATATTTTCCTTCACACAAAACCTTCCTACAAATATGTGTTATAAAATACTTATGATTACAACCAAATCTACTTATTTATTAAGTCCTCTGCATGAAATTAAGCCCTCGGCTTCAGACAGGTTTTCAATAGATGAAATGAAAACTTCTTTTCAGTAAAATCAATGAAAACCATGAAAAGTCCTGTTTTGTCTCCGCTGTTTGTGTTTTTTTTCAACAGTATTCTGTCACTAACATTACTCTCCAAATCCTCTGTTTTGTTTTTGTATCCTTTAGCTCTATGCATGCTCTTGACACTCTCTTTGACACAAATACCAGTTTCCATCCCAAGGGTGCCTTATAACCTTCATTTGGTCCTAATCTATTAGAGGCAAGTGTGAGAGATAAATGTGTACCTCTCTAAATGATATTTAAAAGGAAGACTCCTAGCCAGTTGTGATATGGTGCAGCTGTGACCCTGAGTCAGACTGCTGGCAAAAGAACTGAATCCTGGCTTCTCTTTGCTCGAGAGCTGTGTTTAAACCTCAGTCCTTGCCTGAGTTGTTGGGCCTGCTATGAGTATCACTGTTCCTGACTTGATGACTTGAATTCCTGCCCTCACCTTGAATTCATCTCATCACCATGGACTTGCATGGCTACTAGATATTGGCTTGCTGTCATGACACTTGCTCTGCTCACCTCACTCAGGGTCCACTTGTCAGCCAGGTCCCTGCCCTGCCTGCCTTACCACAGGTCATGGCTCCCCGCTCCTCCTCCATGACAGACTACCCCACTCCTGTCCCTCCCTGACAGTAGGAATCGCTATACAAGCCCCTCCTTCCATACTGCTGCCCTGTTCCTTAACACAGCTATATCAAAAGACATAGTACTTTCCAGAAATAAGAAGCAATAAAGAAAACTAAAAAGAAATTTCTGTTTATAAGTGGAGTAGCAAAGAGAGCTCTACAGATATCTACTTTGGTACATTCAAATGGCTAACCCTCCCATGGTCAAGGCGTCCTTCGCAGAAGTGAGAGATGGTTGCTATAAGGAGCCTATAGGTTGCAACTCTCACAGATACATGTTGCTAAGGAGAATCGAAATACTGGCAGAAAATTACTTGGCATAATGAAAACATCAGTTGATTATCATTCATTCAGTAATATTATTTTCATTAAGTAAATGGAAATTTCAAGAGCTTTCATGCCTCAGTCTTTCGGAAAAGAACACTGAAAAGCTGACCCTCAGCATGAGTGTGAGCTAATAAAAGCTTTCCCAAATTGGAGGTAGGCAGTGGTGCCTACCAAGGTGATGTTTGTCACTGTTTGAATCGACCTTTCTGTGAAGCTTGAAAACCAATTCAGATGTAATTGCAAAAGCTGCCTTTTGGTAATATCCTACTTTATTGACAAAAGGGGATGAGGTCAACTCATTTTCATAACAATCTGCTTGAAGAAATCCTTAAGCACTCTATCATTTACAGTTATTTTGCAATACAGCCTATGAAAGTATTACTGGGCTTAGAAAAGGCAATAAGAAGGGGGAAAATGACAAGCTTTGTGTTAGTTTTTGTTTGCCTTTTTTTTAATATCTGCTTTAAGAAGCAGTATAAAAGCCTGCCATTAATGAGCAAAAAAAAAAAAAAAAGATAAGCAACTTATTTTTTGTCTCTGTACATTAATCTATTCTAGCCTTGAAATATTGCTTCCTTTAAAATCAAATAGTTCTTCTTGAATCCTTTCACAAATGAAACAAATGGAAAAAGAAAAAATATGCAATGCAAAGCAAATAAGTGGTTTTCCAAAGCGGACACATTTGAAAGGTTCGTTTCTTGAAGCAGTGGCTGCAAACGTCAGCAATGGCTAGTGACAACTGGTGATAAGTGGTTATCAGGAGACCTGGTTCTGGTTCACTACTTACAATTATGGTTTCAGTGACTTTATTCTTTTATCTGATTTTGGATTATCCTAGTTTGAGTCATAGTCTTCACTGATTATTCATAATTGGTGAATGAATCATTTTCTTGGACAAATCACTGCTTATCAATTGTTCCTAAACAGTTCACTACAAGTTATTTGTAATTTTCTCCCTGAGTTGCACGGATGGTTGCCTATGTCAGATAACAATGTTTTTGGTCCTTGCTGGGATGAAACAAGCTTTCTGAAGTAATATGCCTGAAGAAAAAAACCTGCAGTTTTGATTCTTGTTATTAAGAGTGGTTAGAGCAGATTGTTCTTTGAGCAGAGGGAATGACAGATAAAGGTAATATATAGACATAGGAAACTCTAGGAAATTTGAAATATTTTGTTGACTTTCCTTAGCCCTTTCCTTTTCCACAGTTGTCACATTAAGCAAATATCTGATGAAATTCCAAAGAGATTTATCAGCTCCTTCAGAATAATTAATTCAATTTTCTTTTGTCATATTTAAATTCATAGGAATAATATTTCTAACAAAGAAGCTGAAGCTATATGTGTGTTTTCTTCACTTGCTTTATTCTGTAGCTGGACTGAAACACCACGTTGTTTAGGAAGCTGCTGTGTTATTTCTCACTCTTATAAACAGCAGATGACTTTTGTATATCTGCCGAAGAAGGGCATGGATTGAATACTCTGCTCTTTACTTAGTGCCATTCTGTCACCAGTTATTCTCTATTCTTAGCAGCATAAATGTGTACAGTGGCCTTTGTCTCATATTGAATGTGTTAGTGCCAGTCTCTTCTTTAGGCTTTTAGAGAACATCTCACTGTACTGTTAGGTACTCTAAGATAAATAAAACCAGAAGGTCATCTATTCTGTCAGTGCTTAGTTGTGTTCAGGCAATCAGCAGAATTACCAGATGTATCTTTGGTCCTTAGGGTCTTCCAGGATACGGGGCTCACTTGAATTTTTGTGGTGGTATCACTTCAATACATGACTTGTGTCTTCCGCTGCTGCTGCTCATTGTTTACTTTAGCCTCCTTTGCTTAGATAGGAACCTTTCCTTTCCCCTTCCTCAGTTTTTGAAAGCAGAGTACCTATTTTGATATGCTCTCTTGCACATTTGTGCTTGCACAAAATTTATCCACATTTTCGGGTTTGAATTTTTAGAACAATCCTACTCTGTTCAGTTCTTGCTAGAACAAACCCAGCAACTACAAGACAAATCAACTGTCAAAGTGCTGTTATTTGCAAACATGTTTTGCAGGGTTTTTTTTGCTGTATGTCCCTCGTCCAGTGTAACTCCCTCAAAAAAACAGGTCATGAGGACTCCAGGGACTACACTGCAGAAAAGGAAACTGGCTCTGTTCCAGAGTTTAAAAGTGCTTTATTCCTGCTGAGGATCTAGACATCTATTTTTAAATACCAGTTTTGTGATTACTCCTTCAATAACATTACTTCTAAAGAGAGTTATTTCATTAACACAGTGTTAGCCAATTCAGCTATTTAAAAAACCAAAAAATAAACCTAAAATGTTTGCTTTAATTAATTATAAAGGGCAAAACTCAGCAAACAAGTAAATATTAATAAAAGATGGCAGTCTTGAAAAGGGCAAAAGGGAGATTAATAAATATATGTACTATTGTTTAGGGAAAAGCACTTTAAATAGAATAGTGTGCAGAGTCAGACACAACAGAATATCCATTCTTGCAAATTGTTCTCAGTAAATCTATCTAATCTATTTATTTATCCTCAGATCATGCACATTTAGATCAGAGTTCTGCCAGCTGAGTTAATAATTCTTATCTGAAAGTAATTATGTTGGTCCATAAGTTTTCACCACTGTGTTGTTCCACATCATATCAAACTGTGTGATATCTCATCACATTAGCATAAACTGCATTGTGGTGGTACACAGCATGGTGCAGTGGCAGACTAGAAATGATGCAGCATTCCTAGCACTAGTGAACGGGGAAGTGTCACTGGTATTTAGAAACTTGTGCATACTGCACTTTGATTACTCACTAGAGGATTTGGTTTTTTCTCCTTTCCATTATATTTAGAAGGCTTGATCTGGATGTTAACTTTTATGACCCAGATTTGGTGCTTTGGAGAAGCACTGTTAGACCCCAAAAGGCTTCAAACCCACCTTTTAGTTACAAAAATGTGTCAGATCTGAATTTATTGACCATCTGTCAGACTTAACTTGCTATGAGCTGGCTGTCATTGTTTGTTATTTGATGCACTTCTATAATGACTCACTGCAGGGAGCTACCAGTATCTCCATCACAGCAATTAATGAGGTCACTGTTTATCTGCAAGCATCTCAGCCTATAATTATTTTTAGTTGCTGTTAGCTAGTTCTGCTAGATCAGATGAAAATAATGTGTTTATATATAATAGTTGGCCCTACTAATAATATTTACCTGTTGTGAAAATATTTGGTTGATTGCTTTCTATTAGTATTTTTCATTAATTTTATTTGAGCTGTTTCTTAAACCAGCGCTATTCAAAATCATATTCTCATGAACAGTAAAAACAAAGGTCACAACTGAGCTCCAGCGCTGTTTTCCATTTCTCTGTCTCAAAATGTTTACTGTATTCCATAAGCATATTTGGTATGAATTTTTCTTTTGTGCTTATGGTATTTTTGTAGATAAATAAAATTTTTATATTCTTTCATTATTACTACTGGTACTGTTGTAGTTTTAAGACAGTGGTCCTAGCTGCAATTCAGAATGGGGATACAGCAAGACAGCACAGGGCCGTAGGTTTTCCGGTCTTGAAAAAACTTACGAAATTCCCCTAATACTATTTTTAGAACAGTAGTTTCCCAGGAACCCCATGAATACTTCCACTCCGTTGTGTGGTGGATTTACTAGTGTACAAGAAGATGTAATTCCCATCCTGAGGAGTTTCAAATCAAAAGAGACAAACTTTATTGTGTTGGGGGCCGAAAAAGAAGGATAAAAAGTTTCAGCAGAATTAAAGAGCAAGGATTTTCTTGTCATTTAAGTATCATAGTAAGAGGAACATCAGGGCTTATCTCCAGCAAATTTTTTAGGGCTGTACAAAATGTTCCTTCTGAATTGATAGATTTATTTTGGGTCCTTTTTGTTGAAGCTAAGACAAAAAGGGTCTAGATTCAGAAAGGAGAAGCAACAGTATGAGTTTCTGTTCTTTTTCCTACCCAGTGCACTTCTCCTGCGGTGACACAGCAAAGAGGGAACTTATCCTACATACAGAAACTATCAGGTTCAAATCTTTTCTATTCCAAAGTGATTTAACGCAAGTCTCCAAGAAGAGAATGACAAAAGAATTTGTAAGATATGTGCGACCTTCTTTTTGTCACTATAGATTTGTGTAAATTATTGGAAAAGTTTGAGTAGAACTGCAAATAATTGTACCTGCCTTAAATTCCACACTTGGTGAATTCACACAAGATTTGCCAGCTTACACTCTTAATTGGACTATCAAGCCTATATTCAGTATTCAGAAAATAATTTCTGAGGTTGAATGTATCAACATTGTGACACGGTAAAATATTACAATGGCATAGATGAGGTACATAAAAGGAGGCAATGAAAATCTTATAGATGACATGCAGTGATGTTTTAGTACTTTGTGTCAAACTGACAGTTTTGTCATGAGTATTCTGATCACTTATTAGTCAGTGGAAGGCATTACCAAATGGACGTAAATATATGCCAAATATATGTTTTACCAGATTTTTTTTAAGGTCTTGTCAATGAAATTCCTCTTTAACTGTTTCCTTTTATGATGACTATTATCTTCTGCTCTAATTTATTCTTTTTACCAGAACACCCTGCCATAACTATTGTTCATTATTACACTAATTGGTTTTTCTATTAAGATATGGTAATCAAATTATTTCTTTTCTAAAGCCCAATCACAGGCCCACACTAAAACCAAGGTCATTTTAATGAGGTTATAATTTCTTTTCTCACCACCAGTTCTGCCAATTTGCCCTTTCTGCAGTGAAAAACCTTCACTGCACTGAATAAACTTTACCGAAGGAGCCCAGTGAGGTCTGGAGAGAAATCCCTAGTAAGATACAGGATACAGCAAGACTTCTGTGCAGAAATGAAAATAGGAGCAGAAGTGTTTGCCTACAGACAATTCAGAGATGTAGAGGGAGAAAGCTGGGCAAACAACACATTTCCCATGATATGTGATAGGAGCTCAGGGTTAAGAAAAGGGTTAGCCTTAGGAGAGGAGCAGCAATCTTTTTCAGGGCTGAACCAGAGGGAAAGGAGGAGTGAGAGCTAAGACAACAGTCTTATGTGCTGATTTCTCAGCACTTAAGAGCCAAGGATGGAGACCCCAGAAGATATGACTAAGTTGTTCAAGTGACAAGAAACTGTGAGGGTACTGGCAGCTAGCAAGCATGATGTGGGGAGGAGATGATGCCTGTGAAAAGCATCTGTGGAAGTCCTGCTGAAA
Organism: Pseudotriccus pelzelni; assembly: GCA_035584735.1. NCBI lineage: Eukaryota > Metazoa > Chordata > Aves > Passeriformes > Tyrannidae > Pseudotriccus > Pseudotriccus pelzelni. The sequence continues at coordinate 59,171,071 of JAWMRA010000001.1, read as the reverse complement.
GGTCTCCAGAGAAAGGCTTAACAAGTTAGTTTAGTTAATCAAATATTATCTATACTGTCTGTGTGATGTTGTACCTGGGACTTCTTAAAACTGATTCCTCATTTGACAAACAGTTTTTATGGTGAAGGGTATTTTTTTGTACTGCTAGAGGAAATGCTCCATGTAGAACAGGCTCTAAGGTTTCAAAGAACAGTTTATTGGAAGTACTCAATAACTTTTTAGGCAAGTACAGTACGTCTTGGTTGCTTCCACACCTTGATGGGAAGAGTTTCCTTTCTTCCTCAGCTTTTGAGAGGTAATTTGGAAAAGGGAAGGGAGAGATAAACTGCTAATCTCAAAAAGTTAAAAAAAGGGAACAGAGAGAACCTGATGGAGATGTGTTCTCTCCCTCCTCTTTCTCTGAAATCTTAATTTGGGAGAGATTGTAAGACCTCAGGTCCCGAGCTATGAGCTCATCCAGAAGTTTTACTTCAAAAATTATACAAGCCTCCAAAGATTTGCACACCTAATATTTTGAAGAGCCCTTAATTCTTTAATACCCTGAGCATAAAGAGAAGACAATACACACATTTTCTCAGAAGATACTTCTACTGATAATTTTGAAAATAAGGGAGAAAATAAGAGATCTTGGCAAAAGTTTAAAGGGGTAACATACAACCAAAACAAAGCATTTCACAAAGCTTGACTTAGCACATGTTAACCCACACAATTTAGCAAAATCCAACCCAATGGTTTCAAGTTACACAAAATATTAAGAAAAGAGACTAAAAGAAGAAAAAGCAGTAAAGAAATAGAGCAAAGAGATATAGATAAGATCATAGCTACCACCAGAGAGTCTTTTGCAAGTTCAGCTTCCACAGGACAGCTGGCAGGTCTCGAGGAAAAGACGGAGGCCATGTGTGCTGGTTTTATGTGCTCTGGCCCCCTGTGGTCACCCCTCACCAGCAGAACTCCTGGCCCACTGGACACTCTGGGGCTCCAGGGCAGGGTGAGGGAAAGTGCTCCCAGCGTGCCACTAAATCTAAGGCAGGGTTAGGGTTTCCAGGGCTTGTGGTTCCATCTCTCAACTACCTTTGCTCTGGAATCACCCCAGCAGGCTCACAGGGATACGGCATTGTGTGGGATGCAGCATTACCTCACCTTCATGAAACTTGATTTATCCCTTCCCCTGCACACACACACACTTGAGTTGGTTCCAACCCAGTAATATAATAATCCAGGGTCTTATAGAGATGCATGTATAACTTTCAGAGGAAAAGTTAGAAAAGAAAGAATAGAAACAAGGAGAAAGTGAAGGTATGTGTTTCATTGCTCAGGTGGGGAAGAGACAAAAATTTGAATCGATATTGGTGATATAGGATTATAATTAATATGGTAAGGCTGGGCAACATATAGCCTTGTGCTTCCTTTTGATGGCTTGGGTGATGCTTTACAGTATGACACAATTAATCAGAGCTTTTTCAGCCAATGTTTAACTCTCTTTAATATATAAATTTGAGATAATGAGCAAAACTGGCTTGTATATGGTCAAGGGTTATTTTGGAAAAAGCTAGTCAGGGAAACATGTACTTAAGAAAATCCTTAAGAAAAAAGTGTCAGCTGGGAGGGGGGACAACGCATTTCACTCCACTTCGAAAATTTCCAAAAAGCTCTAGTAGATTATATATTCTCAATTAAAATAATTTTAGAAGGTAGCATATGTAATGTGGAATCAATTGAACATAAAGGCAAATTCCAATCTCAAGAGCTTTTAAAATTCTTTTTATTTCACAGTCTATTTGTTAGTTAAACACCGTTTGTTTAGGTTCATAATACCACAGAATTGGTATTTTTCTTGTAAAGAATAAAGTTCTTTTTCCATCAAAAGCTTTACTGTGCAGAGCAGTAGGAAATTTGTACAACCTCTTGCTTCACATTAGCTGTTTTTATTTTCCTTTCAGTTTGCTATTGTTTTCACCATACAGCTTTGTCTCCTCCAGATTGTCAAATTTGTCAGGATTCTTTATTTGTTGGAAACTTTTCAAGCATAGGGATTGTTTTTTTACTAGCCGTTTTCAAAATATATCCTCAAAAGAAATGACTTGTATGATGATAACCTAGGCTGGAGGAAGGGATACAACTGAATAACAGAATACTGAAGAAATAAAACCAACTTTTCTCTCATCTGCACAAATCAACTGGGAGTTCTTCCTTTACATGAGTTGTTGAATTCGAGTGGATCCAGTTATTTATTATGACAGGTTGTAATTAGTCAGCACACTGCTCATGTTTGCTTAAGATTCTTCTGCTTCCTGGAATTCTGAAAATGTTTGAACTAAAGAAAGCCATAGGATCTTTGTCTGACCTGTCTGTCTGGAGACATTAGTTGATGCAGTGTTTACATGAGTAACTGGTTTCAGGAAAAATGATGTAAAACTCTGACTATTGTTCTTTTCATTGCTTTACTGTTGTAATTTGTTGAAGTCAAATTTTATGTCACAAGATTATTTGGGGCAAGACTTTTTTTTATTTTTAATTATTATGTAGTCTGAAATTCCTAGCACAAGGGGAGCATGAAATGGAGACTTGTATCTCTACTATTACACAAATAATAACCACATTTAGCAGCCTTTTGTCTCTGAGGCACTAAGAGAGCAAATTGAGCTGTGTTAATGACTAATTAGTGTTTTCAGCATCTTCCCAGTGCATGAGTCAAGAAAAAAATAATTGTCTTGACTTTTTAAAATTTATCCTCCCTAAATAGGAACATTTTATTAAATTGAATATCTTTATATTTTTAACGGAAAAATTGCAAAATTTCATTTTAAAATTTGAGAACAGATCACATTTAACTTGAGAAATTTCCAGGTATGGAAAGTTATGTGTTTTTTCTCTGTGTTGTGGAAAATTTGTTGTTATGACCAGTGATGTCAATGTAAAGACTATAATGAAGTAATGAGTGATAAACATTGTATATAACTTTTCCATAGAGGGAAACAGAGGAAGACATTCCATTACCTGTGGACATTATGTCATTATGGAGTCCAGGTGACTTTAAACACATAGTTTTTCTAAATTTTAGTGAATTTAGAATAAACAAACTACAGGGTGCTCTTATTAGCATTATTAATTAAAATTAAAAAAAGTTATTACGAAGTAAAAGAAACCTTCTTCTTTCTTAGATGCATTGCAAGTTTCTCCCCCCATCCTTCCCACTGTGGAAATTTGTTCTCAAAGCTGTGTTGCTCATTGTAACAACTATGGCTCACACAAACTCACCTAGAGTCTTTAAAGATCAAATTTAGATTAAAGTTTTCTCAAAAACAAAGAAGAGGCACTTAGAAGAAGTATAGAGTTTATTTAAGCAGATGATAGTTCTTGTTGATAAATCACAAAACTTCTGAAGTACAAAAATATTTAGATGAGGTTTCCTGAAAAACAATATGCTGCTTTTGTTTTCCTGTATTCCAGACAAAGTTAAGTCATTCATGTACTGCAAACAAATGGCTAACAAAATAATTTTACATTTAAGCACTAATTTCTTCCTGATTCTTGAACTCCTGGCAGGAGAAAAGTGAACTCTTTCTAGGCTGCGAGAGTTCTTCACTTACTTTCAACATGTTTTTTTAAATCATGCATAGAGTAATGTCTGCATTTTCCAAATTTCCTGAGGGCTTGCTATCACTGTTCCTCAAATAAATAGATATCATAGTTTAAATGACTTTTTAAAAGCATGCAGTGCTCCATCAAATATCACTGGTCAAAATCTACTCAATTTCAGTGGATAGACATTCAAACAAACTTCATTATAAATATGAACCTATGCTTTTTACTTAAGTATAATATTTTTCATTTTTCCTGAGTTCCACGGGTTCTTCTGTTCTTGCTCTGGGGAGATCATCAATTATTAGAGATTAAATTCATCTCATAATTCCATTCATAATATGGTTTACAGAAGCCTATGAGATGATACATTTGGTATAGCTCTCATTCTGTTGATCAAGATACTTTGTCAAGATCCTGGGAAAGGATCATCCTGAGCAGGATGATGAACCTGAATTTTCCACCTACTCCAGTGTTCCATCTACTAGCCTATGTAGATAAAACTTGACCTTACTCTCCAAATAACATTGGCAACATTCCATGAGCTATCTGTTTCTCCAAATATTTGTGTGGTATGGGAATACATATTGGGTTTGTTCTCTATTAGGAATGAATCCTTTGTAATGCGACTCAGGGGCAGAAAGGGGTAGTTCTGAGATGAGAAGAAGCGAAACTGAGAGTTCAGATACCTTTTCATTCACACTGCAGATCATTTATTTAATATTCTGCAGTAGCAGGATAGGGGGGCATTAGACTGAAGGCTTATCTTTACCACAGTCTTGCTTATATTCATACTTATGATATTCTCTCTCCTCTTTTTCTCTGTTTCCAGATCTGTTGAGATAGTGATTTACTGCTGCTCTGGCCCATAAAGATGCACTAAGAGTCTGATCCGGGAAGTCAGTATGATTTTTACCACAATGAATCAGTATAACCTACGTTGCATAAAACGAGCAGACATAAAGTGCATTTCAGGATATGATATGGCCTTGTACTGTCTCCTGTGATGGTGCATTGAATCCTCTGAAGAAAGCAGTTAGAGTCCTGTTTTTACACTGTGGGGAGGAAACATTTCACCTAAAACTGTAATTTCTTCTATTTCTGTTGATGATTTTCCCTGAATATTGGTCTCTGTGACGTCAGTATAAGTCACATCCTTGCCAGAGTTATTCTTTTTGAAAACATACCAACTAAGCCTGGGAATCGGTCTGTCTTTGAGAACTACTAATTCTTACTCAGCTTGCAGATTTTTAAGTTGCTCATTTCTCAAGTGTGTCATCCTTTATAAACTGTACCCCAAAAGACATATGGAAAGAAAGAAACAAGAGACAACTCAATACAATATAAGGACAGATAGTCAGAACTCACGAAATCAAGACCAGATGCGGTCCAATTAAACAGTTTCACAGGTGTTCACAGGAATGACTTTAACATAAACCACAATTTTCTTCAGTGCTCCTTAATTTTTTTCCTAGAGCTCCTTAAATTTTGTATACATCACCAAACTAAACTAGAAAATGTATACAGAAAAGGTGATTGGAGACTAGTTGGATATAATTAGCTTAAAATTCAGCATGCTATTCGATTTTGGAATCATGAAGAACCATATTTACTGAGAGGGTGAAGGCTAAGTGATATCACATTATCATTTGATTTTGAACTCCTGGCAAAATGCATCCACTATTAAGCTGATATACACAAGATCTTCAGGTTGCAAGAAAATGCTGGAACTCTAGTCCTAATTGGCTTCAACAGGTATAATTCTTTCTCAGCAGTATGTGTTGGAATTTGTCATTGTCTCACTACCTGGACATTGTGCTATCAGCTAGAAACACAGCACATATGTCATTCATTCTTTTCAAGCTGGTGCTTTCCTGGCTGCTGGTTTAGGAGTTTATAGAGGGGAGCAAGCAGTGTGATAATGTACACTTTTTTCATGCATATCTGTTGTTACAGTATTAGCCTTAATCCTTTGACTTCCTATCAAACTGCAGAAAGGAAACGTTTCCTTCTCCTCAGGTGTTGTAATATCTACAAGACAGAATCCATCTAGTTTTCATATTTTGTATGATATTGGAAGGATTTTTTTCCCCTGGAAATGATGTAACCCAGATTTTTCAATAGTATACCTCATAAAATGATATGCATTTTCTTTTCTGGGTAAGCTAGATCTTCCTAAAGTCCTTCATCCATGGGGAACTGCACCTCCAAGTTCAAAGAATGGGCTAGAAAGTATGCATGATACTGCTGCCTTGAACTACCTTTACAGCACATTATTTGGCTTTATTTAGTCTGCTCATCAGTGCCATTTTTTTTCTTATGCCAGTGCACACTTTGCTTCTTAAGCAAATGAGATCTACCTGTCTCAATTTATTGAAATCCTTAGGATCAGACCTGATAACCTTCAGCTTTCAGCTTTCCAGCTTTAGCAGAAACAGGCTAAAGCTTTTGCTGTGTTGAGAACAAATGTGGCTATAATTCTTACCCTATATTGAATCTCAGTATTGACTTCCCTGCATTTGCTTTCCACTGTAATCTGACTAGCAAACACACGCAAGCCACTTTGGCATTCCATTGTTATCATTTGCATTTCCTCTATTTTAATTTCACCTGTAGGAGTATGCTGTTCAGTGATTTATCCTGTATGGATCAGACCTGTTCAGTGATTTATCCTATATGGGTCTGACAGTGAGTCACAGGAGATGGCCTGAGCAGATTAAAATAACTATGTCATTCAGTGTCAGTATTCAGTGATTCAGGGACTTCCACAAGAGTTTGGTGGCTTGACCTTGGCCAGCAGCCAGACACCCAACCAGTTGCCTTCTTAATCCCCCTCTTCAATAAGACAGGGAAGAAAATAAGATGAAAGAGCTCATAGGTCTGGTGTGGTCTCCTTCATGGGCTGCAGGGGATATCTGCTTCCTCATGGACCTCCAGGGCCTGCAGCGGGACAGGTGCCTCACCACGGGCTGCAGAGGATTCTCTGCTCTGGTGCCTGTGGCATCTCCTCCCACTTCTTCATCACTGCCTTGGGCATCTACACGGCTGATGCTCTCACATTGTCTCACTGCACAGAATCACAGAATCAATTAGGTTGGAAAAGACCTCTGAGATCATCAAGTTCAACCTATACAGAGTTGCACTGAATACAGAGTTAGGAGTTCCAACCTCTTCTTTTCCAAGGTAAGCATATCACTTGACATCTCCATGTTAGTTTTTATTATCTGCAGTAAAATAAACTATAATGTAAATATTAGGATAGCATATAGAATAAAATTTGATACTTGGACAATGATTAAAATTTTAGGTTTACGGAGTAATATGTATTTTTATATGTTATTACTCCCTGCTTTGAGGAGTTCATGACAGCTGACTGACTTTAACATTTAAACATTTCTGAACCACAGGTGGTTTTTTTAATAGGTAAAAGCTATTTCCCAGCATGAAATAACAGTGAGTTTCTTACAGTTTTTGAAATGTAAAGTAAAACAATTACTCAGTTAAGGAATTAAATTATTTAAAGAGCAAGTGGAATTTGTTACTCTTTCAAGTAATTTTTTAAAATTAATAAAACATTACTTAAGTAAATTTAGTGCTTGTATCTCAAATACAATGTAATAAATTTCACAGAAATGAATAAGTCATTATTTAATTTAAGTACTAACGCTAGATCTTTTGCGAACCAGATAATTTTTGCCCACTGAGCCTGTGGCTCATCGTGCAGTAGACACTGAGTATAGGATGAAACCAGCTTTATCAGTTGGCTTCCTGAACTGGGCTGGGGTGGCAAGAGAGGAGAGGCTGGTACCATTAATACCTGCAAGACTCAGTGAAAAAGGAAGAGCTGATGAAACTGATGGATCTCACATGTCTGCTTCATTGCACTTCCTAATTTATTCACAGCACCTTCCTTGCTGGAGTTACACCTCTTGCCTAATTTTCTATGGGCTATATTGTTTAAAATAAGTTTCATTAGAACAGCAGTTGCACTGCAAAGAACAGAAACATGCTGCAGATCACTTCAGGAAACCATTATGCTGTTTGACAGACCCCTGCAATTCATCCACATCCTCGCTGAAAATCTGGCAGATGCCAGAAACCTGCTCTTGGGCCAACCTGGGAAGAAGTAACTGAGATTCCAGAACTGCAAAGGGACATGCTTCCCAGATTAGAAGCCTCCCTAGTGTGAGCTGCCTCATGCGAGCCCGGAGAGGTCTGCAAGCCAAAAGAGCGTTGTGATACGCGGTGAACTCCAAGGCAGAATTTTGACTACCTACTTCTAAAAAAATTCCCTTTCATGCAGCTTTTGATACACCGACTTCCATTCCCAAGTAGCTGATTTTCCAAATTGCTTCCTTTACCGCACTGTCCTTCTGTGTTTTTCTCCCATAAAGGACTGGCTTGGTGGATGATTACAACTGTTTTGTGCTTTCCTCCTAGTCAGTAACCCTAAATGTTCTTTCTGGAAGCCCCAGCTTGGGTTGCCAATCTTGGCTCTTCAGCCATTTCAGAGCAGGCAAGAAGTCTGATCACTGGATTTTTTAAATTCAAAGGTTTATGTGTGTGGAAACTGAAGAACAGCCACCTTAAGACTAAATACTCTTAATCAAAACACTCTAATTAATGCAAAAATCTTTCTTTCTTTTTTTTCTTTTTTTTTTTTTTTTTACTTTCCTAGTGCCCAGTGGATAATCAGTGAATAGCTGAGTTTTAAAAGAAATGTTTAAGGTATATTTAGTATAGCAGGTTTTTAAATTGCATTAATAAATACTATTTAGTAGGATATACGTGCTAATAATTTCTAAAAGCAATTGAGAACTTCCAAATTTGGTAATTAAACATTATTTAAATTTATTCTTCCTGCTGACATACAAACTGCCTGTCACAAACCATAGGCACCTCCGCACTGGTTTTGTGTTCCTGTCTACATTTAATTACATAAAGGATTGCATTTTATTTCACCTTTCAAAACTCTTATGTTACTCTTATGTAACAAGGGTACAGTGCATTATGTGATACAAGGTATTTTCATCAAATCCAACAATACTTGTTCATAATTACATTTTAATCGTGTAAATGACTTAATAGCATTAGATGACAGTAACTTTATGTCTTCTTGCTGAAAAGTACATTAGGGGAAAGAAACTATTTAAGTGACTTAGAACTTAAGGAGCTCTTGACTTCTACTTCTCCTAGTGTTGAGACTTTTCCAACTCTTGTAAGGCAGTAGTGTCAAAGCTCATCAGTTCCTTGGAGACAGAGAGCCAGAAGGAAATTAAATTATTAATCTGTAGCTGCAGTAGGTCTAACAAAATCCTTCAGCTGTGCTGCTTTCTCATTTCCATCTAGCTCCAAACCAGCCAAGTCATGACTGATTCCGACTTTTGGATGGTTAATTGGCAGTGTTCGGTGGGCCAACCAGCAGTCTTTCCTTTATATGGATTTTTTGTTAGAATTGGGCAGTCCATCAAATCTGGAATATTTACTAAAACTCTTTCATTTTTATATAAACTTGCACCACCAAAAGTACTCACATTTCCATTGCAAGCTTTAACCTTGGGGCTGCTGGAGACTTCAGGCCATAAATGATCTCTTGATGTGGTCAAAGTTGCTGTGCAGTATATCCTACAGTATATCTCCTACCTGGAGAACTTGGAGACATGCAGCTTGACATATTTTTTGTGCTTTTATTTTCAGCCTCCTTTGATAGGGAATTTTCTTGACTCTTATGTCCTCCTAGGTCTATAAGGAGGACTTCCTCCAAACCTCAGGAAGAGTTTTAGTGATACGCTAGGGAAATGGTATAACCCATTGTTCCATTTCATCTCACTACCAAAGTTTTGTACAGAAATATATTATTTTTCCTTTCCTCTGGATAATAGTGTTTTATCCTTGCAAGATGCTGATGTTTGTAATCAGCCTTTCAAATCAAGAAATCCTCTTCCCAATTTTTCAGTTTTCAGAAAAAATGTTTGGAATTTTTATTATTGATGGTCACAGGGCTGGAAGAATATCTCTTCTATGAAGACAGGTTGAGAGAATTGGGGTTGTTTAGCTTGGAGAAGAGAAGGCTCCCAGGAGACCTTACAGCACCTTCCAGTACCTAAAGGGCCTACAAGGGTTGGAAAGGGACTTTTAACAAGGCATGTAGTGCTAAGACAAGAGGGAATGGCTTTAAACTAAAAGGGGGTAGATTTAGATTAGAAATTAAGAAGAAATTCTTTACTGCGAGGGTGGTGAGGCACTGGAACAGGTTGCCCAGAGAAGTTCTGGATTCCTGTGTTAAAGGCCAGGTTGGATGAGACTTTGAGTAGCCTGGTCTAGTGAAAGCTGTCCTTGACCTTTGGAAGTAGATAATCTTTAAGATTCCTTCCAACACAAGTAATTCTATGATTTTATGATTACCTGTAACTGCCTGCAGTTCTCTTTGTCCAAGAAAGAATAAAGAGTTTAGAGGTGTTGATTCTATGTCCATTTCTAGAATTGCTTGGTTGAAAAAAATCAACAATGCATGTGAACATGTTGTGATTTTTGAAAGAATTTCATTAAAATGTCAAAGTGCTTAATTTCAATTAAATTAACAATTATATTTCATATAGACAAAGAATTATTTTTTAAAAATTAATTTTACTTTTATTCCATTTCTTTATAAATAAACACTGCTCCTGAGTTATCATCGTCTAGTGCCAGTGAGTGGTTTTGCACTGAAGTTTTTGAAGCATAAGAACTGAGAACAGTACCAAGTAAAGTGAGTAGCTATGGGATGGTAATAAAACTCAGTGTAATACTGGCGGAAATTCCAACAGATCTAGTGGACAAAAAGCATTCACTTCAAAGGACAAATGTTGGACAAAGTATTATGTCAGCTTTCATTTTTTTACATAATGCAGAGACTTCACTTTATCTAAAGAAAATTAAGGATAGAATTGAAATGAAATATATATATATATATATATATATATATTTGACCTACTAACTCCCAAGATATTTCAATGTTTTGTCCTCATTTTGGCTATGACTTTGTTTCAGAATCCCAGCATTTTGTACTGGATGGAAGTTCCATTTTTCAGAAGGAAACTGTTATTTCTGACTGCATTTCCCAGTCTGCCATGTCTCGGATATATGAGTGGAACATCCTTTAAATTAGCACAGCACACTGTGGCCAACCACTCACTGTTTCATCATGACTGTATAGTACTTAAAGAAATGATTCATCATCATGGCTAGGCTTCGCGAATGAAGATTTGGGAAGGGCTCTACCCACGCTTGCTACAAGCACGCTGATGGCTAAAAAGGCC
>JAWMRA010000001.1:59134687-59160091 GCA_035584735.1 Pseudotriccus pelzelni | reverse complement strand
TCTTCTTCAAGCTGACTTCCAGCCCAAAAAGCTCGGCAGCCTCTGCAAAGCAAGATGTTAAATGCTGCAGAGCTGCTCCTGTGTGAGCGACGAGGGCGGCATCGTCCGCGTATGTGTATATATACATATATATATATATATATATATAACACTTTTCTCCTCTCTTTCTTCCTGAATGTGAAAACCAAAAGTATGAAATCTGAATGCTTAATGTCCCACTTCCAATTCAATTAATGAGCTAGTGAATGGAGAATTAATAACCTTTTATTTTAAAATTTATTTCTATAAAAAAAATTGTTTCACACAAACCTTGATGTGGGGAATGAAGGGGATTATAGAGGAGTACTGATTACACTGATATACAAGTGTTATTTATATCAGAAAATTTCTCGTTTTCCTATAAAAAATAAACTCAAGACACATAACAAAGTACTCTCTTTGTGAAATTCCAGTCTTTTTTTGGCTTTAAGTTCTGGTATTGAAACAGGAATGATTCAAATTCTTTGAATAAATGCCTTGAAAAACAATTTATAGATTTTACTCAAGTTGATTTGTATTAGTCAGTAGTACCTCTAGAAATAGTCAGGATAATGGTCAGTGAGAGGTATCTGTCTCTCAACTTAGGTCCTGTAGAGCCTGAGTATGTAGTTGAAGGTACAGTTTCAGAGGTGCCGGTTTTTTTGACAAAAAATGGTTTTCCCCACCCTTTTTTCCACTGCCTTCATGGCTCGTTACTTTCCATGTATCATAACTCAATGAGTCTTCTGTTGTTTCTTGTTTATAGAATTCTCTTTTTTACACGTTATTTGTGTGACTGTGTTATGGTATGTCCCCTCAACCGTGCATTGTGATAGTGCTAAGAACGTACAAACTTTTGAGCTGGGAGAAGTAGGGGTAGGGGCAACATCTGCTTCTGCTGCCAGCAAAACAGTGCCCTGAGAACAGCTACTTAATTTTCAGGCAGATAAAGCTTTGGGAAGAAATCCTACCTTAGCAGAGACAAAATCATGTTTACTATTCTGCCTTACTGGGTATTGTAATAAATACTCATTATCCCACGGGGGAAAAAAGAAACATTAAGCAGCCAGGTGTATCAATGTAATTGATAAAACTGAGTTTGGGTGGACAACAGCTAGAAGAAATTAGAAGAACATATGAATTAAAAATCAGGAAGAAAGAACAGAATGGACAGAGGTGAAGTGGAAGTAACCTTTACTTAAAATGAGTTGTCTTGAATAATTGTACTTCTTACTGCTTCTTCATTCCCAGAATCATACAATGGCTTGGGTTGGAAGGGACCTTGAAGAGCATATAGTTCTAACCCACCCAACTTGACAGCGAGATCTAGGGCCAGAAAAAAAGACTGACTACATTTTACTCATCACCAGCTAATCAGGACATGGGCCATTATACTCAGTCTCATTGTTTTAGTCTTTGCTCAGGATATGAAAGTAGTAAGTTAGTATCAAACACGTAAGGGGTCATTTGGAGACTGGAACTCTTTCATGGTTTAAAGACACATCTAAATAAAATCCTAAAGAAACTTCTTTTGCTGGATTGTAATACATGTTAAATCTGTGCTATCAGAAAACCAGTGCCATACGGACAGCATTATTAATCTTTGTAGAACAAGCCAGAAGAACTACTAAGAATGGAGGTATAATGATTACTTTTGTAGTGACTTGCCAAATCAAGGTTAGCACGGTCAAGTCACAGATCGCATGGTTTTACTTTTGTTAAGTGAGTGCTAATATTCATCCCTGTGAAAAGTTATTATAGACACATTTGTGACTTTTTTGTTCACTTCTCCTCCATGCAATATAAAGATTTTCAGTACTGCTCTTTACCATGATGAGAAACTCTAAAAGCTTGGCTGTACTGGACACATTGAATCTTTTTTTTTTTTTTTGGTACCACTTAGCAAGATCCTTTCCTGAATGAGTGGAATCTCTTTCTGGCTTTTTTGTCATTACCTTTTCTTGCCGAGTATAGGAATGCTATGCTGACTTACAAACACTCATGCTCTGCTACTAATTGGTTTGTGCCTGATGCCTGAGGCACAGAAGTTTCCCATTTCCAAAGTTTGGAAGATACATGAGATTAACAAAATTGGCAATGCATCTTGTTTAGGAATAACCTGTATTTCACTAACACTTCATATTTCCAGTTTACTCCTAGCACACTGATTTTGCAGCTACCAGTTTCTTCTCTGGATAGACAAGATATTACTTATTATGTAAAGAATAATGGCCAAATTCTTCTATGTAGTAGTGGGATAAATACCAACACCATTTTTGATTGAAATTTTGAAGGACATTTACTCTCTCCTGAATTGGCTATGGCTGGTGGCATCACAGAAGATTAGCAAGGGCTCCACTGCCGATTCTGTCTCCAGGCAGCTTTACACAGCATGCCAGTGTTAAAGCTATAGAAAATATTTGTGAAAAGAAATGTATTACAAAAGGGTTTTGCCTGCCTTGTTGAAGATCTATACATATTGGCAAGTTTCAGAAGATCTTAGGAAGAGAAATGGCATATTTTTTTCCTTACTACTGAATAATCGTTTAAGTTTGATGAAAACTCAAATTTCTGAGCTGTTATATTTTTTGTCCTGCTTCTAGGTTTCAATATCAAGTGCAACTATGTTCAAGGAGAAAATGCATGTTAAAAACATGGGATGGTACTACAAGAGACCAAGAAAGAGTATGCTATACATACTAGTGAGACCTATTTACACTCTTGTGCTTCTCCAGATGTGTCATGAAATTTGGGTCTTGCTGCATCATCATCTAGTAATGTCAAGATATTTCATTAAGTATTCTGTGACGTGGAAAAAGGCATTGTATAATTTGCCTGTAGACATATTACATGCATGTCATACAAGTAAAATGTACACTCATAATAGGTAAGACAATAGTCTAGCATAAAACTTTCTGGACTGCAGTTTGATTTGAAAGTCTTACTTTATATTTTTGGTTTAGAAACATTAATTACTATAACTTGTCCTTAAAATTGCTCTAAAAGCAGGATTCACAAAATCAATGTTACATTTTCGAAGATCTATAGTCTGTCAGAAATCATACAAAATGAAAATCAGCTCAAATATTTGGCTTAATTTGTGGTTTTTTTTTGTTTCAAAGGTAAAGCTGAAATCCCGTTTTCTTTTATGCATGCATTTTTCCCTTTGGATTCCTGCTTTTATAGAAACTAATTGAATCATTATGCTGCACTCTACATAAATGTAATTAAATATTGGTCACTGGTTTTACAAAAAGTGCTCACATTTTCGTTGTAAAAATACTTTGATTTAATGAATACCAACAGAACTATAATCGATAACTAAAAATGAACTTACATAAATGTACCAGTTTATATTCTAAGACAAACAATGTCAACATGAAAAAATCAGACAGATGTTAGTTTTATTGTGTAAATCCCCTTTATATCTTCCTTGATTTGAAACGTAAAGTATTGTGAATTTGGAGAAATAAGGCATCAGCTGAAGTCTGAAGGCTTAAGGTTTGTTCTTCTTTACCTCACTGAGCTTTGTGTAATAAGTAATAGAAAATACCATTTCCTTTGTGCAGTTGCTAAAGTTAAAACTTCTTGATTAATATTCCTTTGCAGAAACAAGGTAGTGCTACAGATTTATGCTACAGATATGTCTTGGTGCTTATAATTTCTTTTGTAGTAAAGATACAGCTGATAAGGATTTTATTTAATAAGGATAATTGTCGTTGAAAGGTTTGGGTGTTTAATATTCCTTAGGTATCTCTACTGACAAATCTAAAAAATGTGAGAATCTCTGATACTTGACGATGACCTTCATTGATGTTACAAGGATTTATGCAAGTCTTAGTCAGGTAAATGGTGCAAGGAATATGGTTATTCATTGTTATCCCGTTGATACAACAGATAAGGCCTGTAGGTGGTGGGTACAGTGGGCAATTCTAAGTTTTATTTTTGACTGTGCTAATGACTAACACGGTTTTAAAGTGGCAGCCTTTAATATCCATATAAATCTTATTTCAAAGGATTCTAGAAGCATTTCAGTGTTCTGGTTCTATCCCAAGTCATTTTGAGGTAGTCAGTTGACTGTCCTACCAGTTAAAATGAATATAAGTTGTAACAGTAACAAGCACTGCATACGCATCAACTGCAGGATGTATTGACAATACAAGTTAAACATGCCTGGGAACTTTCACAGAATCAAGGGATATGCTGAGCTGGAAGGGACTCACAAGAATCATTGGGTCCAACTCTTACCCCTGCACAGGACAATCCCCAAGAGTCTCACCATGTGCCTGAGAGTATCATTCAAATGCCTCTTGAATTCTGTCAGTCTTGTGACCACTTTCCTGGTGAGCCTATTCCACTGCCCAGCTATCCTCTGGATGAAGAACCTTTTTCTCATATCCAACCTAAACCTCCCCTGACACAACTTCAGACCATTCCCTCAGGTCTTGTCACTGGTCATGACAGAGAAGAGATCAGTGCCTGTCCCTCCTCTTCCCCTCACAAGGAAGTTGTGGACTGCAATGAGGTCTCCCCTCAGTCTCCTCTTCTCCAGAATGAGCAGAGCAGGTGACCTCAGCTGCTTCTTATACGGCTTCCCCTCAAGGCTCTTCACCATCTTCATTCCCCTCCTTTGGGTGCTCTCTAACAGCTTAATATCTTATATTGTGGTGCTCAAAACTGCACACAGTATTCAAGGTGAGGTCACACCAGTACAGAGCAGAGCAGGATAATCCCCTCCCTCGACTGGCTGGTGATGCTTTGCCTGATGCCCCCCAGGACACGGTTGGCCCTCCTGGCTGCCAGGGCACTGCTGACTTATATTCAGCTTGCCATTGATCAGGACCCCCAGGTCCCTTTTGGTGACACCGCTTTCCAGCATCTCATTCCCTAGTCTGTACAAACACCTGGGATTGTCCCAGTTCAGGTGCAGAATCCAGCACTTTCCCTTGTTGAACTTTATATAGTTGGTGCTTGCCCAGTTCTCTAATTTGCTGAGGTCTTTCTGCAGGGTCTCCCTTCCTTCGAGGGAGTCAACAGCTTCTCACAGTTTTGTGTCATCTGCAAACTTGCTTAGTATCTCTTTCAGTCCTGTGTCCAAGTCATTTATGAAGATGTTGAAGAGCACAGGGCCTGAGATAGAGCTCTGTGGAACCCCACTAGTGGCAGGTCACCAGTCTGATGTTACTCAATTCACCATGTAATAGTGCTTAATCTGTGAAATAATTGCTCACCCACATGATGTATTTATCCAGCTGTGTGCTGGACATTTTGTGTGCTGTGAGAGATAGCATCAAAAGCTTTACTGAAATCCAAAAAGATTACATCAGCTGGCTTCCCTAGATCAGCTAGATGGGTTACCTTGTCATAAAAGGAAATCAGGTTTGATAAGCAGGACTTTCCTCGCATGAAGCCGTGCTGGCTGTGATCGATGACTGCATTGTCCTTCGGGTGTTTTTCAATCCTTCCGATAATAATCTTATCCAAAACTTTACCAGACTCTGAAGTGAGACTGACAGGCCTGTAGTTTCTGGGGTCCTCCTTCTTGAAAGGCCAGCTTCAACTCCAGCTGAGCTTTGGCTGCACAAATTTTCTCCTTACAGTGGCAAGCAGCATCTCTGAATTCTTCACATGACACTTGACCTTGCTTTCCATGAGGCACACACCTTCCTGTTTTGCCTTATTTCCAAGAGAAGATCCCTGCTCAGCCAAGCTGGCCTTATGTCTCCCTGCTTGACTTCCAGCATTTGGGAATTGCCTGCTCCTGTGCCCTTAGGAGGTGATGTTTAAAAAGTGACCAGCACTGATGGACCCCAGCACCAGCAAAAACATTTTTCCAGAGGACCTTACTTACTAATTCCTTGAGGAGCTCAAAGTCTGCTCTTCTCATGTCAGAGTTGAGGTTTTGCTGATACTTTTCCTCCTGCCAACAGATATTTTAAACTCAATCACTTTGTGTTCACTGGGGCCAAGAGGGTCACCAGTCTCCACTCATGAGATCCACTCTGTTAACAAGCAGCAGATCAAGGAGAGCACTTTTCTTTGTCGTCTCCCTTAGGACCAGTTCCATAAAGTTGTCATCCAGGTTTTTTTAGGAATTTCTGGCCTAGATCGTACCAGCTGTGTGATGCTACCAGGTAATCTCTGCAAGTTGAAGTCCCCCATGGGGACAAGGGCAGTTGATTTGGAAGTGTCCTTTAGATCTTCAAAGACTAATTTGCTGGCACCATCATACTGGCTGGGAGGTCTATAAGACTCCCACAATGATATCCACGGTATTTTTTTGCCCCTTGTTTCTTACCCAGAGGCTCTCAACTGTGTCAGTGTCAACTGCAAGCTCCATACAATCTAACCCTTCTATTAAATACAATGCCACCCCTCTGCCTTTTCTGCCCTACCTATCCTTCCTGAAGAACCTGTAACCATCCAAAAGGGCACTCCAGTCACAGCTCTCATCCCATCAGGTTTCACTTATGCTGATGATGTCAGATCTCTGGGACTGGGCCAAAGTTCCAAGCTCCTCTTGTTTGTTCCTCCTGCTGCTTGCATTGGTGTAGAAACATTTCTGGTGTGGTCCATTGTAGCCAACACCTGGTGAGGCAGATTGAGAGATCCCATTAGTACTTATTCCTTCAAGTTTTGGCACACCATCCCATTGCTTACCACTGGCAATCCTTGTGCATGAACCAGATTTTCTCTGAAAGTTTTACTTTGCTATTTTCTCAAACAGACTTAAAAGATGGGGATAGTTGCCCAGCTACTGTAATGTCTTGAAAGACCATTGAAATCAATGGAGACTTAAGGACTAAAGAATTTTCTGAAGATCTGTATGCTGCTATCTCTTTCCACTAATATTTTGTAGCCAGTGTAAGACATTCACAGCACTTTGAAGGTTGGCACTTAGCAGCTATACATAATTATTATTTTGGAGTGTTTGTTCACCCTTCCACACATACCCCCTCCCGCTGTCTTTCTCATGGATATTTGAACTCTTTAGGTGCTGTTTTGTATTCAAGAACTTTAATTCTCTTTTAATTCCACTGTGGCCATATCCTCACCTAATATTATGTTTAGCTTTTTTCTCTCCAGGTGTCGTTTCATCAGAGAGTAAAATTTGATTAATGCTAGCAATGAGATGCATTAGCTTATTCAGGGACAAATTTCTTTTTTTCCAGCTATTTTATTTTTTCTAAAAGTAAATAATTTTTTGTAGCACTTAATTTGGAATAATCCATTGTGGGATGATCAGAACTTTGATCCTGATCTCATCCCTGATTACTTTGGCATTGATTTAACATTATTTGTGTCTTTCCAGGCTGACCTGTCATGGGCATTCATCTTTGTTAAAAGATGAATGAATTAGACAAGTTTTAAAAGCATTTTAAAGAGCAAGGTGCTGGAACTGCATTCTTAATCTGCATTCTTTCCTGCTGTCTTATGGGATGTACTGAAAATGTGCTTTTTAGAGGTCAGATCAATTTCTCCAGGTTTGTAAAAAGGATGAAACCATAAATTAAACAGCCTATGAGATAAGTTCAAGAGCTAGTCCATTCCAGTTACAAACACCTTATTCCCTTGAAAATTATGACTCATCAAAACCAAGAATTATATCTCATTTCTAGAACTCCAGCTAGCTAAAGTTATCTGTCTGCAGATTGGACTTTGCCATCTATAATAAGATTAAAATTAAACAAAACCAAACTGAAAAAACAACCATCCAAGAGGAAAAAAAAAAAAAAGAAACCAAAAAACAACCCACAAAAAACCCCACAACCCTTTTTTTTCCCATTATCTCAAGGTGGAGGATTACAGCTTGCTGGAATAGAAAACATCTAGAGGAAGTCTTACTTAATTGTAAGTTGCCTACAGGGCCTTTGTGATACACCTTCATTTTTTGTTCTACTCTAAATTAGCAGTCAACAGATAGATGTGTGGCATTTTCTAATCAGCTATCCAGTGTCATCTTTAAGTGAGAAAAAAAGAGGAAAGTAACGAATTCCTTGGGAGCACTGTAAAAAATACACAGTAACAGAGAGGAATACTCAGCATGGTCAAGCAAGCTAGTCCAGCATGAAGAAAAAAGAAGTGCTCATTGAAATATAGGTCTGAAAATTGCCTGGCTTTGCTGGGGAAACTACCTCTTTTCTGGTATTCTTATTCTCAGGTGAAGAAAAGAGATCCAAGGATATGTGCTTCACACTCAAACTTCTTTATAAGCGCCAGTGTGTGTATATTTTTTCAAATGCGTGACAAATGATCCTGAGCTTTTGTTGTTAAAATTAAATTAGCAGAAGGAGACAGGTTAGGTTTAAAATTACTTCTTTGTGGACATTAAGTAACATTAGATAAACAGCGAGATTATGCTAAGTAACATTGTCTTGAGCCTGTCACTACCTTTTTCTTCTTCTACACAAGCTGTTTTTTCAGCAGACAGACTTGTACAATATATATAGAATGGGGATTTGAGTTACAGTGTAATGTAAGATTACATTTGGCACTTGGATTAGGGCCCTTACTTCCAATTCTCCTCTGGTTTGCTGTAAAAAACTAATAAGTATGTGTCAGATCCTTTTCTCTTTTACAGAGGCTTGTGACAGGGATAAACCATATTCTCCTGTTATTCTTGTTAGCTGAAGGCTCAGCGATCAGGTGCTGTACTGTGTCGCTCATTTATTCAGCACTGAATTACCTTCAGTTGTGAGTTGATTGATTTGAAGTTACTAACATTTGTACTCCACAGAGAAGATTAGAACATTTCCATCTTTTGAAGACTTTCTCTTAGGATTTTGAATACGGCAGGAAAGTCATGGCATTCTAGGTATGGAAGAAAAGTCAGCAACTGACTCATTAAATGGGACTTGGGCAGAAAATAGATACCAAAAACCAGGCTGTGGAAACTGATGATCAGCTGTGGTCTGAAACTTGTTTGGATTCAATTAGCTTTAGTCATCTCTAGTGCAGAGTCAGCTTCTTAACTAATCATGGCAGATTCTCTAGATGGTCAGTAGAATAATGTAGGTATTTCTAGGGTGTGATTAGTCTCATCTTAAACTAAGCTGAATCAAAACAGAACTGATGAATCATGCCACAGAAGTGTCTCTCTCTCGTCATTAACTGTAGAAGGAATCTAAACAAATATCTCAGATGATGACACCAAAAGTTAGCTGAGATGAAGCCCATGCCTTCATATTTTTCCTTCTAGCTCTCTGGGAGATTAAACATTAAGTGGCTTCTCAAAGTATGCATAAAAGACTGAAAAGACTGCCCATTGCATAAATGCAACTAAGGATGCCTCTTTCTTTAGCAGAAAAGCCTTTGTGTCACATTTCATAACAGCTTTATAGCCATGGCAACAAATAGTTGACAGTCAGTTGGTTGAGATGACTACAGGGGTGTCTGGATGATCAGTGATGTCTGCATGACTTCTCCTAATGTGCTTCCATGCAGCATCACTAAACAAGGAAGAAATGGACATGGAAGACTGCAAGACTGTCTCATACCAGTGAAAGAGAGAGATACTTGCAGCACTTCTGTTGTATAAGATTTCTCTTTGCCTCTGCTGACACCTGATGTATGATGTACTCAGTGGACTTAAGATTTTCATGGCTGATGGATTTAATTTGAAACCCAGCATTGATTATTAAAGGAATAAGTTTTCCAGTTCATCGGTTCCAGGTATGCTGAAACAATTGTTTTGCAGTGCTAAAACCTGTAATTGTTCTATTGCTATTATTTCCATTAAGCTTATAAAGGTGTTTCAAACTACTTATGGCAAATGGTGAATCTCATTTTCTCTTTGTTGTATAATGAAAAATTATTGTTTCCTTTAAGAGGCTAAAGCAGGTGATATTTTTAGAGTGAAAATGTGAATAATTAAAGTTTGAATGACACGATGCTAACTGCTTTGGGCTGTTCCACTTGCAGTTAAGAAAGAATTGTTGAGCTAGTTTAGCCTCATGGTTTGTGGTATCATTGTACATTTCTTTGTTTGCTCTTCTGCTACTATATGTCCCTGAAAGGTTGCTCTGCTCTATTTTCCCTGAGTGATTACAAACTGAAAGGGGCATAGCATATAGTAACTACTATCATGATGCTAATACAGTCTCCTGAAGTATCTTTTATCATTGTTATTTTTAAAGTAGTTAGAAATTTTGAAAAAGAAGTAAATCCCTTGTGGTGTTATCCTTTCCATACCCACTTATTAAAGCAATGGATTTTCAGAGACAGTGGAGGGTTGTTGATCCATGGTTGTACCTGAAGAAAGTCCATGCAAAATAAAGCAAGAAGCATAAGAGCTGTTTCAGAAACCCCTTGCATCCATTGGTTTTGATTTGTTGGTTTGGGTGTTGTTGGCGGTTTAATTCTACATGTAGTATCATGTTGCAATGACATACACAAGCAGTGTAAGGTACCTTTGGCTAAGTCAGTGCTGATGGATATAAAGTGGTGTCACTCTTCATGTCCACTGGATTGCAAAGTGACATCCCCCGCTTTATTTCCTGTCTTTGAGTATTCTGTTGCTGGTAATGTTCTCTGCTTTTTCTGCCCTAATTCTGGGTTTGACTAAACTCAGCTGTGGTGACAGGTAGAGGGATATCACAAACTGCAGCAATATTAATCTAAGTAGGACTGATCTTAGATATCTGAATCATAGACAACTACCTTTGACCCACTACTTCTTGATGACACCAAGCTCTGTTGTGTGGTTTACGCAGCCTGGAGTGGTAGGCCTGTGTAAACCCCATGAATTTCAACAAGGTCAGGTGCAAGGTCCTGCACCAGGGTCAGTGCAATCCCAAGCACAAGTATAGGCTAGGTGGAGGATGGACTGAGAGCAGCCCTGAGAAGAAGGACTTGGGAGTGTTGGCTGAAGAGAAGCTAAATTCCAGCTGACACTGTGCACTCATAGCTCAGAAAGCCAACTATGTGCTGGATTGTGTCAAAAAGAAGCATGACCAGAAGGCCATGCTATGATTCTATAGTTCTGAAACTTTCCAGAAATTTAACTCCAACTCTTCTCTACTGTAGAAGCATTCCGTATTCAATGTCATTAGAATGATAGCATATTTGATTATTGTTTTTTGACTGTCCTTTGTCTGTTACCCAAACTGGTAGGAGATAGTTTTTTCTCCACATGGAGGAGAACAACAAGTACATATGACTAATTCATAACAAATATAGTGTTCACTGATGGGAAAGGCTGAATGAACAGAAAACAGTTGTGTTGCTCTGGCTACACTGGGTTTCTTTTGTATTATAGCATAAGCTACCGTTTCTGCTACTCCTCATCATTCTTTTGCGCAGGTTGATTTCTGAGCCCCTCACAATAAACCATGTGTCTTCTTTCAAGAAAAATTGAGTCCTTTGCAATCACAAATCTGTCAAAATTCATTACCACTGAACCTATAAAACTGTAACTTCTGGGACATTATTTTGACAAAATATTTAGAAAGAAGTTTGATAACAGTTGGCAATATCCAATCACAGATAAGGTTCACTGTTATGCTGCAAATTTACGTAACATAGAAACTCTCAGGTAACATTCATTTATGACAGACGGAACTTCTATGAGCAATTATCGGTGACCCTTTCTTGAATGCACCAATCCAATTAGCCTTTCTCGGGAAAAGAAAGAGAACATTTTTTTAACATTAAAAAGAAAAAGAAAGTAGTCTCAGAATAGAAAACCATAATGAGTATCAGTAGTTCTCCCAGTGGGAATTATTCATGATTATGTCAATGTTTCTCAGATAAATTCTAGTTCTGAGAGAAAGAGAATGAAACGCAGAACTAGTAGCAGAAATTTTCCAGTCCACTTCCTAAAAATAAATGTATTGGTCTGACAACTGAGGTAAGGTTTTAGGATTTGACCTAGGAGTGGTAGACAGCTCTTTCTAATGTCTAATTATAGCTGATAACATATCTGCCAGGACAAAATCCCCCCCAAAATGGGTAAATCTTTAACATCCAATATTGAAAATTATGAGTCCATTATTTGTCTGAAATACATTGATTTTATTCTGCTTAAGAATTTAGTAGACTATTATAGTTTTTACACTCTTTTCTTGTTTGTCTTCACCCAGTTAAATGGCACAATAAGGAGAATAGAACTTAATCCTTGTTGGAGTTTCCCTGTAATTCTCCTTAGAATTTGGGATGATTTTAGAGATTTCATACTCTCAGCCTGAATGCTAAAAATCCCATCATTGGCTGCAGTTGTACCTACTGCATTAAATACACAAAGGTTAAAATATCCATGGCTCTCCTCTCAGCTTAGTGCACCAGTAATAGCCTCAAGTCTGTTACTCTCTCTTTGTAGAACAGCTTCAATAATCAGAGCATAAAATTAATTTCCTTACTGCAAGCATTATGTAAACTTGTGGAAAGGCAAAAGATACCAGTGTGTACTCTGTCAAGTCAAAAAGTGTACATCACCAGTCTCACACTTTTTTAATTTTTTGGGTAGAAGGGAGGAGTTACTGTGACTGCCTCTTTCATCTGCCTTATGTTTGCCTTTTGCTTCTATCCATCTACTTGGTTTTTAATAGCATGACCAAAGCAAGTATTTCAAAATGCAAACTATGAGTAGGCAGGGCTCTTCTCCAGACCCTCCCTTAGTCACTGAGACTCCAGGAAGTGGATCGGATTTGAATATACACTTCTCATCTTGTTTAAAACCAGCAAGTTTTCTAAGTCTGTGTTACAGGTTTTCACAGAATCATGGAATGGTTTGGGTAGAAAGGGACTCTAAATAACATCTAGTTCCAATCCCACTATCATGGGCAGCGGACACCTGTCACTAGACCAGGTTCCTCATAACTCCATCCAACTTGGACTTGAACACTTTCAGAGATGGGGCATCTGCAACTTCTCTGGGCAACTTGTTCCAGTGTCTCAACACTCTCAAAGTAAAGAATTTCTTCCTAACATCTATTGTAAATCTCTCCTCTCTTAGTTTTAAACTGTTCTACCTTGCCTGATCACTTCACGCTCTTGTAAAATGTTGTTCTCCCTCTTTTCAGTAAAGCTCCCTTTAAGCACTGAAAAATCTTTAGGAGGTCTCCCCAGAACCTTCTCCAGGGTGAACAACCCAAGCTCTCTCAGCCTGTCTTCATAGGAATGCCCTCTGTTCATTTTTGTGGCCCTCTTCTGGACCCATTTTAATAGGTCCACATCTTTCTTGTGCCGAGGACTCAGACCTGGAAGCAGTACTGCAGGTGGTGTCTCAAGAGGGCAGAGTAGAACAACAGAATCACCTCTCTCGACCTCCTGACCATGCTTGTTTTGCAGCAGCCCAGGATACAGTTGGCTTTCTGGACTGCAAGTGCACACTGTTGGCTCATGTCCAGCTTTTCATCCAACAGAACCCCTAAGTCCTTCCCTGCAGGGCTGCTTGTAATGACTTCTTCTCCCAGCCTGTACATGTGTGTGTGGGATTGTCCCAACCCAGGTGCAGCACCTTGCATTTGGACTTGTTGAACCTCATGAGAGTCCTATGGGTGCTCTTCTTATCTAGGGCCCTTGGGATGGCATCTCTTCCTTCTGTTGTATCAGCTGCACCACTCAGCTTTGATCATCTATAAACTTGCTGAGGGTGCACTCGATCCCACTGTCTGCGTCATCGATGAAGATATTGAAGAGCACCAGTCCCAAGATAGAGTCTTGAGGGATAGCACTCATCACAGACCTCCACCTGGACATAGAGCCATTGACCATAACTGTCTGGATGTGCCCATCCATCCAATTCCTTATCCACTGAATAGCCTGCCCTTGTTTGTAACTGTGCCAAAGGTCTTAAAGAAGTCTAGGTAGATGTCATCAATCATTCTTGCCTTGTCACTCCATCATAGAAGGTCACCAGCTTGGTCAGGCACAATTTGCCCTTAGTGAAGCTGTGCAGGCTTTCTGGGATCATCATCTTGCTTATATATGCCTTAGCCTTGCTTCCATAAAGATCTGCTTCATGATCTTCCCAGGCACAGAGTTGAGGCTCACAGGTCTGTAGTTCCCTGGATCTTTCTTTCTCCCCTTCTTTAAAATAGAGAGATGTTTCCATTTTTCAAGTCACTAGGGACTTCACCTGACCACCATGACTTTTCAAATATAGTGTGGCTTGGCATTTAGATCAGCCAGCTCCCTCAGGACCCTAGGATGCATGTCATCAAGCCCTAGAAACCTGTGCCTGTTCAGTTTAATCAGGTGGTCTCAAACCTGCTCTTTGCTTACAGTGGGTCTTCCAGTCCCCACCGGGCGATTCAAGGACTTGAGAGATGTGGGAAGTCTGATTGCCAGTGAAGACTGAGGTGAAGAACTTGGTAAGTACCTCAGCCTTCTCCATATCTGTTGTTACGAGTTCTCCCTTCTTGTTTATCAGAGGGTTACACTCTCTACATACCTATGTATTTATAGAATACCTTTTGGTTACTGCTTTCGGTATCCCAAGTATAAGATGCCAAGTTATTCTACTGAGTTTTGTTAGCAGGCAATGTGTGATGACTGGTGTTCATTATCATGTTGTCTGCCTCTTGCTTTGAGTCAGTATGAGCTCTAATGTTTGATTATGATTCTATGTTTTGTTTTAACACTAAAAATATGGTCTTGATTTTGATTATATTTATATAAATTCACATAAATTTAATTTGTCATTGACTAAAATGGTAAGAAGTTTGAGGTCTGTTACATTAATCAGCATAATTCTGATCCTTATTCTTTAAGCAAAGATTGAATGTTACTAGTTATAATCTCTCCTTTCAGCTATTTCTGTAAACAAGGGGGAGCTTAGAAGGGAACCAGTGTAACAGTTCTGAGCTTTGTCTCAGTATGGAGTCACTGCTGAGATGGTGAAGATAATAAGATTACAGGATGTGATCACTAGTGTGACAGCAACTCATAGAGACAAGATCAGCCTTTCTGCAGCCTACCTCTCACCCATGCTGCCAGTGGAATAACTGTGATAATGCAGAACTCAGAAAAGGAATGCAGAGCACAGATGGTGCATGGGACCAGTGGCTGTGTGTCCCTTGAACTGTTTGACTCATAGTTAGACATTAATACTGAATGTAGAAAGTGTAAACACAGATTAAATACATCTATGTAATGTACAACCACATTTGTGCTTAAATTGTAGGCAGTTTATGTTCAGAATATAAATACACATCACAGTATGTTCAGTTCTTGGTCTTAATATACAGCACTATAATATGACTGTGTAACTTGTCATTAGTTTTCCCATGTTTATGTCAACCTTAGTGCCCTCTGCCTCATCCCCAGTCTTACAGAAATAAAGTAACATAGTGATGTTGATAAGGATTGTTCAAGAAAGATAAGGGAAAAGGTGTATCCATCACCAACTTGAAGCACCAGGAAAACTGCATTTTGTGCTTTTTCTCACCTCTTTGCCTCTCTGGGTCTGCAATACTATTTCACAGAGATACTGTGTGATATAGTTTGATAATGCCCTTAGTGCTTAGTATAGTGCTCCTGAGAAGATAAAGGAAGAGTCATATGAACAGACAAGAGGACTAGAGTGGTACCATAATTCTTAATGTGAACTTTGTCAAAGTGTCTAGATAAAACATCTTTTGACTGTTTCATCAGTATCTGTAAATTTAATTCTCAGTTTGCAAATAGTTTAGCAAATGAATTGTATTGTTTCTCTCCCTCTCCTCTTGCTCTTAACTGAAGTCTCAGCTTTTTTAATCTCACTTTCTGAAAGTGGATAAGACTATCCACTTCTGTTTATGGAATCTGAAGTGACAGTAGAATAGGACTAAGGAGTTGGTTAGATGAATTCATTTAACACACTTGAAATGCATTATTATGGTATGAAAGCAAAGGTATTCCTTCTCTCAGCTTGATGATATTTATTTTTCTCTGTGCAGGCAGAACCCAATACCTCTGAATGATGTATCAATTAAAAAAAACAACCTGACCAAAGGTTGCAGAAATTCAGTTCCCCGTCAGCTTGAGTAAAGCCTTCTCCTTTGTTCTGCCCTGTTTCTCAGGAGCATTGAACAGATGGATATCTCCCAAGATAGAGACAGGAATGGAAAGCTCCTTTGTAAAGAAAATGATGGAAAGCACATTCTAAGAAGTTAAAATTTCTGATAGTGCTGAGAATGGACAATGAAGAGTACAAAGCCAGGCAGAGAAGAAATTATGATCCTAGTATGGAAAGATAAAAATACAGGGAATTTTAGATTACTGAAAAGGGTGGAAAAGAATGTCTAAGAAGGAATGAAAAAGAAAGCAAAAAACTGAGTGTCAGCAATCCTTCCTGAGTGAAAAAAAAAGTTTGTCTGGAGATTCATAAAGTCTCTGAAAGGCAGAAATTACATAGTTGCTGCCCATTGAACAAACGATGTGAATGGAGGAGTGCAAAGCACTCTTGACTGCAGTGAGTTGGGGAAATGGACATAATAAGGCAAGTAAGTCTCTTTTATGTACTATCACAGAGGTGCATGGGATTTCAGAGCCTTGAAGAAGACTACTCAGCAGTGGGAGTGGCTATAACAGATAGACCAATGAGTCTTTAGATTTATTCATTTTTTTGCTAGTTTAATTAAGATTGGGTTTATTTGTTGATTTAACTTCTGTATTAGGACAGTTTTTAGATTTTTTCATGGATGTAAACAAGTGACTGGCCTATAAGATGCAGCTAAAGCAGTTTAAGTAGGATACAGCTCAAAAGGTATCCGTTTTAGCATCTCAGCACATCAACTTGTTGCTTCCATGTTTACTGTTTGAACAGCAAAATTCCCATTCT
The DNA here is from genome assembly GCA_035584735.1 of Pseudotriccus pelzelni. NCBI lineage: Eukaryota > Metazoa > Chordata > Aves > Passeriformes > Tyrannidae > Pseudotriccus > Pseudotriccus pelzelni. The sequence goes on along the minus strand of JAWMRA010000001.1, from coordinate 59,143,311 downwards.
CTGATGGGACTCTAGGCTTAGTTGTCCTATATGCTCTCTGAACACAGAGCAGTGTCTTTAGTCTCACTGGTATACGATACGGCAGGAATTAATGCTGCCTGGAATAAAAGCTGTTAGCTTCATATGTCAAGACAGTTGTTCAAAAAAAAAAAAAAAAAAGGTATATCAGAAAGGGGATGTTACGGGACAATCCCAACTCTTATGTCAAATCATAGCCTTATTCAAAATACACAACCAACATGTTGTCACAGGTCAAATATCCAGCTGAGTGGAATCTAAAAAATCTTTAGATTCAGTTTATTATTTTTGTCCCTGAAGTTGCTGTTAGTACTTGAGAAAGAATTAAAAAAAAAAGAAGATAATGCCTGTATTTTTCAGCCTTGTTGGTAGACTGCTGATTTTCCACACTCTGCTGTGCTCCCTTGCCTATCTTCCATTCTACTTTAGCAGTTTTAACAGATGTATGTGGATCACAGAATATTCTGATTTGGAAGCGACCCACAAGGATCAGTGAGTCCAATTCTAAAATGAATGACCCACACAGGGATCAAACCCAAAACCTTGTGGGTTGTGGTTGTGTACCATGTAGCACAATGCTCTAATCAACCGAGCTAATCTCAGGGTCCTCACTGGGTTGCCTGTTTTCTATGCATTTTAGTCATGCTTAAAAAGAGGCTCTGCTATCTACAACATTTTGTTTTCTACTGAAGAAATAAAATTGTATTTTCCATTAAAAATCAACTTTAGCCTTAGAAAGATTCACCTAGAAAGCAACATCAAAAGAACTCTACTGGCTGGGCTTCAGTTACCAAAGTATGGAAATTCACAGTTAAAGGTAAAACCCATAAAACCTGAGTTCATCAGTACTCTCGGTGGGTAGTCTTGAGGCAATGACAAAGCATAAGCTGGCAGTAGGGCTTTGATTTTTAGCTGTGCTGTCTAGTTTGTTTCAGTCAGCAAAGTAATATTCTTTTCATTAAATATTTAATTTGAATTTTCCATTTTTAACTGCAATTTTTTTCAACTTGATAAAAAATCTTGTCTGCTTGGGGCCATTATGGTTGCACTATCATTTTGTGCTGAATCTGCCCATTCTTTTTCTCCTTCTTCCTCTCTCTTTTCATTTCTTCTTCTTTCTTTCTTCCTATGTCTTCCTTTCTTTGCCTTTCCTTTTCATTCCTTCTTTCCTTTCTTTTTCACCTCTTTCTTTGACTCGACATTTATCTCAGTTTCTCCTGTTTCTTCCTCTTTCTCATTCTCTCCCTCCTCCTTCATTTGCTGCCCACCCCTCTTAATAGGCTGCTGTATGTCCAAACATTGTTCAAAACAAAGTATTTAAAAAGTGCATGCTTTAGGAAGGTGTGTTCACCTTTCTGTTTTATTTTATTTCTTTCTTACCTCTAATGAAGCTACTAGATGCCTGGCTCGGACCTTATTGATAACGGCTATTTGAAGGGAAGAAAGGAGAAAATACCAAAGAAAACAGTTGATGTCAAGTCTCTTGATGCCAACAGTTCTTTGCTACATAAGAAAAATAGACAAGAAAAAGACTGTAGCCCAACAGGATCTTAGGGTTAACCAAACTGATTTATCAGAGCTTGAATTTCTCTCCTCATGACTTGCTATTTTGTTCTGTCTCCAGCAGCATCAGTAATTTACAGAAGAAAGCAGATACAAAGGTGATTTTTATTAGTCGTTTGGTGAATCTGTGAATGACTGTGTCCGTCAAAGGCTCCTTTTCATTCATATGAGCAATAATTTCTTCTGCATTAAGTAGTCCATTTGTATAAGTGGAGGTCATTAAAGCTCCTGTGAGAGTCTCGTGGAATAGATTTGGAAGAGTTCCACTTGGATATGTTGCTATTCCCCATGTCTAATGTGTAATATTATTTCTGAAAAAATGTTTACAGCACTGAAGATAAGGGAAGAAGGATGGTATTGCCATACTTTCTCCAAGGTTTTGCATAAGTCTGATAAGGATTTGCTTTATACCTTGTATTTTATATTCATAAGAAAAAAACAATCACACGTGTTTATCTTCCTAGAATTCTAAGATAAAATTCAGTGCAATGTTTGTAGGAAGTTCCTTAAAACACTTAGCCTGAGGCTGAAAGAAGAAGCAAATATATTTGAGGTTATTGTTACTTTTTCCTACTTCAGGGCTGAAAAGACCTCCAGTACCATTTATGCATTTTTGAAGGACCTAGGTTATCACAAATTCCTCAATTTTTGAAGGATAATATCTCAGATTCTGCAACTTGAAAATACTTCTAAGCTGGATATCGAGAATTCTGCATGGCACAAAATATCCTAGACCTCTATCCTGGCATAAAGAGAGTTTGGAGCAACACTAACCGTAATAATGTTTTTCTGAGTGTAAGTGATAATAAATTTGATTGAAGATATAACTGGTAACTAAAAAAAATTCGCATGTCTGAAAACTTCCCAACTAGTGATGGATGAGAGATCTAAAATAAATACATGTTTACAAATTACTTTAAACAGTGTCTTCTGTCTTTAATATTTAATCATACCAATTGACATTTTATTGTACTGGAAAAGCTCATGTATGAAAACATCGTTATTCACGTTCCTTATGGTTTTGCTTAAAGAAAACATCAGTTCCATAGAGTTTGCCCTCTAAGTAAATGAGATACATAGAACAGGGAATAATAAATACTAACAGAGTCATCTCATACTCCTATAAAACTATGCTTTATGGGCTGCTGCAGATGACTTATCTGATTTAGGCTCTCTACACTTCGCCAATAGACTATAGCATAATACTGGGTCTTCTAATCTCATGGTTTCATTCGTCTTCATCTACACACACTGATGTTTCCTTCCTTCATCTACATTCTCTTTCTCAAGGAGGTGCTGGGATAGAATCCACTTTTATCTGTGCTATTGCCAAATGGAACAAGTTAGCAGTCTAAGAACAATTGACTTTCATTATGTCTTAAGTTCATAAATGTCTTTTAACAAGTTCATCTTGGCTATTCTTCAGTCTCATTCTGCCTGGTAAGTGTGCCTTAATCCTCCTTGGGGTTGAGTCAAATGATTTCAGAAATCTAGGTTTACTAGTGAAAGATGAAGATTTTTTTCAAATTATGGAGAAGACAATTTGCTGCCCAGAAAAGTGATTCAAACAGCTCACTTTTAAATGCAAAAGAACAACTCATAAAATTGCTTTTAGGAGCAACTCAATCACACAAATGCCTGTGTTTCTTCATTTTACAACAAAAGTTTTCTTTGAGTTGTGTTGATATTAGCATATAAGCACAATATATTTGTTTTAACTCATTTTATTATTTAATTATTATTGTTTAGAGAAATGGTACCTCAGTTGTATTAAATTACCACTCTCCCATACAATTTCCAGGCTGGTTTAGAAGTTAGGAGAGGCTAGGCATCTTTCACAAAAGTCTGGAGTCAAGTCCTATCTTTCAGGAAATTAAAAAAATGACCTATGCATATTGGACTCAGTGTCAGAGAACACTTCTGGCCTCATTTAGTTGGCTAATATAGGTACGACTCGTGTGAACTAACCTGTGGTTTTCATGCATACAGAGGTACATTGTTAGGCAGAACTATATGTATAGCTTTCTTCTAAGGTCTACTGTTATACATCTTTTTACAAAAGAAGATACCTAAACTTGCCTGAGTTTCTGGAGCAGGTATCGTGGACAAGCAGGCTGGACAATAGTCCAGTTTTTCAAAACAAAGCTGACGGTGGAGCAGCTTCTTACTTCTGCCAAATTTCTGTATAGCAAACAAATATCTGGAGCAGTCACCACCGAGTAAGAGACATGAGTTCTAGACCTCCTCAAGCTTGTATTTCCACTCAGCTAAATATTTCCAGCTGTGCATGTGGGAAATCTCTGAATGCATCTACCAAGGGTGTGCTATTGTGAATGTACAAATGATTTTCAGAGTATGAAAAAATTGTAGTGGCTATATTTTGAAGGAAAGTGTAACCCAGATCTAATGAGAAACATTGAATGAGGTGTTTATATCCCCAAAAGGAGCAAGTGTTCAAACATGTCTTGTCCATAAGTGATTGTTCCTGGCAATTGTCTTGATCAGCATAACTGCAAGACGTGTCTTTCTCTTAGTACTCACTACAAAACTAAGTACCTAACTCTAACATTTTATAGTATCAACTGAGTTGGAAAAGATCTCTGAGATCATCAAGTCCAACCCTCGATCCAACACCGCCGTGGTTACTAGACCATGGCACTAAATGCCACATCTCTCATCTTAAAAATCTTCGGGGTGTGTGTGTGGGTGTGGGTGTGTGTGGGGGGGTGTGTGTGTGTGAATCCACCACCTGCATGAGCAGCCTATTCCAACATTTGATTACTGTGTCTGTAAAAGTTTTTTCCTAATATTCAACCTAAACCTCCTCTAGCAGAGCTTAAGCCCGTACCCTCTTGTCCTACTGCTGATTGCCTGGGAGAAGATACTGACCCCCAGCTGGCTAAAACCTCCTCTCAGGTAGTTGTAGAGAGTGATGAGTTTCCCCTGAGCCTTCTCTTCTCCAGGCTAAACAACCCCAGCTCCCTCAGCCTCTCCTCACAGGACTTGTGCTCCAGAGCCTTCACCAGCCTCGTTGCTCTTCTCTGGACCTGCTCCAGCATCTCAATATCCTTCCTGAACTGAGGGGCCCAGAACTGGACACAGCACTCCAGGTGTGGTTTGGAGTTTCATATGATCCTGTAGCGGTGAAGCTTTTAGTTTTCAGTGTATTGTGGTGCTCTGATTCATTTGGTCACCTTGGCCAGTCAGCTTAGGATCTCTGTAGAGTTAATGGAGAGAAGTAATTACTTTTAAGGTGCATTTATCTTAACTTGTCTGCATTTGGTCAGAAGATTCACACCTCAGAAATGACAGTTCTCTTTACCACTTCTAGGAGAAATCTAGCTTAGATTTAACCATTTAAATTTTACATGTTTTGAGTGATGCCAGTCCCTTTCTCTGAATATGAGAACAGATGTCTAAAAACGTGACCTTAAAATGTAAAGAATAAAATCCATATCTTGAACTTTCTGTGTCTCTTTGGAAGATATAGGCTATGAACATGTTGGATAAGCTGACACATTCACTTTCTGCAACTATGGGTATGCTTTCAGGCTTCAAAAACGGTTCAGATCCTTTATTTGCTCATAATCAAAGAGCTAAAAAGTAGAAATTCCTGTTAGATTTAGTTGCTTAAATTTCAGAAGATCTGAGGTTGTTCTGTGACATGAAAATTGATCTCCTAAGACAGTGTAATACCAAATATTAACTTAGTAATAGCTTGTTTGCAAACATGGGTGATTTTATAATTTTTATCACATTCATTAATAGAGCTTCAGCTGCTTAAAGGCACCCCTAATTCACAAAAAACATAGCAATTAGCTTCATGTATTTTCTTAACTACTAGATCAGAGAGAAAAACTTTCTAATCTATTGCTTTGTGCTTTTTTGACATTCAAAGCTGCAGATCATGATAACAGAGTAACTTTTAAAACAAAAAAAAAGGACAGTGGCAATTTAGTTGAAAAGGAGGCTCTTTAAAGTCATCAGTTTCATATATCAGAGCTTAGAACTGTAAACACAATTGTCCTGGGTCCAGCCAGGACAGGGTTAATTTCTGCAGTGTCCACGAGGGGCATGGCCAGGACATGGAGGTTATTCTATACCATCTCACAACACTGCTGGGGGTGGGGAAAAGGGACTCTCTTCCAGGGAGAAGGAGTTCCTTCCCAGTAATCTTGGTGACCTCCCGAGTCAGAGAGAGTGTTTGGGTAGAGCTGGTTCTGAGTTGGAGGAAATGGTTTGGTGGCATTGATTCCGATACAGAGGATCTAGAACGACTACAGTTGGATCACAGGCTCTGCATGAGCATTTTTACATATGAATCACTCTCTTTTTTGTACACTTCTGTTATTAATTTTGTTGCTGTTACTGTTTGTTTACTTGTCTCATTGCTGTTTCTGGTAAATTGTACTTTTCTCAACCTGTGATCTTTACCATTTGTGCCTCCAGTTCTCCTGTTCAGCTATCTGCAGGAGGCAGGAGAGGGGGAAAGCAATCGGCAGTCTGCTTTTAAGTGGGACCACTAAATTGGAGAATACTATTCCTAAACCACAACAACAATCCTTATTTCAAAATATTGTAATAAGTATTTAGTATAATGACCAACACAGGACAACATTAGCATTAATTAAATTATTAACTGAAATTTCTTATCATTGATTTTGTCTTCTACTTACTGAGACAGAATATTGCCTGTAGAAGTATAGAAAAGTGACAGAAGCACAGCAGGATTCCCAGAGGTGGAAGCTTTTTCTCTCATTACCACTTTGCCCCATTCTTTACAATTACAATTTGTCCAAGGAGTTGGCATATAAGCCTATCTGTTTTGATAGCCTTATTTCAAACTTGAGTTACTGGTGCTGTTACTAGCCAATTCTCTCAAGCCCTACAGAGTGATAAGACTAATAGGAGAGAATGATGAATGAATGTAGAAGCAAGACTCTAGACTAATTATAATTTTTAAAAAAAGACTGTGAAAGGAAAGTAGTTCTTTGCCATCAGGGGAGGAAAGAAATATGAACATCTTTGGATCATGCAGTTCAGATGACTTAAGGCAATTCATAACCAACTGCTAAAATAGAATATACTGTCAGCAAACAGAAGCACAAGGTATGGTAACTGAAAACTGGCTTCTCAATGTATCTTCCACAATTTAGTAGAGTAATAAACTGAATGTGTTAAACTGTATAGTATTCAGAAATATGGTTAAAGCAAAATTGAGAGCATGCTACTACTGTAAAATAATCCTGCAAAAAAAGTAGGTCTCTTAAGTGAAGTTGTGTTTACCAGGTTATCTGCCTGCCCTTTTGGTTTTCAAAGATCTGAGAACAAATGCACCTGGGCTTGACACTGAAAGACACAAAGGAAGGGCCCCACATGTCTTTGTGTTTTATCTTTATGGAATTATAGCCTTTTCATTGCCTAGTGTTCCTCCAGTCATGTCATAATGTTTAGTCATCAAATGACTGTAGATGAAGTTATCCCTTCAGAATTAGTTTGTTTTGGTGTAGATCTTCCATAGGTACACTTGTTTGTACAATGAGGGACTTCATAAATTTTACTGTATCAGTGGTTTTTCAAGGGTCCTCCAGATAATATTCTAATACTGTTGGCCAAAAAGAGGTCTGTATTCATATTCAGTTTAGATTAAAATCCTTGGTGCCAGGAAACACTGTGTAGTCAGTTGTCTTCTAAATGCAATGAAGCACAACTGAGATCTGACGTTGCACCAAGTACAGAGACATAAAATATGAGCAGATATAAAATCAAATTACCCTTTATAAGAGAAGAGGTATTACCTTTAAAGATTTTTCTTATTTCTAGCACTAAAAGTAATACTCATCCACTTAAAGACACTTCACAATACTGTTTGGGTAAAGCATATTCATTTCTCATCCAAACTTGAGTTTGTAGTATTACTGTGAGTTTGCAAAGATTCCCCCCTTTTTTTTTTCAGTTCTAAAGTCACTTCATTTCACCAAGAGAAGTGATTAATTCTATGTAGGTTTTTAAAAAAAACCTGGAGCATGAAATAACTCCTCCTACCTTGGTGATAAATTCAAAGATACCTAATTTAAGACTAACAGATTGTCTCAGTTTGAGACAATTTGGAGGACTTGGACAGAAGTTTCCTGCCTTGGATTCAATATCCCTGGTTTCTCCAGTACAGAGAGAGAGACCAAATATGCCCAGATATAAATGAAAAAGTAACTCTTTGCCAAGAATAAATGCTAATAACAATACTGATAAGACTGGGCTAAACCAACCAATGAAAAGAAACTTCCCAAGCCCTGCCCATCGGACCAAATTAAGATGGTGGCTGGCCTCCCCATCCAGAGACAAGATAGCCACCCTTCCACATGATTTGCCTCCCCCACATCCAGAAAAACTGGCAGGAAACAGCAGGTAGCTGGAATTTGATACCAGCAGTTGCTTGCATGGCACTGGAGTGAGGCTGCGGTGCTGGTACAGGCAGTCAGAGCAGGGCTGCGGACCCCTCTCCCAGGTGACTGGAAGGAATTGCCGGACACCCATTGGATCCAGCAAGACTTGGTTGTTGCAATTTCGATGTTTGTTGGTCAAAGTGGTGGTTGTAGTCACATCAAAGTGGTGGTCACAGTCCAGATCCACCGAGGTGGTGGTAAAAGCCCTGGGAGGTGGGGGAAGCCCCAAAACTCAGGATTATATACACTCAGGATCAGGTGGGAATGCCTCCAACACCTCCCTTGGGGTGTTTTACACTGTATGATGAAATACTGTGAGTCACGGTGTACTTTGGGAGTCTTTGACACCTTCTAAGATGTTGCAGCTGTCTCTTATGTCAGTGCAGGTCAGTGCAGCTGAGTCCATTTTGGCACATTATGGCTTTTCAATAAGAGATTAAAACATTCAGACTGGGTGTGAATGTTCCAGGGGAGTTATCACATCTGAGTTATCTGTGTAAGGAAAAAGAAACACCCACTTCCAAGGATTTGCCTCTTTCCTTATCTTGTTTAACACCCAGCTTGTAGCCTGAGGTGTCAGACGTGCACACCTTCAGCCCC
>JAWMRA010000001.1:59122246-59134587 GCA_035584735.1 Pseudotriccus pelzelni | reverse complement strand
CACATTGTTAGCAAAGCACACTGCTGACTGAGCCATCAGCACCAATAGTCCAGTCTCCTACAGCACCTGGGTGGTCACTGCAGGTGGTCGAATGTTTGAGTCATTAATCACTAACAGTCTAGTCTCTTATAAGAAAGTAAAAGAGCAAAAATCTAAAAGGCATATTTGGAGAAAAAAAAAAACAACAAACAAAAAGAAAAGGTGGATACCAGGACACAGATTTACAGCTACAATACCTAAGGATAGAAAGGGGTTGTGTGGAATGCTCACATACTAGGAAAGCATTCCTCTTGAATACAGTGTCACTGTGGATTTTAAAATATTATTAGTAAGATGTAAATGTCAGCAACTTGGACTTAGTCTGTATTTGATATTGGCCCTTTATGGTCTGTGTTCAGAGAAAGGAATTTGTCCTTGTTAAGTTGCCATGGCAATAGGTGGTGTAGAAAAGCCTCAGGTAGGGAAATGAAAGCAGAGCCACAGTGTGATTCACCTAACTCACTATAATAATCCAGAGCCATCCTAGATACATAGGGTACTCCTCCTAATCTCCCAGCTATTGCATCAGAAAAGCATGGGATTCTCATGTGTTCTGACTCTCAGCTCCACATTTACACCTCAGGTACCTTAGAGTAACTCAGATGATATGAAGTAGCCTATATTTAGGCAAACTAGTCACTCTATCATACTCCTTCGTTTCTTTTGCCTTACAGATTTAGGTGTGCCTGTTCCTTATTTCTGGGCACACTGAAGATTCTGGGCTGCTTTGGACACACCCTGATCTGCTATATAACTGTGGACGTTACTACCACACAATGTCTTACAGCTATACCTCTGTCAACTTTGCAGAAATCACTCCACTGAATTGGTGTCCTTAGAGGTGAATCTAGAGAATAAGCTAGGGTTCCAAGTTAATATGGCACAACTTAATACTTTTGTACAGCTGATGAATTTTAAACAGGCTCCACATGTATTTCATGGGGATCTTATTTGGGATTTAAGTGTATAAGACACACACATTCCTTTCCTTCTCTTTTCATTTCTTGCTACCACCCCTCCTATTCTACCAGCTGTCAGTGTAATTTGTGGAATGTTTCATTGGTTAGACACACTAACAAAAATTCCACACATTACTATGTCTTTAACGTGAGGAAAGTAAAACATGAATATTGCTATACTGAAGTGACCATAGGAGAGAAAAAAAACCCCACAGTATTTTTACAGTTGTGAATCAAACCCACAAACAGTTATGGGTTCTTGACTTCTTCAATTGAACCTGTAATTTTAATGAGTTTTGTTCATAATTACAGATGAAATTCAGGCTCTGATATAGTTACTTAATGCATGAGGTCTCAGGGAGTTGCTCTGACTGTTATGATAATATATGAATGACAAGATTCTATTGCTGGCAGCTGTTCTACATAGGCCTTGTTATACATGGATGTGGGACTACACTCGTGTCTAACAATTTGTCCTGACAGTCAAAGCTCTTGTCAGATATTGATCTGACATCAGATTCATGTATAACAAGATTTTTGATTGACAGCTGAGCAACTGCCCAGGACAAAACAAAAACCCCACCATTTTTGAAAGCTAACACTGCTAGCCAGTAATCTGTCTTTTCTGTAGCATTTACCCACATCTACAGTGCCTTGTATCTTTAATTTTATATATTAAAAAAACCTTCAAATTGGCAAAATTACAAAGATTGGATTTAGCGTCTTAATGAAATATTAAAGCTAAGAACTGGTGTAGCTATCTTAACAAGTGCTATAGAAAACCATGCTTGGCAGCTTCAATTTCGGTTCAGACATACAGAATATCAAAACAGCAGGGAGAAAGTGAAAAGGCTAAGGGGAATTAAGGTGGTGCATGTAAGAAAAACACATTAGACATTTAGAGCCTGGGTATTATCATTAAAAATCCCCAGCAGAAACCACCACTGGGATTTTTTGAAGTTTATGGAAACCTGACCAGAATGTGTCTCAATTTCTGCTTGCTTATATCTTACAACATTTATGTTGTTCTGGAAAAGCTTTCTGGATTCTAGTGATTGCTAAGAGGAAAAGGAAAGGAGACCAGTGTCAACTTCACTAAGCTTTTGGGAGGCCTGTGCAAAGGACGTTGTTGCAGCCATGAGACAGAGGGGGAATAAGAAAGAGCATAAACCACAGTGAAGAGATTAGGCATTAATCATTGAAACTACCACAACACCCAAATAATTCAAAATGTATCATCGTCAACAGAGAATTACTCAAGCACCATCGGTCATTGAAAGCAACCAAAAACATGGCTCAGAATTGCAGATATGCTATCATCAGCACAACTATAGTTTTGCATTCACCTTTACAAATCACTGTAGCTAATGCTGTGTGTTTTAAGTCACATGGAAGTCCTTGGTTGTTAAATAGAAAAAAGAGCTAACAAACAGTTTTGCAGGTCGAGACTAGAGACTAAAATACATTAAATAAGACTAATTATGATTGGCAATTTAAGACAAATGGGAATCTTACTACTGATGTCAATTGACTGCGGATCAAGCTTTAAGGGATCTCACCTGCTTCAAAGGTTGTCGTCCCTCCTTTACTCCAACTGCTTTCAATTAATCTGATGACCCAAGGCATCCACTACAAGGATACAAAGTACCCCTTTAATGTAGCTTCACTGGTTGGTTAAGTCAGGTTTATGACTCCTTTGTGTTACTCAACTATTGCAAGCGTTCAGAACATATAAAGTCTAAAAGCTATAGAGACCGATTTTAAACACATATAAACACATATGCACCATTTCTCCTGTGCTTATCTTCAATTTATTCAGCATCCTAAGCCACTTAAAAAACATTAATTGAACCTTCCAATAGCTCTGTAAGCATTTTACTTGGAAGGGCTTTATGTCTATTTTATGCTTCAGTGAGCTGTTGTACAAGGACAAGACAGCTTGCTTGGTTAATTCTGTATTTGCAATTATATTTCTAAAATGTTGGCTTCCAATTATTGTCACTACTCAAATAAACAGCTAAGTTGACAGAATGACTGGTAAAGGGAGATGTCCACAAATGCAGGCAAATAGAAGTGAATGCGTGTATGTACGTACACATTTCCTTTCAAAATACCAGATTCAGTGTTTGAATTTGAAGAAGTCCAAAGTCAGAAAATTATAGAACTGCAGAGCTTGGAGCAAAATCCAGTATAAACTATTGAAAGCCAGCTTTCAGCTTTACTAATGAGGCTTGATGCTGTTATGAAACACTAATCATTGGTGGTAATATGAGTTACATTTGTCTCCCTTAGATACATGTGCCCCAGGATTGGGGAAAAGTAGGAAGACAACTCTTTGTCAGTGTGAGGATTTTTGTGTGCTGTTTGTGCTTTATTCAATGCAATCCATTATTAATTCCTACATTCCTAAAACCTCCAGCAATGTTGAAACCAACACTTTCAACTGCAGCCTGAGCCATGGTATCTATTAAGTGAGATCTTTGAAATCGCTACATTTGAAACCACTCTCAATTCAGAGAATCTGGTAAATCTCTCTAGCCTGTACATATTTCTGTGAAAAGGCTTCTTTTCAAAGAACAGCATTTTTTTTCCTCTGGGTTGAGGGTAGTTTCAGCCTGAGAGCTGATACTTCAGAAGTTTCCAGCTATAGTCAGATGTGACATAGGCTGAATTTCAGGTCGTAGTTAGAAACTGAAAGTTTCTTCCTTTTTTTCAGAGTATTTTAGTTATTTGAAATTATAAATTTTATGAATCTATTAAATATTAATTTTAAATCACAAAATGCTCTGGATATGCTATGTGGAAAAGTGCACATTTTTATTTTGGAGGTTGAGAGTGATGAGTGTAATTAAACATATACTCAGCTATTGCAGAAATCAAAATCAGTCTTGTTTTGTTTTTTGAACATAAGACACATTGATATGGACTGATTTATACAGAGCTGATGCATCACAAATAGAAGAAAACTGTATTGCACAACCAAACAAGTGTTTTGGGATCTTTTTGCTGTGCCTTGCAGCACCCCGATCTAGCAAGGAGAGCAATCGCAATAACTTTTTTTTTATATAGCTTTTATGTTTTCCAAATCCTGGATACAAACAGGTGTATTCCAGGATGTTGTCACAGTCTTACCTTATTTAGAATTTCTTTAGTTCTTTTGTACTTTGGGGTTTTCTCTTTCATTTTCTTGGGTTATAACATCTGTCAGTTCTGTTTTATGGGTTTGTTTGTCTACAGAAAATGGAAAAAGTAATGATTGTGCCAAGAGACCTCTTTTTCTACCAATATCTATGTATCATTTTATATGACCATGAAGAATGGCCATTCAGGACTTGTTTACAATGGAGACAATGTGCCTGATGCTGATATCAGTTACACCAGTGTAACCCAAAAGAAGGTCCACTGTATTTCACCAGAGTAAAATTAAAGTAAGGTTTGAGGAAAAGCTTTTCAAAATCATACCTGATACACAAAACAATTTTATGAAAGGTCAAATAAATAATTTTAAATTAGTTTTAAATATTGTATCCCCTAAAAATGTTCTAGTTGGCCATAAGGAGAATAACACAGTCTAGGCCTTTCACTTACTTTGGCACTACCAGATTTCTCATGCCTCACTATGTATACAAGCTGTGTAGTTCTCTCACAACAGCTGCACATGCTGTCTCAAGTTATTAACTCCAGTAGGAAACCTGAGGAGCTGCTGAGTAGCTTCCTCTCCTACAAGGTTTCTGCACTGGTCTGTTGGGCTCCTGCATGGAAAGTAGATGGGTTAAAAGAAGTCATCCTCTTAATAAGGACTCTTAAGAAGCTTGGTTCAGATACCAAAAATGACTATGCTTCTCATCCTGTTCCAGGCTGTGTTTGGGGAACAGAAAGTAAATAAAATCGAGGGGAAAAAAAAAAGATCATTAAATCATCTTTTGTTTTGGCCACTGTGACCAGAGTCAGCTTTATGTGAAATTTCTGTCTGTATACTGTATGTCAGTATAATGGTGTCAGCATGAATACTAGAGAACAGGTTGATAATTTCTGAGAATAAATAATTACTTTTGGTGTATTTAGATACCGCAGTGACTGAGGTTTACATGAACTGATATACATGTTCAATATGTAAATTGAGCTGTATATCTGGCCATCAAGTTGTGCAGTGGATGACCTGATTTTCAGTAGCTGAAGCAGAGTATGATAAAAACACTGGACTGAAAAATTGCCTTACGAGACAATGATAAAACTGAAAAGAAATAAAGAAGTCAATGAAGTAACCTATAGGGTAGTTTAATTTCTTCACTACCTCTGAAAGAGAAAACTTACATTTATTCAGATTTGGGAAGGATCTGAGTTTTTTCCCAATGGTGGGAAAGAAAAAAAAAATACAGTAGATGTAATGTCTTTCTTGTGCATTTTGCAATCACTTGGTGGATTGTCTATTGCCAAGGTACTTTGTTTCTAACTTTCCAGTCACAGGACACAGGCCACATATGCATAGGATCGTGTCCATAACCAGAAATGTTCCCAAAACCATAGGTATTTTCAAACATGCAATATATTCCACTATTCCAGTGGGATATATAATTAACACCTTTCTCCACAATGTGTGAATCAGGTATTTTGCAAATACCTATTTTCCTTATTGAAAGAAACTCTTTTTTTGTATTTAAAAATGTCCTTCCCTCTCCTTCACTTAATGTTGCTCATGCAAGGTGCTTACTTAATGGAATTTATATGCACAATTAAAAAATAACTTGCCTCCTCATATCTTTTTTGCTTTTCTATGTCAAATAACTTTCGACATATGGATCTTCTGTAGAGATGCAGACAAAGTGGCTGAGTGGACATTTTTGGCCACTATCCTAATCCAGATGAAAAAAACCCGCCTTATCCCAAAAATATTTGTGCTGAAATTAATGCTCTCAGTAGTAATTCTGAAAAGAAAAATAGAAGTCTTGGAATAAAATATACACAGGGAAATATTAGGCAAGGACACCTATGTCTTTAAGTGAGATGTGATAGATTTTTAAAAGGTAGATTTTAATCAAATCTCTGAAGAATTTTGACCTGCATGTTCTGTGGAATTTCATTAATCCTTTGCTGTTAAACTGATGGCAAAATGTAATTGACACAATTTTGGTCTTGTGAAATGCAATAACTAGTCCTTCATGGATTTCACTGAGTTAAAATTTTTTAACTATCTGTGTATGGTGACTCCATGTTCACTTGAACTGAGAAATAGTTTGCTGTATCCTTAGTGTGAAAATATTTCTGAACATTTAACTTGGAATTTATATTTAAAAATGGGAAGCAAAAGCACCTGCTCTATTTTGTTCCTCTCCAACGCAATGGAGAGTGGTCTGGTTTTATTGACTTTTTGATTCTATTTTATGGATTGCTAAGAACAGAAAGGGGCTCTGCCTGTGTATTCAGCACTAAAAAGAGTACTTACTGCCTTGGCTTGGGACACGTGAAGAGTTAGAGAGCCCATAGAAATGACTGGAACTCAAAGATGAAAGACTGCTGAAGTCAGCAACTACTACAGATCCTGGTGAACCTTCTTTTAGCTCCTGAGAAAGGAAGACTTTTTTATCTGCAATCATCACATACTAGTTTTATGTAGTCATCTGTATACTGCTTGGTTGTTCCTTGCCTAACCCTTGCAATAAAAAAAAGTATGTCTTAGGAGTGAAATTTTGCTATATGACACAGAGGCTGTACTAATGAAATCTGGCTAAGCATTTGGGAAAAATGATAATAGTTGAAAGAGATGAGGAATGTCAGATGCTAAGCAAATGCAATGAATTTTTTGATAGAACGTGCGTATCTAAGCTCCAGTTATATATCTTATGTAACGTCCTGGACAATCCTTTTCAGGCTTTTAAAAGTCTTATGATCTACTGTTAAGATACAAATGTTGCAGACATGAATACATCAATCAAACTTTGTAAAAAATGGAATTATGTTACTTAATAAAATTATGTCAATTATTACAACTTTCACTTTTCTTTGTAAGTTCTTCTTAAAAATTGTAGAGAAATGTCAACAACAACAGAGGCAGAAAGCAGCATCAATTCTATCAGATTTCTAAAGAAGTCACTCCTTTGGAAAGTTTTGATGGTATAATTTAAGGATTATAACAAATCAATTTGTCTGGAAGGAAATAATGCCCGCAATGTGATTGCTATGTCAATACTAATCATGAACTAGGTTTGGAAGCATGTAGAAATGCATGTGGTGTATTCATTTTGCAATTAATGAATATTCACTTGACTCACATAAAGTAACCTAATTACCCAAAAAGCCATAGGTAGATTTCACTTGACCCTAAACTTTAAACTGTTAGCTGCTCCTTTGCCTGATAACAAAGGGATAATGCAATTATTTGTGTACTAAAGCAGAAAAGGTTGATCCCCAGTAATACACCCGTGAGGTGCATAACATGCAAGACTTTCAGAAAAAAATCCATTGCACTTTTTAATTGTCTGCCCAAGCAGTGTAGGAGTCTTTTCAGCATACCACAAAAGTATTAGTTCTAAAGGACAGAAGGAAAAAAAAATAGATAAAACAACCATAAGGGACATAGAATAAAAAAGCCCCTTTACACAGGCTTAAACCAAGATATTATGGTTTTACTGTTTCGCTGTGCTTAAAACAAAATCCCCCAAATCAGTGAGTACGTGCCTGCATAAGAAAGGAGTCAAAACTGGTGAAAGGAGGTATCTTAATTTGATTTTCTTTTTGACAGTGAGACAAAGGTCTAACAAGTGAAATGGCCAAATGCTGACAGCTCTAGCTAAGAGATATACATGATAAATATCACTTATCATAGGAACTCTTAGAAAAACTGGAAATTGGATATGTATTTTCTGTATTTTCATATCACATCTGTAACATACACCTCATTTTTACTTTGTGGACTTGATTAGAAGATTTTTTTTTTTTGTTTAATTCAACTTCATACTCTTCAATAGCAATTTTTTCCCATCCCCTGCTTCAGTCTTCCCTGCTTGATCTTTTTGAAGGGCTATTTTTCCACTAAGGTAATTTCTATGACCTGGCCCAAGCCTAGTTTGACTGGGAAGAAAGGTGGCTTACAGTACAGGAAACAAAAGGCAGACTGGAAGAGTCTCCAAACTCCTTTATGAGGAGATTATGTGACTTGTGCTCTAACGCAAAAATCTGGGAGACATCAGACTCACTCTTCTCTTATTTGTGTTTCAGTCATTCTGAGAACTGACAAAGGTACACTTCAAAATGCTTTTTTGGCCATTTGCACTAGAAGGAATTAAGACAATAAAGCTAGGTCTTGATAAAAGGTGGGATGCCACTGTCAACCTGTCTCATGATTAGTGTCCTGGAGCAGGGGGCTGTTCACTTGCTCCCTAGAGGAAAGCAAAGGATTGCTGTCTTTCTTACTTTTCCAATTTGGAGATGGAGAGGAGTTTGCAAACAAATGTTTACGCTTTCCCTTTTAAAGCTGTGTGGTTCACAAATGCCATGATTACAGGCACTACCAAAAATACAGTACAGATCACGTGCAGCTTCAGAAATCAAAAGGTAGTAAACTTCTGGGTTTGTACCAGAAGCCTCACATGAATGGTAACAGAAAGAGATTTAAAAACAAAACAAACCAAGCCCAAACAAACGAACAAAAAACCCCACCAAAATCAAACAACTTTGTCAAAGCAGAGACAGTGTTCTTCCATATTTGGGAGAAATTTATGAGTTCTATATCTTTCAGACAGACTGGCTTGTCCGGGAAATCCTTGGTTTTTCAGCAGCTCTGTACAAACCTTGCCTATAGACCAGGGTTAATTAGGACTAACAGAAGATAACTTCATTACTCAGTAAAATATTCCCCTTTCTGCCCACTTCAAGACCCCTTCTACAGGTGAAAAAGATGCTAAATTTTGACAAATTTTTGCTGAAAGCACACGAGAGGTCATGTAGAAAAACAGAGAAAAGGTAGAGTGTTTGTCTATTTCAGTAAGTTTTGATTATACTGCATCTTTTTCTTTAGAACAGTAAATGTAGAAATATAAGAATGATGATTTGAGGATCTCTGGTTGCTGATGGGAATATTTTAAGAAAAAGTGTTACTAAATACTATGGGTCACATTCAGCTTCTGTGTAGGTGGGCAAAACTTCCTTTGCCTTCAAGGAAAATTGCACTAATGTAAAAATAAGTATTGCCATATATATCACTTTCCTTTAAAACTGAGTAACCAGGAAATTATTTTAAAAGGAGAAAAATTTTCATATTACCTGATGCTGATGTTGAAGAGATGCATATAATGTTCTAGTCTGTAATTAATGTAGAGGTACTTTTGTGTTTAATAGATAGAGGGGTTCAAAAAAAGTACTCTGACCTGCAGCTAAAAGAGCTGTGAGTCTTTCTACTTTTAGATGACAAGATGCTTCCTGAAATTATTTCTTTTATAACGTCTTCACAAAGTGATACTGTTCTGTCTGCAGTCAAACAAGAAAAAAAAGGGAAAAAATAGAAGCAAAAAAAAGTTATGTTGTAAGGCCAAAGAATGCACCCTTTTTCCTAAAGTAGCAAAATCCCCTCTGCCTAGTCTATGTAGGCTTATGCTCTTAAAGACAGAATCTGTAGGGAAGGATAGTAGGAGATCTTTTCTTATTCCAAAGAAATTAAGGTTCCAAATGGAGGAGAAAAGATACCTTTTTCATTACTGATGATGCTAACAGGATGTTTGATATTCAATTTAGAGCACATAACCTATCAAAGGTGACAGAGGACTCTCTCTCTCTAGATTTCCTCGCACATTATGTGAATAAACCCCACTGGTTACTTGTGGACCCTGTTGTACAGCAGAAGAAAAATAAAGACTCTACTACTTTGCCAGCTTCTCTCTCATCAGAATTCTGTAGAGTTATCCTAATAAAACCCACAACAGGATGAGTTATGAATTAAGACAAAAATTAGCTAATATAACCTGGAGTAATTCCCTTGCATGTGTGACCTCAGTATGGATGGGCTGTTACAAAAACGAAAAATAGTGAGACCGGGAATAAAAATTATTTTATTGGCTCTTTTCCATTCTTATTCAAGTCTTCTTAGACATAATGCATTCTGGAGAGTTGTCCTATCGGAGCACCTGGTGCTTTGAAGAAGCTTGTCTGTGCTGTAACACTAATGGTATAGTGAGGCAATAAAGGAAAAAGAAACACAAGGTGCCACTTGTGTTAGGTAGACAACACTTACTTTACTTCTGGGTTGAATTGTCAGTGAAATTTATCAGTTTGAAATGTATAAAGCACCAGGTGCTTGTGTTTCATTTCCCTTTGTCTTTCAACATATTCTGTGCTAAATCTCATGTTCTGCCAAAAGTCAGTTTTAAACATTTCTCTTTCGTTTTCATCTGCTCTCATTATGAAGAATTCTTGCCATCTTATTAAAGATTTGGCAGAAGTTGCTGGATTAAATGACTCGTTGATTTTCTGAGGGGGGGAGGGGACCATAGCAACTGTATTAGTAAAGAATAAATTCTCCAAGTGTCTGAAGTCCATGTGAGGATGCAGATTTGGCAATAAAGAACATCTAGGTAGGTTTCTTTTTTTTCTGTAGTACATTAAATGTCTTAAAATTGAGCATTTATATATATATTTTTTAAATACCTGTAAGAAAGTTTAGGTATACATTTGAGTTCTGTAGGTACAGGGATGCCATTCAGAGGGACCTTAACAGGTCAAGGAATGACCCTGTGTGATCTTCATAAAATTCAACAAGGCCAAGTGCAAGGTACTGAACCTGGGTTGTGGCAATCCCCAGTACCTGGAAAGAGTGGGGAGTGAATGTACTGTGAGCAGCCCTGCCAAGAAGAACATGGAATACTGGTGAATGAAAGACTGGCCATGAGTCAGCCATGTGAATTTGCAGCCCAGAAAGCCAACTATATCTCAGCCTGCATCAAGAGTGAGCAGCAGGTTGAGAAATGTGATTCTGCTCCTTCACTCCACTCTCATGAGACCCTACCTGCAGCACTGCTTCCTGCTCAGGGGTCCTGAGCACGGGAAAGATATGGACCTGTTGGACTTGTCCAGAGAAGGACCATGAAAATGGAGCACCTCTCCTGTGAAGAGAGACTGAGAGAGTTGGGGTTGTAGTACTTTCCAGTACTTAAAGGGGGCAAAAGAGGACTGCAGAGAGACCTTTTTACTAGGGCTTGTAGTAATAGGACAGTGGTTAATGATTTCAATTGAAAGAGGATAGATTTAGACCAGATATAAGAAAGAAATATTTTATGATGAAGGTGATGAGACACTGGAACAGGTAGCCCAGAGAAGCTGTGGATGCCAAATCCCTGGAGATGATCAAGGTTAGGTTTATATTAAAGAAATTACATGGAAATTGTTGCTGTCATTATCTTTATTTCCCATACAGCATGAATATATTTGTGATGCTCTTCTGAGAATCCCCCTGAAACTGAGCACCTACTCATCTTTAATTTCTTAGTCCACCAACAATCATTGTTAAATATCCCATAATATTGTTACCTCAACACAAATGGCTACTCTTTTCTTTCCAGTGTTGCTTTTGAGGTAAAAAAGCAATTCTATTTGGTTAGTGCAAATATACTTCTCTCTGAAGTTGTATTAATGTCATCTCGATCTGTAGCAGTTTCCTTAAGAGTAGTATTTCTCCATTTTATCTGTATGATACAGTTTCATTATTTGTTTACTTCTGCAGTCTTTCACATCTTTTACAAAATGATCTAAAGAAAAAGTCTGCCTCCTGATCTTCTAACTGCTCTCATTTGGCCCAGTTATCCTACTTCTGCTTAGTGCGCTGAAAATATTGCATAACATTTGGCGATTCTAAAGTCCCATTCTCCAGCTCCCTTCTTACAAAGGCATCAGGAAAACATCAGTTCTACCTAATATCTGACACATATTTTCTCACCCAAGTCTTGTGGAAAAAAAAAAGAAGAATGAGAACACCTCATTTCTCCAGCCACCAATAAAAGCATTTCCTTTCCTCAGTCCTGGCTCATTTGCCACCTCTCTGTTCAGCAACCAATAGCTGTTCTCATCTCTCTAATCATTGCTCATAGCAAAATCTAAACTAATTTTATTTTCAGTATAGTTCCAGTGATAGTACAGTCATTGCTTTCCTTTGTCTAGCTAACATCACTCTTTTTGTTAATTTTTCTTTTATTTCTGGACTTCAGTTGATCTTTTAGCTCTGGGGACCATGACATGTTTTTGCCCCATTTACACAGGCATCTATTTTTCTGTTTTCTCACATACAGAAATAAATAAATAAATAAACAAAAACAACAGAGGCCCCACCTATTTTGTTGTGGTTTGGGGGGGGGGGGGGGG
>JAWMRA010000001.1:59093552-59122236 GCA_035584735.1 Pseudotriccus pelzelni | reverse complement strand
TCTGCTTTCCCCCCCCCCCCCCCCGTCCCAAGACATTTATCTTCAGAATTGCCCTTTCAAATTTCACCATTTGGGGAGTTTTTATTGATCAGTATTTTTGCCCTTACCTCATCTTAGTAGGGGATTATTGTGATCCTTAGGATCTTATCCTATGATTTAAGACTTAGGTCACTTGGTAGTACATATTTCTTTCAGTTTGGGTTCTGATCTCCTGTTTCAAACACTGAGTCTAGGTTTAGTATTTATGATGTCCCCGTCCTACTGCATCCACCATAAAGAGTGGAAAGCTGCATAAATTATTCCTTAATAAAAATAGAGAATAAGTGTATTTAGTGCTTTTATCTGTAGGAAAGTGAGATGTGGAATTCCAGACTGTAGACAGCCTTTTTACCTTTTTACCTTTTCATTCAGGAGCTTAAAACAGTTCCTCCTAAGAAAACAAAGAACTCTCTGAATAGATTTTTTTACTTTCATAGTTCTTTATAATTCAAACATCTGGGGTCTCCTGTTATGGACATCCACCATTTTAGCCAATTTTAAGAAGACCTGAATAAACAGGAATAGAGGCAGTTTCTGACAGGATTTTCAAATTAGCCAAATATTCTCACATGATGGAGCTAAGTCTTGACATGACTCAGTCAGTATTGCCAATTATTATTTTCTGTTGGGGCAGCTGGAGGGAATAATTTACAGTGTATTGAGCCACAGAAAAAAAGAAGAATGAGCCAGATCAAAAATAAGGGTTTGATAAATTTCCACTTTAGCTTGTATTTCTGGTGACAAAGTGGGATTCAGAGTTTAGAGTTAGATCTATGACTTCCCACATGGGATGTGGAGTCTGCTAGGAACAACCGAGAACTGAATCCAGGAAACCTCCGGGCTGCCTGAGGAACTACCTTGATATAGACATGGGAATAAGTGATGACAGGTGTATATCTAACAGCCTGCCCATCTCTGAAGTCTGCTGGCTGACTGAAAGCTCATCAGAAGATGCCTCCAGCCACTTATGATCCCTGACACTGCACTCTGCCTAGAAGGTAAGTTGCTTACTTACAGCTCATCTTAAAAGAATGAAACAAGATTCTTCCTAGTGGTAATAAAAAAGGTGCTACCATTGCCCAGTTTGGTGGGATTGGCTAACAGACATTTATAAATTGGGAATTCTCTAGGTACAGAGAGGGTTTTTTGAGCTGGAAAGAAACAGACTCACATCTCTCCTCCTTCCCTTTAGGCTTTTATATAGAGTTTACTTAACATGCTAGAGTATTTTCAAGATCTATGGAGGCAGAAATAGAAATGTATGAGGAATGGTCCCACCCTGCTGGGCTTTTGTCCGGCAGGTTAAAAAGTTTGCCAGTGGTATCATATAAATAAATACAAAGAGACTACATTTGGGATGGCCAGAAACCAAAACAAGTTATTAGACATCCTACAATTCCTGGTGAACAAAATTCTGTTAGCCTAGTCATATCTGTTTCACCTAACCATCACCCTGATGCTGAGAAAGTTATGGAGAAATTGCATGTTGCTGTACTACTTGGGAAAAGGGTGGCTCTTTTGGGGATGTCTGCTTTGCAGTTTATGCTTGCTTAGCTTTAGAGACAATGCTTGGAGAATACCTAGGAGTGAAATTCAGCTGATTATGTGCAGAAATGTGCAAGAGGCAGTGAATCATCACGGAGAAATAAACACTTCTAAGCAGCAGTTCAAAGCACTATTCTGAGTTAGATGTCTAAACCAGATTTGTTGTACTGTGCTTGAAACTGCTGTTTCTGTCTCATCAGCTATAAAAAGAAATAGATATAGATACCTAAGCTGTAGCATGCTTAAAGTAATAGGAGAATCCAGGTCATCATATTTACCAAACAGCTACTAATTTATCATATCACTGCACAATCAAGAACCTATATTTCTCTGAAGTACTAGCCGCAATTACCATATACTGTCCAAGTTACATGACCAGTTACTTTAAATTCAAGTCTGCTCATTGAGGGGATGAAATGCATATTTCAAGTTAAAAAAAATAGATAAATAGTAAAAAATAGTTAAAATATTCAATGGAAAATCATGTGTGCTAAAAATTACAAAATCACTGGGATTTGCAGATGCTTGTTAAGTGCTGTTAACCATGGACTCAAGAAAGGGATAATGTGCACTGAAAGAAAAAGCAAAAAAAGTGTTATACTTCTCTCTTTCTATTCCAATATAACTTTTTGATATTAAAAGATATGTTTGTTGACTTTGATATAAAACCCAAAACTCCTAAATAACTGCAACTTCAGTAGCAGATTGGTAAGAAGTTCAAAAACTTTTTTTTTCTTTCTGTTTATCTACATTTACATCCAGCATAAACTGAGAAAGCAACTTATCTAACAGGAAACAAGCCACTACAAGGACAGTTAAAGCCATGCCTAGGAGAACAGTATCTCCTCTTTTTACTGAAGTTTAAATATTCAGTGTATTGCAGAGAAAATATGTTCCTGGATTTGTGCATACAGATTGAGTCAATCTGAATTTACCACAACTCAGGAGAATATCCAAAGGTGGATGTCATCAATGTTTAAATGCTCTTTGGTCCTGAGGCTTCTAAAGTAGTTAGTTTTGGATAACACCAGAAACCAATGGCTGTTTTACAGGTTGCTAATAGCAGAGTTTACAGCAATGGGAGGACACTACTGCTAATCTGAACCTAGCTACTGGAGTGTACTGGGTTACAAGGCAGTGGGTTACTTAGGATTCACATTATGCACCTGTTTAAATCTTGCTACAGCTCCCATTTCTTCACTCACTTATTTTTTGTATCCTGTGAAAATTAGAACTTGAAGTTCTCAGGCCAGTGAAGGGTAGTGGATTGGAGATGAGGATCTGCATGAACCTTGAGCCATCAGAGTACTAGGAAAAGCTCAGGTGAACATCCAAATCTGGGAATTCAGAAGAGCTGTCAGGTCCCCTAATATACACATAGACTGTAAATGTCTCTGCAGTGCATGGTGAACCTCAGCCTGAGCCTAAGTATGGTTTGTGTCCTGAGTTTGAGCCTGAGTATGGTTTGTGTCCCATTTTATTCACAGGTCAAAAAGCAGGCATCCTAAATCTAGACTGTAGATCTTTCTAGATGGGTTTGCAAGCCGCAGTTTTATAGACTAACTTGGACCATTTCAGTACTTAATTTGATATTGTGGTAGAAGGCAGTAGAAGAGAAACTTCTACAACTTCTTCATGCCTATGAGATCAAAACTGTTGAGGCTGCAAGTCCAGGGCCTACAGGCACTCACCTGAGGGTGCCTTATACACGAGACTCACAAGTCCCAAGTCCCCAAGTCAAAAATGCTGGCTTATTTAGGCAAGTGGCACCCACTCAGTGTAGTCCCAATAAACATTGGTATACCCATTCTTTCAACCTTTCCATTGAAAAATCACAGTGTATTGCTTCACAGATCAGATGTGGGAATATATAAAATATTTTATAAAATATACCTTTATCTCCTTGTGATAGAATTAATTAATATCATTAGCACTGCACTTTGTAAAACACAGTAGCTGTAGAAATAAAAGCACATCTTTGAAACTCTCCAGTACAATTACCTTTGCATAATAGTCTTTACAGGGAAGTACAGTAACTGCCAAACAGAAATATGTGCTCATTATTCTAATCCAATTACCTTTCAACAGCTGGAACAATCACTCTTTCTGTCACTGATTTCTAGATTTTGATTTTATCTTAAATTGAGTAAAAGCCACAAGACTTCCTTAATCACAGCTGCTTTTGGCTTTGGGACAGGTGATAACCAAAAATTATAACAAAAGTGTTTGAAAGTTTCACAGGATATGTAACAAGGGTGGCTGGGTCATTGGTTAAATAGTGAAATATGCTTTCTGCTTCTAAAGTAGCGAAATGCCTCTAACTTATGTAAATGTTACAAAAAAATTCTTGCAGCATACTACTTTTTCCTAATAAGAATAGATAACCCTTTTCCATTTTGAGTACTCTTTTTAGTGTTATATACTTACCACAGGAGGAACTTAAATGAAGTGGCTGTATAAATGTGCGTGTGTTTAAATAAAACCCCACTATGAAAAGTCACATCATTACTCTAGCAGAAAAAAAATTCAGGTCTGTAATACTGCAAAAGCAGTATTCAGTTATGAAACAGAAAGCAAACAAATATGCATATGCATATATAACAAATGTAACACAATGTATTATACTTCAAATATATAGGTATGTATTATAATGGCTTCTATACAATATCACTTCAGAGTTGTGACTCTCAAAACTGTTGAAAATTAAAAACTTTAATGAATGTCACTTGTATTGAACTCTTGATAGAAAGCAGAAGACCTTTATTTATTTATTTATTTTACCTTCTAATATCTCAGTGTATTTCATGAAATGAACGATATTTTGGAATAGTGTCATTTCTTAACTTAAAAACAATCCCTTTGCTAGCATTTTTTACTTTGGTCATAGCTAGAAGGTCATCAGTCAAATAAATAGTATGGTAGATCTCTATGCTATTACAAACAGTTTCTGGAATTCTGCTTCATATTTTGTAGGAGAAAATTTTTGTTATCTCAGGACATGGAAATGGTATTACTCATTGCATCATGTTGAATTATAGCCTAAAATCTGAAAACTGAAGATGTGACTATTAGGGGGTTTTTCCCCTTTTTGCTTGGAGAAATGTACGCCTTGGTGACTCAGCCATACACTTATCACAAATGTAAATATTTATCTTCAGATGCAGAATCAAAACTTTTCCCGGTATCTCGAACAGCCTGCCTATCAGTATGCTGCTGTCACAGAGTTTATTTTTTGAACTGGCCTCTCTCTTTATATATTCATTGTTTTAATTCATGATACTTTTCCAAAAATGCAAAACAAACACCTTTGATCAATAGTTTATTTAAACAAAGCAAACATCCTTCTCCACCAAATAACTGTCCTTTACATAGAAACTAGAAAGTAAAGGATATTTTTTCCAAATCACCCAGAAGTTTAATCAAGTATAAAAATGACATGCCTTGCAAGTGAAAGTGGATTATTTCCTTTGCAGTGTGTGCTAATTGAACCATGCTGTAGACAAAAGAAAACATCACTAATTATAGCAGTGATTATAAAGTTGTATAGAATTATCTGGCAGATGATGACATTAGTTTAGGTCCAAAACTAATGGATTAATACTTCTGTTTTATTTTAAGGAAACACTGCAAAGAATCTCTTGTTTTAATTCAGCACTTTGGGGGTGAAAAAGACAGAATGGATCAGGACAGAGTGGCTCTGCTTGAAGCCAATGTGCTAATGAAGTCCTCAAAATATAGGGTTTTTGTAAGCTTGTGCAGGTCTTCAGTACAAAAGGAGATTTTTAATCCAAATGTTATTTATTAGAGAGCCACAGTCTAGAAACACTATTAAATGATGTACCTGGTTGCTGTTACGGGAAACTTTTTCATACTATGATGCCACTGGAGGGCTACAATTCACAAACAACTTCAGTATTACACATTTCGTGTTCATTTATTGTTAGTTATTGCTTATTAAATAAATAATTGCCAAACAGTGCAGTGGTTTAGCATTCAAAATACATTCCAGAACATCCTTGCAGGATATGTTGCCTACATTTTATTCATCCTTCACTTTAAAATTGTGGTCCTGTGTTTTCCAGACATTTTAGCAGACTTTTATATGTAATTCCTTCTCTAGTCCAGACAGGTCTACTCCTTTTATTGCCAGTTACAATTTACAGCAACAGGTCTGTAATATTTTTCTACTTGAACTGAATAGACCATGTGATGTCCTGGTTACATTCTTCTGACCCTAAGAATGTTGTTTCTGTAACCCAATGGGAGATGTGGGGTGAAAATCTGGAGTTATATGCAATTCAGGTCTACATGTTATGACTTATAGTATCATCTTTATTGTAATGATAGCTTGGCTTCTTTGTCAAGAAACAGGATTTTCTCCCTTGAGTTCATGCCCCTCATTCAAATTTGTCTCTGTTCTGTCTTTCTTCTGGTTGTTTGGACGTGATTCAGCCAGTTGAAAATTCTGCTTGGTTTGTTTTATACAATGGCTAACTGTTAGTTTCTTTCAAAGATTCTGCAAAGCTTTAGTCAGCTTTTGGTTTTTTCTAATGATATGTCAACACAAGAAAAATCCTAGTGTTAAAAGAATCCATAAATCAGCAAACATTTGAGAAAGAAGGCAAGCCAGTGCACTGGCAAAAGTTCACCTATTTGAAAAAGTATGTTTTTCTAAGTGCCAGGTGTTTTGAAGAGAGTGAATAGCATGGAAATATTCACTTCAAAATAATAATTCAGACAGTTGTTCATTATTAACTTCTTAATAACCACTGTCATTTCAGATCTTGAATGGACCATGAGCAATTCACTACAAGCCATGTTGACTTCTGACTGTAGAGTTCTGCACACAATCTATCTCGTGATCAGGATTATGGTAGTTTGGATCTAGAAGGCATTCAGGGGCTTTGTATACATAGCACTCCAAATACATATGGCAGTATATAAGCAGACATACTGTGCTTAGTAATATTAAGAGGATTTTCATTATATTGTATATGGATTTGGGGCATTATTCCTCTCAAATGACAAGCTATCTAGCTCTCTGTTGTGTGCTCAGTTTCTGTCTGTGAGCAGAGCATAATGTTTGCTGTGTTCTACACACAGTTCAGTGGCCTGTTCTTGCAAATAATTATGTATGTATGTATAGAGCTTAACTGAGAGAAAGACTCACATAAAATTACTCACGTGTAAGTGTTTGTAGGAATAATTTATAAGTGAGACTAGCAGTGTAAAAATGGTCTGTTTCTATAATGAAAACAAAACTAAAAGCAGCTATAAACAGGACTTAGCATTGTGGATTCAACTGTCTAAAAATTCCTCCTGGGGAAGACTTCTTCCTAGCATTTGACATGTGCTACCTGCTCTACTGAGACAGCTAGTAAGCACTGTTTTGCTTCTTTGTGCTGGCTGACAAATCTAACTGCTACTGGTTCTTTTTCTATTATGTGGTGTTAACTATATTTCTATATTTTCTATATTCTATAGTTTTCACAGCTACCAAAAGTGATCTTGTATACCTTTGTACCATTTACACCATACTAGAAAACAAGAGAGTTCACTGGAGGCAGGAGGAGATGTTGTGTTGTAAATTTGTCGTACATTTTCCCCCTTTCTCCATTTTTCTTTCTTTTTTTTTTTTTTTAATTAAAATTCAGATAGAAGTCTTTTCAACTAAAAATATAACCTTTTGAAGTCATTCATTATTCTTTAGCAAAGTAGAAAAGTGTGAATATGATAAAAGCTATCTAAAATGAAAGATAAAAAATTATTCAGTTTGAAATTATAGAGCAGAATGATTTTTTTTGCATAGAGAATGTGGTATCCTCATACATTGTACATTTCAGATGTATAACCATGATGATATATTTACTTTTCATACATGGTCTTGTCTTCTTGTTATGGCTTTCTTTTTTGTAGGAATTAATTAACGTCTAGGTTAAGCACTTGTACATTTTAAATGCTGTTTCTTTCTCAAAATATTACAGTGAAAGAATAGACTTGAAAATTAATTAGGGATCATGACAAATCACAGTAAATCTATATCAAAGCATATCAACAGTATGAGAGAGAAGCAGATTGACTATGAGTTTATACAGCTTAAGAATGTTTGTAATATTGTGTGTCTTATATAGAGCTTTATATTAGATCTAGTTTAATTTTCATTTGAGAATGTATCATTGCCTACATGATATTCCTCATCATACCATACAAAATTTGACAGATCTCAAGCTTCAAGAAAGCATACATGCCTGAAGGAAGACAGTTAAAACTTCTAAGTTTACCCAGATACCTATTTAATTGCACAGATACTTCCTGATGATATCTTTTAGAGCCTACTTACAGAACTGAGTTTTGGGGGAAAAAGAAGAAAAATAATGCACCGAATATACGTCCTTTCAATCACCAAAGATATCTTCCACCAAATCATTTCTTAAAAAAACTATTCATCTTTTGAAATGAGGTGTGGATGCAGTCCTCCTGGACTATCTAAAGGCATTTTTGTCTGTGCATATATTGCCTGTTCTTTCACAACTTGTCTGGTGTCTGTCTAGCTCTTGTGCAGATCAAAGTACCCCTTAAGTGTCAGATGCTGATATCTGTGAGAATGATACACTCAATCTGTGGCCCTCTTATCTCTTAGTGTGTGCCCGTATTCCACCTTTCTTCACAGACCTTAGCTTAACCACAAAGCACAGCTCACAGAAATAAGTGAAGATGTCTGAAACAACCTTTTAAAGACAGGAGGTTCCTCAGACTGTGAGTACTACTTTAGCCTAGTTATCTGCATCTGCATTGACTAATTAAACATGGCCAGCATGCGGGTTAAGCACCACCTCCCTGAAATTAGGCAGTTAAATCTGGATCCTTCAGTGTGTAAATTACAACTCCTTAACCTTTTATATCTTGAGATTATATTTATATCTAGTTTTAAGTAGCTTGTATCAGGGTTTCTTAAAGCCGTATTCCCCTCTTTCCTTTGTTTCTAGATGAACTTAACAACAGTAGCTGAGTAGATAACATATGATGTAGCAAAATGCAAAAATTTTAAATCTCTATGACTCACTTGCTAATTACAACCAAGTAGAAATGTGTGATTTAATCTTTGGGATGCCTTGTATGCAGTCCTGGGACAATGCAGGAGTGGAAATGGTGCTTCCTGTGAGAAATAAGGATGACTGCTGTCAGATGGCAGTGAGTCTATTAGTTCTGGTTTTGCCATATCCTGAGGCTCAGTTGTTTCAGCTGACTCCAGCTGTTTACCACAGCATGTGGGGCATCATGCTCTGGTTTCAATAAATTCATACTTTGACCTCTGGAT
This sequence comes from Pseudotriccus pelzelni, assembly GCA_035584735.1. Taxonomy (NCBI): domain Eukaryota; kingdom Metazoa; phylum Chordata; class Aves; order Passeriformes; family Tyrannidae; genus Pseudotriccus; species Pseudotriccus pelzelni. Next base: position 59,113,334 of record JAWMRA010000001.1, on the reverse strand, counting down.
GCATTTATGCCTCAGGTGTTCTTTCTTCAGTATTCTGGATCACTATCAAGCCTGCAAATCTCAAAGGACTGTCTGCAGACCATGGCTTTATCCGGTCTGTGTAGCTCTCTTTGCTAGACAAATTCTAATCACTGGTCAAGAGTTAAATTTGACTCTTACATTAATTTCTCCTCTAGGCTGTTTTGTTCCAGATTCCAATCATGACCTGATATTATCAAGGATTCAGTTTGTCCCTGGATTGCTACATTAGCTCTTCACACATAAGCACTTTTGTGTTTTCAGTTTTTTTATGCTCTCTGCTTAGAAATGCATTGCTGATATGTTTCATTTTTATGTAATGAGCAACACTTCTCAAATCTCTGTATTAAATCTCTGCAGTTAGTCTACTCTGCCTGAGCTTCATCAAGCTGAATTAACTGCAAAATACTACAGACATTAAGTGACTCAAGACCAGCTGTTACCAGCAAGTTTCCTCTGTCTTCTTTTCTGAGGTAACCATGGCTTGCAGAAAAAAAAATGAACTATTACCTTTTAAACCTTTCTATTTTGATCTCCCTTCTCAGGAATGTCAGTTTTAACCCAGCTTTTGACTGCTCTATCAGACACCAAGTAATCTTACAGAGATCTGTTGTTTCTATGCCACACGTAAATTGATCTTCTTGTCACTAGTGTCTTCTTATCATTCCAGGGTCCTGGTCCCCTATCAATCCAAACATGAAACTTTGTGCAACTGCAGTGTTTCACAAACACAGCCCCTTTTTTTCTGAAACCCTAAATTGATTTTATATGAAAAATAGGTGGGCAGGGAAGTGGATGTGCTAGGATGCGTCAATGGGTGCCAGCCCAATGCGCTCTAAGGGCAGGGTTTTATGACACCATTAGTCTTGGGTATTGCCAGTACCCAAGGTCTTGCTGTGAACCTCCGTGAAACACAACAGTGGCCACCTTCTAGTGGTTCTGATTATGTCATGACTTTGAACATTGAAATACTGTATACAAAATTTAGTAATGACATTTCACTTATAATACCATATCTGTGACAAACCTACAACTGCTATACTCTCCTCAGCTCTCGGCATTCTGAATTTCCTCCTTTTATCTTTTATAAGACTTTTTTCTCTGGGGATGCTCTCCTGACTGACTAATTTGGGCAGGGTCATGCTGCTGCAAACCTTCAGCAATCCTTTCAACATTTGGCAGTGATTTGCTTTGTTCTCCTTTATCCCAAGAGGTAAATACCTGTTTCATTTGAGTTCCTCCTCTCTTACAATAAAGACAGATTCATATATCTTTCATCTGCTAATTTTGTAATTCTGCTTTATATAACTCTTCTCTTTCTCTGGACAAGAGAAAGCATAATATTATTTGACCCAAGTGTTATTTTTCTCCATTCTCAAACCATCCAACACTGTCAGTGAACTGCAGATGGAAGAGGTCATCCTTTCAAGCTTGAGTTTGTATTCTGTGTGTTATGAAGCTGTCTTTCACACAATGAAGTTCTTTTCCCTCTTCTATTTCACGTTACCTTAGTAATTAAACTTATCCATTACTCTAACATTCAGAAGTCTCAAGAGTTCTTCTGGTAATGGCATGTACTTGTCAAACTCTACTTCAAGTGGCAGATAGCCGTTGCTGTTCCAGGATTAGGTGATCATGTGAAAGTTTTCTCCCTCAATTAGTTTGGAATTTAAAAGTTTCAGAAGTTATGGGGAATAGGTTTTTAGGTGGCAGAGATTATAACTATTCTGCTGGGATGCATGGGCTAGGGAGCAGGGTGAAAGCTGATGAATTTCCTACTCTGACTCCATGCTAATGTCCATAAGATGCCAGCTTCTGCTGGTACAACTGTGTTGTTCACTGGGAATTTCATCTAAAAGAAAATTGAAAACAGACTTTCCTTTTCATTAGGAATTTGTTTCCTATGGAAAAAATTACCTATAAAGAAAAACCTTGAATACCTCAATTATTTTTTCTTTTGGGAAGAGAGAAAGAACTGAATATATTTTGTATACATTTTGCATGTGTATTATTGTCACTGTCTTATAACCTAATATTGTATCCTCTGATTGTTACTATGCAGGAATCCTTATGAAAAAGCCAGTCTCAGAGAACAATTACTGAACTGGGCTACGAAGGTAAGAGAGAGAGGAAAATGTCTCATCTGTGCATAGGTAACATCTTAAAAAAGAATCACTTCACATGTGGTGTTGTATCTAAAACAGTAGAAAACCCCCTTTTTTTTTTTGGTTTTTTTTATGCCTCTGGAATACATTTTCATTAGATGGTTTAAAGGTGACCAAGGGGTAAATAACTGATGGAGATTCGGCCACTGGTAGGCTTACACACTACTATTGAGCCTCAAGTTTTATTGAGGAATGTTTTGAATTGAGGTTTTGGACATAGAATCTTAAAATGGCTCTGAACATTAATATTTACATCAACATCATAAATGAAGAGAGCACAGAAGATTTTAAAAGTCAACCAGGCAATTTTTATCACCAGCATCAACTACAAACAGTAGGCATGCTTATTCTGACATTTCTCCTGTTCTGGTGCGTTTCATTTTGCTGAACTTGATAATATTATTTTAGGCTGAAACAATACCATGTAGGTCTAAAGATCAGAAAGCTTACTCGATGTAGTTGTGACAGTGAAGTGATGACTATATGATAAAAAAATGGAATAAGCAAGATTTCTGTTCATCAGGTTAACAAAAGGAACACAGTCTGTGTCACTGCAGGAGAATGACATGGAAATAATTGCATCTAATATTTGATAACATGGGACATGAGTCTATGTGTCATTCATACAGTGATAGTAACTTGAATGATGTTGAGTGCATCAATAAGATAATCAACTAGTAAAAATGTATGATAGCTGTATGAAAATGGGTTGTTAAGTAATTGAAACCCATTATTTTGAGTTAAGCCACTGCAGAAATGACCACACTGTGTGAGGCTTGTCACTACCATAAAGAGTTATGTTTATTATACACAATACCATGTACCTAATCTTAAATGAAGTTTATGGTTAAAAGTTGTTGAATGTGTTGGAATATTTTATCGTAGAGGAGGTAGTATTCAAAGCAGTCAATATACTTAATGGCTGAGCAGTCTACCTGAAACAGTAAAGAGAAGATTTGGGTCCCAAATGTAAGAGCCAATAGACAGACCTTGGCTGAAATAGCCAGCCACTTTCGATGAATATTAGGCTGGTAGATTTCTCACGAACTTTGTAATTTGGTAACTGTGAGTGTGAGATTCACCTGTAAACTATTTCTGTACTAGATACCCTAACAAGACTGGTTTTGTGTTGTATGTAAAGAAAGATCCAATTTGTCTTATTCTAATGTAGAGGTTTAAATTAGTTGTGATGAACTGCCTCCTAAGAGTGTTATTTTTCACCATTGCTTAAGGAAGAGTGTAGATAGATAAGTAAGTATTTTGTGCAGGGAGAAACCATTCTGCCTAACTTTTGATTAACAAACAGAGACAAAAAGATATTTGTCATCATTTGCCAGAAACTGGAATTTATTTCGGAAACAACCAAAGAGAATAGTTGTCTCCACTCCTGTAAACCAGTGCAGGATAGCCATGGAGGCTATGACTTCCTTCACTGAAGAAGCCAGTTGGTGTGCCATGAAGAAGGACAGAAGAAAGGAAGAAATCATCCTGTTATTAAATTGCTAAGAATATCCTCAATAAATATCTGTCTGACTCCAAAATACGTCCTTTGTAAATGTCTTTGCTGTCAGACACAGTTTCCCATATGTTGACTTCTACTTTCCTTTTCTTCTCATAAATTTTACTGTCTTCTCTTTTAACTTGTTGTGGATGGGAGGGTTCATTCCAAGAGTGTGCATTCACACAGAGCCTTGCACCACAGAGCCTCAAGCTGCAGGTGTAATGCAAATGTATATTAATAACTAACAGTACACAAATTCCTCCTGTGAACAGGGAGATCAGGGATATTCAGGAAGCAGATACTCCTCTATTGGGCTGTGCATAAACTGCATAACTGAGACCTTAGTTAACAAAAATAATAATGGGCAAGTCATGTTGTGTTTTGTAGCTCATCATGCAATTTTCAACTGATGAAATTGAGGAGAAGCTTCAACCTAGATCTGAAAAAGTTGCTTTGCAGTACTGAGGTGCACTGTGAAAAAATTTAGAGAGCTGTGCAACTGAATTATTAGGTAATGTACCTGAAGGAAGAGTACATTTTAACGAAAATGTTAGCAAAATGACAATTTAGGAATGCTGATCCTCATACTTCATGGAAGCGTACAATATTTTTGATTGCAAGGGACCTTTGTAGATGCTCTAGTCCAACATCCTCCTCAAAGTGGTGCTGGTTTTGTAATTGTTCAGGACTGGAACTCAAGATGAACATTTAACAGCATCCCTGGGCAACTTGTACCATTCCTGTGCTTGAGTGTTTCCATAATGAAATTTGTTTTCCTTGTGTTTAGTGAGAACTACTTTGTTGCACCTTATGATCATGCCCTCTTTTTCTTCATGGAGCATATCTGTGAAGGGTCTGCTGCAGTGTCTTCTGTAGTTCACTGTTAGTTGAGAAGAGCAATGAGATCTTCCCTAAGCTTTTTCTATTTGGTCTAGGCAAATTCAGGTTTCTCAGCCTTTGGTGACATATCATGTGCTCCAATCTCCTGCTCATCTCAGTGCTGCTTTGTTGTATTATTTTCACTTCATCCATACCTCTTATAAATCAAAGAGCTCTATGCTAAATAAAGCCAAATGTGGACTACAAGTGCTAAAGAGCTGTCAATAATTTTTTCCCTTGACCTTTTGACAATTCAGCCCACTACTTGGTTATTTTTTTATCAATATAACAATGGTTTTCACTACTTGTTTATGTAGTTTTGATTTATTTAACTTATTACTAAACATAAATAGTCACGATATTGAAGAATGCAACACGTTAAAGAGGAAGCATGTGTATAAAAAAAAGTCTTTTTCCCAAGGTTTCACAAACCGAAGTAGTCTCTGATGGTTAGAGTATAACTTTTAATGAGGTGAAGGCTAGGACATATTTTTCTATAGAGCAAACCTTTTTTTCTTTCTTGCCTTCCAGGAGAGAAGTGGATCCTGATTTCTTACTGTAATGTTTCCTTCATAATTGTAATTTTCTGAGGAATTCATACTGATTCATGGAAAGGTCAAACTAAAGAATTCCCTTTCCCTGTAGAGATCTAAGATATTGCAGAGCCATATGGCAGACTTTGCCTTGAAAGAATAGTAGTATATAGGAAATATTTATGCCTTCCAGCAGGTTATAAATATCCCATAATTCTTTGCAAAGCAATGAAAAACTTTGGGCTCTGAGGTCATTAGAAATAACCAATCAGACATTATTTTAGCTCTTCTTTATATTTTTCCTTCAGTGCCATGTAGAGAGAAACAGATCATCATTCATTCGTCAAAGAATTTCTGTCTGTGTTTGCTTTATAACTTTTTTTCACGTTTTACATTAATATCTACGTTAACTTACATAGTAAATATCTGTACTTTTGGCCAGCACTATGTCTCATAAAAATATCTATAAAAGTGAGAAATATTATGTGTGGCAAAACAGTATTTAGAAAAATACAACGAAGACTTGAATATCCAGTGAGAACACCTTACTGTGGAGGATTTCTCAAGACATCTCTTGATTATAAAAGCAATCAGGTAGAAGAAGGATTCTTACAGAACATATCTCTGATTACTGCCTCTTTCTCTGGGATCTTTTGTATGTGTCCTCTGCCTAGCTATGTTTTTCCCAGTTCCCCTTGTTGCAGTGCTCTCCACTTTATAAGTTGGAAGTTTATAAGATAGAGATGCAAAAAGAGCTCACAGAGTAGGAAAGGCATGGCTGGCAAGGGATCAAAGCCAATATAAAACAATAAAATTAGGGACAAGGAAGAATTGCTTCATAGATCTGTGGTAGGGTCATAAGTGTTTTTCAGCCTGTATGTTTGAAGTTGAAAGAACTTGCAAAAAAGATATAGCTGTAGTGAAACATGCACATTTTCAGGTGATCAGCAGAATGGAAATGCAATGATAAAGGTTTCAGATTTTTACTTCAAAAGCGTAGCTTGCTTTATAATCCTGGTCAGTGTGGTCCTTTTAAGAAGGCTTTTGGGGAAATAATTCCTCAGTTATTTTCAAAGGAGTTTGAGATGATTTTTTTTGGTCAAATACAGATTAAAGAAGTAAGAAGTTGAGCTCGTTAATATTATCCACATACATACCATATAAATTTCTTATTTGTTACAAAGAAGAAGTAAGTACACATTATGTGGTTAAGGAAATTACACTAATGTGCAAAATTACCATGAGATTTATAGACTTAACGAATACGCATCACAGAGAACATTAGTCAATAGAATGTGATTACATTTCACATAACTAAGAAACAGAGTCACAGACAACATTAGAAGAGCTTTGAGATCAAGAAAGGACTTTTAATCCAACAAATGGCTCAGAGTTAAAGTGACAATTGAGTGTTGAGGAAAAATGAAAGGGCCAAATTCATCTCAGGTGTGACTCAGTGGAAATCAGCATAATTGGTCCTGGAATTAATGTCATCTAAAATGTCTTATAATGTATAAAATGATGACCAAAAAGTATCCACATTACATGTAATTGTAAAAAGACATTTTATAAAGGAAATCTCTTTGCGTCCACCATCTATATTCAGACACGTTTTCTCTTTTCTGCAAACAGAGCTGATGACAGAAAAAAACCCTGACAAAATTAAAAAAAAAAAAATCCTTTGCCAAATGAGATCAGAGCAGAGAATTAGTGAAGTAACACAATAAACTTAGCCTGGTATGATATATAAATTGGGCCATTAATGTAAATGGTACTTCATTAATTACTCCATTTTCATCATGACATCTCTATTTGTCTGGGCAGTGTGAGTCTGGATTTTTTATGATATTCACTAGACTTCACCTGATATAATGACTTGTCTGAATAGAACATGCAGAATATGAATTAAAAATTGTCTTTCAAATTCTGGGTTATCCATCTAAGACTAGTGTCAATTAGTAGCTCCTGTGCATACCTGCGGACCTGTGGGTACGGAAGCATAATGCAGCCACATGTTACAGAAAACAGAAATATTATTACTATATAATGGTGCACAATTGGGCAGATTGCACTAGAATTCTGATCACTCAGATTTTATAACAGAAAAAGGTTGTGGAAGTAAACTATACATTTGGGAAACTAGCCTTTTTTTGGCTAATTTTAATAAAATTGTAATCCTCTGTCCCTTAGATAGTAGAAATCAGCAAAATGATCATGACGAAAGTGTAGTGGATATCTTCTTTTATTTAGCCTTCCAAATAATATTACGATTTTAGAACATTCTTGGAAATCTTACCTGTAAGAATTTTAGTAACAACATTGAACAAACCTGAGCACTTCTCACAGGTAAGGTCATTAGAAAGAATATTCTTTTCCACTTAGAACATCATCCTCCTGAACTGGGTTCATTCTTCTAAACTGGATTATGAAAGTACTATTATTGGTATTGGTAACATATTAATACATCATCCTTAAATTAATCTATACATTTATGGGTATGTACCTTTCTTCAAGGTGACGAGCACTGCAGAATGCCATAGAGGGAAGATCCTTTTAACATATTTCAGGTATCAGTGGAGTTTTCTTCTGCCTTTTAGTGAGACAAATTTTGTCCTTTGCATGCACTGGTGTTGACTGTTTTCTTGGACTCTGTTTCCTTCCCTCACATTTAGTCTTAGATCCCTATTATCTGACATTCCAAATCATCCTATGCTTCCAAACTCATACAAAATTAACGTCTATGGCCATAATTTCATCAGCCTTCATACACCCCAGGCTGTAAGGTATAATTAAACCCTTGATAAATTTTTTAATGAAAAGAATGAAAAATAGAAAAAAGTAAGAACATTGATGCAAGTCAAACAATATTACTTGCCCTGCCAGATTCCCATCTAACAGATTTTAACCAAAGATCTACAACTGAAACACTAGGAACTGTTGGCTACACACCATTTCTTTACAAACGAAATGAAACTTTGGGATTTGCAAACACTTCTGTAGGTATGTAAAATTTCTCTGAATAATTACTACTATCTTACAAATCACAGTGAGCAAAACATAGTAGTTCTTTAAATCGTGTTCTGTCATTATTTCTCTGATCTACCTTTTCTATTCCATATAGTGATAGTTGTAGGCGATGTAAAATAGACTGTGTAGTCTTTGTTTTTCAGTAATAATAATAGGAAACAGATGGTTATATGCTTGTGGTGTTTTATTTCTTTGTGGTTTCTTTTGTGTGCTTTTTTGTTTTGTTTTTGTTTGTTTGGTTGGTTTTTTTGTGTGGTTTTGGGGGGGGCGGGGTTTTTTTTGTGGTTTTTTTTTTTTTTTTTTTTTTTTTTTTTTTTTTTTTTTTTTTTTTTTTTTTTTTTTTTTTTTTTTTTTGTTGTGGGTGTTGGTGTTGTTTTTTTTTTAGTTTGGATTTTTTCTTTGGAAGAAAACTGTAGTCCCAAAATCAGATTTCACTTCGCACATCTTTATTAATGTAGTGATATATAGGAGGTTTGTCTTTTCTCTGATTTTCCTTAGGAATTTTGCACAGAAAACAATTCAGGAGGCAGCATGAGACAAAGCAGGTTGTTCTATGAGGAAATTAGTTCAGTGGGAAAAGGATAAGTGTATGTTCTGGGATAGTATCTTGTATGTCATTCCCTTTCTTACATTCTTCTCTAGGTATTAACAGGGATTTGGCATGCAACAGACCTATCTCAATGACAGGATACTGGGCAAGATGAATTTTTGGCCTGATCTAAACTGACTGTTTTTATTTTCCTTAAATTTTAGGGTGCCATAAATTTTGAATATGGCCACTATAACAATTTTTGGCCACTATAACAATTTTTGGCCACTATAAAAATTTTCGTTTTGTTTTGGCTGGGTTGACAAAAACAGTGGATTGTAATAATAATAATGGGGATTGTAATACAACACAGCAAAATGGTGGCTCCTGAACAGGAATCCCTCCAGTTTGGAAGAAGAATATTGTGTGGGTAAAATGTCCCAGAGAATCTTGTTTAGTTGGGAGAGAAACTATTTATTCTCTTGTAAATAATGTATTTCTGGTCTTTTTAATAAGCTTTCTCAATACTTTTAAGAATCTTACCACTGAAATTTACTATGTCATCTCCTACCTTCTGCTGACAAGATCTGATTTGTGTGTCGGCAATATTGAAACCCTGATATTTGCTTTGAAGGCCAATGTGCCATGTTGTACAAATTAATGAATGAACATGGCCTCTCCCTCTCTCCTAAAGAAAGAGCAAATTTTTGATTTTTTCCCTCAAGAATAATTAAGAAAGAGCTTCAGTTACGCTTCATAAACTACCTACTACATGTCTTCCTCTTTTTTTTTTTTTACAGTCTGTGATGTTTGCTGCAGCACTCACATCACTTTCTGACATTCCTTTGCAAGGAGCGCTTGTTTGGTGAGTACTGGGCTTGAAGTAGTTCTTGAGAACTGAAAGCCTCATGGATAAAATAGTCCCTTCCGTGTCAGATCTAGGTGCAAAATGTCATCCCTTTTTGTGATCTGAGCAATCAACTGAGATTACAAATATTTTGGGGGATTCACATCTTAAGCTGAATTGTTTCCTGGATATGTCAGTTTCTTCACTGATTGATGAGGAGTGCAGAGTAAGTACACCCTATACCTACTGCATACAAAAAACTTAGGTTTTCTAGCTGGAAATTTAAGAGATGTTTGTACCTCATGTCTAGAGGGAAATGCCTACTGCACTCTAGCTAATGGGTTATTCATGTGTAATAACTTGTTAATAAATAAGTATTAAAAAAGTTCTATAACATTGGTCAAGGCCAGGTTGGAGCAACCTGGTTTAGTGAAAGATGTTCCTGCCCATTGCAGGGGTGTTAGAACGAGATGATCTTTAAGAATACTCCCAGCCCAAACTATCCAATGATCCTATGACTCTGGGACAGAAATAATAATGCTTCTTTGGTTCAGTCCAAAACACATCTACAAGCACAGCTTTCTCCATTCCTTGGTGAACTTCAGTGCTGTTGAAGTCTTCATTTAAATCTATTTTATTTGAACCCTATACTTCATAAAAAACTATGTACATTACTCCTGAATCAACTGTGTGTTCCTGAAAATTAGGATATTCTGGGGCAGCTGTAAAAGGTATATATTTCAGACAGAAAGAAAGAAGGGGCATTTATTTCTGATACACTCATGGCAAATTGTTTGTAATACTTTGGTGAAATATAGCTTTGATTATGTGTATACGTGTATCTTCTGGTTATATGTGATTCAGTTGTTATTTTCCAATGTGAAGAAAATATCACTCTGCCCCTACATCTAATTTTCCCAAATTGCATAAGCTCTAGGCTTCTTTAAATCTGAAATTCAATAGTGTTACTTAAAAATAAGTATTCCTTCCTTATAGAGGTTCCAATTCAGACAGAAGATGGCAGCTCTCCCTTTTCAGTGTTCTAAGCCTGGGGATTATCTCAGAAACAAATTAGACTTCCTGGCTCTGTGTTTCTTGTTTACAAATGCTGTATACATTGACATTTAAGAATTTTGGTGTACATACATCACGTCATAAAATTAAAAGCATTTATGTCTCGCAGAATCCTGGGTGAGATCTAAATTGTTGTGCACTCTACTGGCTGTTGTACAGTACTTCAAAATATGCATCCTCTAAAAATTCCCGTTCTGGTTCCCTCATTGCTTTGCTACCCATACTTTTGCTAATCATGGCAGACTTTCTTGAGTTTGGAGCAGGAATCCTTACTGAAATACAATTTAGCCATTCTACTCTTATGTTTTTATGTTTTGTAGACAGAAGTATGGGGTGATCTAACATGCTTTGAAGGTGAACTCTATAGATTAGATTTCTTTTAGGAGATACCTTCTAAAATCCTGTTTAACAATGTTTAATACTATTAATACTAAGCAACAATGAAGAATTAAAAAAAAAAATAAGGAAATAACAAATTACTTAGAAACTGGAAGTACCAAACGTATAAGATAGAAGAAATCTTTGAAGGTAAGCCGAAAGAAAATGTGATTAACACTGATGAAGCAGAATAGTTCCAAGTATATGTAATTTCTGAGCCAAATGCTTTATACAAGGTGGAAATTGAACTTTCAAGACTCCTGTTAACACTTTACTCTTATGCTTTATCAAGGTGAGAAAATAAAAAAAAAAAAAAGAAGAAAAAATTGCATAGTAATAAGTCTGTTTTAAATGTGGTCATGTGTCAACACTGCTGAATGACATCACTCAGGTAAAGTAATTAGGGGATTACATAATGATTAATTTCTAAAGGCTGGCAAATAATAAGGTGAGATACCCTTTGTGGGTTAAAGCCTTAAAAGTTTTATACTATATTCTCAGTCTCCATTTTGTTTGTAACTTTTATGGAAATCTGCACTCTATATTTGTAGAGATATTTTATGCACTCCCACAATGCAAATCCTTTTCATTATGCACTGCTAACAGAAAAAAAAATTCCCCAGAGAGCTGCCCTTGATCTTACTTCAAAATGATAAATCTGTTTTCACGTCATTGTTCTTTGTTGCAACAGTAACAAATTTCCCTTCAGCCCATATGGTATAACCTCTTCACAGAATCTCTACAGCTATTTCTGCTAGAGACTATTGCGCGTGCTTGTAATATAAGCCATCATAAAATAAAGATTTGACTATTTTTATTTATGTTCTGTCCAGCAAATTATAAAAAACGGCTCAGTGGTCTTGTATTATAAATAGCAAAAACCAAGAGTGTAAATTGTATAGATAAACGGCCAATAAAGAAGTAATATTATCAGACAAATGCAATTCTCACTGACCTTTTTAGATTTATGTAAAAGTAGCTGATCAGATTAACTTAGTTGATTCATATGTATGGTTTTTAAAATCTGACTATTTTAAGTGCTATATAAGCGTTTCCCTATATTCTCAACTCATACAATTAAATAAGAGAGAGCAGGTCCAGTGTTCAAACTTTTTTAAGTGTTTTGATTCTTCTGGGCTTGCACATTTGAAATACTCATCCTAACCTCAATGGTATACATTTGTTTTTTGTTGATGAAATATAAATATTCTGTTAAAATATCCATAACGTGTCTGACATTTACCTGTAATCATGAATTAGGGATATATCTGATAATAAAAGTAGCAATATTAGTCATGTGCTTGACAAAGTGTAAATTACAGCATTAACGAAAGAGCTAAATCTTTTCCTAAGAAAGAAAAAAGCAAGTAGCTGACTCTGAAGCTGTTGAAAAGTTGCTAAGCCACTTCAGGTTTTTGAGCCACATCACGCACAGTGTAGTACAGACAGATTACTGAGGAAGAAATGGCCATATCTCTTAGGAATCTGAAATTTCTTCTTTATGTTTCTTTTCTGGAATAATCTAAATTTGGTGGGCATCCAACAATATTGCAATATCTATTTGTCTAATCATTTCTTGGAAAAAGGATGAAATTTTGTCTATCAGGGTGAGATTTTTCCATTTGGTAAGTTGAGGAAAACTGTTGTCTGCATTTGAGAATTTAAAGCTATTGGTCAGCAAGGTTGCTGTATTCTGAATCACAGAATATTCTGAGTTGGAAGGGACCCACAAGGATCATTGAGTCCAACTCTTAAGTGATTGTTCCATACAGGGATCAATTCCACAACCTTGTGGTATTAGCACCATGCTCTAGCCAACTGAGATAATCTCAGAGTCATGTGTATGTACTGTTGCTAATGAGAGTTTAATTATTGCCAAACTCTCAAAAATGTATAGAAGTGCTCTTTTAGTGCTGAATCTGAAGAAAAATAAAATTAAAATATTTCAACTTTATAAATATATATGTATGTATGGCTCTCACTCTTTTTCTTTGTTTTCGTGGTTTTATTTTTGATGTATTTAATGTGTATTTAATGTGATCAATATTTGCAAAACAATATAACTATGCTATTTGATACAAGAGGACCTGTAAGTCAGAGATTTATTAGAGGTATGTAGTTATTCATTTAAAGAGAAAGCATTTTGCTTGGGAGGAGAGAAAGAATTTTTTTTCCCCTTAGAAAAGCATGTAGGCAAAAAACTAGCCAGTATCTTCTCTATTCTGTTCCCTTGTTCCCCTCTATGCTGCTATGCCCAAAAAAATGTGAAAAGAAAATTATTCCCTGAAGACAGTCAGATATACATACTGCTTTGCTGCCTCTGGAAGATAGCTCCACAACCAAATGTCTTCAGCAAAGACTGCTTTATCACCAGATACCACTTTCTTCAACCTAACTAAATTCTGTCACCAATATTTTTCTGGAGAGATTTGATTGCTTGATTACTTTTTCCTAGACAAAATCTAAACTGTCACTGGAGCAGACTGAAACCTGAGTGCCTCATTACCCAATATCTTACCAACTATCTTGCTAAGTAGGTTGCAAGTACCGTATGTATCATCCTTGAGAATGGAAAATATTTATATTTTCCTATTATTCTTTAAATAAAAAAAATAAGGTGTTTAAAGAACGTGAGCAATAAAATATTAATAAATGTCCCTATATTCCTCAAATATAAATGTCTTAAATTATTCAAATATTCCTTGTTGAATGCCTTACCTTTTGCCTATAGGATATTTAAAGCAAGGCTATTTCCAGCTTAGTGTTTGGAGATGTTGTTCCCCACTTAAAATAATTTAATGCTCTTTGTACTAAAGTGAGAGAACCATTCTTTAGCCAATTGGCTAATATGTTCATGTAAATTCTCGCCCCTTCTCTCATGACTTTATTTACCAGAATTGTTGTGTCAAGAAGACACACTGAAAGCTTCTTTTAACCTTCCCAAATATTCCATAGCTTACTGGTTTTGAGTCTGATCTTACAGGTGGCTGTCAGATATTCAAATGTTCCTTATGAAAAGTGGACACCAAGTCTTGGTCTTTGTCAGTTTGTAGCACCAAAGCTAAGGAACTAAAGACAGCTTAGAGAAAGCTTTTTGTTCAATTTCTCAGTTACAGTGCATTATCCATTCTATGTTTGAAATGATGAATGAACTTGTGTAAAAATATTATCTCATCATATAATTATGAGCTGCATCATAAAGTATAGAGTGAAGAGAGATGAATGAAGATTCCAGCACTTCATAACTTCTGAATTCTTCATTTTCCTACTTGACTAGTGTGTTTCTTTAGTAGTATCTTTTTGTAGCGTTACAATACAAGGATAGGTGGTGATAATAGATTGGTGGGTCACATCCTGCTTCTTCAGGGACAGTATTAGACACACAGCATGTTAGGGAAGTATAGGATTTTAAAAATTCCCCACATTTTATGTAAATCATATCACTGAACTGAAGAAGTCCAGAGAGCTTTAGTTTGTGACTAACCAGCATCAGACTGTGGAGGACAAAATTCCCAAGCATTACCTTCTCTTGATCACTTTTGTGGTATTTTAAATCCCTAATAAACCAAAGCTAGTAAAGGGACACTTACTTTTCTAATTTCTTATGGAAAAGGCTCTCTTGACTCCTCTTTCTAAAAATATACAGCAGTTGACCATTACAGTTTACAAAAAGGTTTTGGGGGTGTATCTTTGTTTATAATTGTAGAGATCATTCCCTTCCTGCCTTTACCCAGGCACTGTTATAAGAATATGCCGCAATCCCTGAAAATCAGAGATATTACTTGATTTAATAATTGCTTCAGTAATTGACATTACTAAGATGAACACTTAATAGCTCACAACAAATCAAGTTGAAACCAATGATTTTGTTTCTTACAATATAAAAAGCATCATCAGCTTTTAAAAATATCTGACGTAAATCTTCAGGATTAGGGGTCTTGAAGCTACTTTGTAATTCTAGTATGTTTTTATTTTATTATTATTTTTCTTTACTTTACTATATTTTCTTTTATTTTAGATTTTTAGCTAAAAAGCCTGTGATGAGAGGTAAAGGCAAAACTGCTACTGTAGATTAATGAATGTGAATCCAGAAAGAATTTTAGAAATCAGATTGATAGTATGGACAGAAGACAAGAACAATCATAAGCACTTGAGATTTATGTTTACAGGCCTATGACACTGCATCACTATAAATAACTGGAGATTATTCTTTTTATTTTATTTTATTCATAAAACAACAGTGATGAAATAAATTATTATGTTTAACAAGTATTTAATTAACTTCTCTAAAAAGCTACAAGTCACATTTTGTTAAAAGTTCTCTCATATTCTTAAATGCAATTATCTAAAAACTATCAATCACTTTTATTAGTTAATACTTGAAACTGCATGCATATCCAATATAATTATTAACGCCAATCCATTTACCGGTTCATTTGAGTCTGTCTATGCATAGTTATGTGTGACATTTTGAAAGGAAGCACCATTTTCATAATGAAACAACAATATCTTTTTTCTCGAGATCAACAAAAGATTTATTCATTTTAATTCTGTTGCTTATCTACCTACTTTATAACTTCTATGAATAACAGAATCTGTGTGGTAAGAGAAGATATAGTTGACACTCATAAATTGGTTTTCCTTTAAAACTTTCACTACAGTACAAAGTTAGGACAAAATAAAACCACTTACAGAAATATATGAAAAAGAACCACTTCTCAGAGGTGAGAAAGTTAATTTCTTGAGGCCTACAGCAAGCAGACTAGATTTTGCACTGCATCTGTTGATCAAAGAACAGTGTTAGGTATCCTTTTTCAAAAACTAGTATTGCAGAATGGAAATTCATGGGAAAAAAAAGTCCTACAAGTGTTTAGAACTTTGAAGATGGTTTGGGAACTCAATTGCTTAACCAGAACTTCAGGCAGAAGAGAATTTTTCCCTGTTAAGCCTCAGACTTGGTTTAAACATTGAAGAGGTCACTTGGGCCAGGTTTAAAAAAACCACATATGTAGTTAGATTTCCAGTGTGGTTTAGAAGTCCTCATTTGACCTAGGTCAATTAAGAGATATGGACATATAAAAATACCAATTTATCTTCTGTCTAGTGCTTGAGATATGTATGTGGATCTGAAGGTGCTTTCCCCTCTAAAGTTCCTCAAGTGCCTAGAGTTTTTCCCACATGGAGAAATAAATGGTTTGGTCTTCAGAGGGCTGAAAACTATACATGCTGGGATCTGAAACTTAGTCATTCCTTTTTGTCAGCTGCAAATATAGGAGGATACTGTAGATGTTCCTAGATGAATCTAACATGCTTTGTCATCCAAAATGCAGAAAAAAAGACATTATAGTCTGTATTCTGCACCAATAATTATTTATGCCATGTGGTAAAAAACAGTCTATCTTACAGTGTTCTCTATTTATCACTTAGTCACTGCTCAGTATATTGGATATCTTTATTTCTTCTTTATTAATGTAAGTGAACAGGACTGGAAAAGGAACAAGCAGACATGTAAGCATGAGGGGTGGATTTTTATGGAGAATACTGGGAGTTAGAACTTTTATGAACCCTAAACTCTCCTTATAGTAAATACAGGGAAAGATGGATTCATCTTTTAAAGTACACTTTCAGAATAGGTCCCTCAGCCTTTGGAATTTGCTTTTATTATTTTTCATAGAATCACGGAATGGTTTGGGTTGGAAGGGACCTTAAATATCATGTAATCCCAACTCCTTCATTGTGGGAAGGGAGGCCATTCACTATATCAGGTTCCCCAGGGCCTCATCTAACCTGGCCTTTAACACTGCCAATGATGGGGCATTCACAGCTTCTCTGGGAACCTGTTCCAGTGATTCACCACCCTCACAGTAAAGAATTTCTTCCTACCATCTAATCTAAATTTCTCCTCTTTTAGTTTAAAACCATTACCCCTTGCACTATAACTATCTGCCCACTCTCTCATTTTTATAAGCCCCCATTTAAGTGCTGAAAGGCTGCCCAAGGTCTCCCCAAAGCCTTCTCTTCTCCAGACTGAACAGCCCCAGCACTCTCAGCCTGACTTCATAGATGTGCTCCAGCCACCTGATTCCCTTCATGGCCCTCCTCTGGACCCAAGCCAACAGGTCTTCATCTTTCTTGTGCTGAGGACCCCAGAGCTGGATGCAACACTCCAGGTGAGGTCTCACAAGGGCAGAAGCACCTCTCTCGACCTGATGGCCATGCACCTCTTGGTGCAGGCTGGATGTTCGCCTAGAAGGCCAGGCTTCTGGGACATGGCCGTATACTTGTTGACTCACATGGAATTTTTCATCCACCAGAACCTCCAAGTCTTTCTCTGCAGGACTGTTGTCAGCGAGTACTTTCTTCTCCCAGTCTTTACTCATGCCCCTATTCAGGTGCAACATTTGCATTTGGACTTCTTAACCTTCATAAGGTTCTTCTGGGCCCACCTTTTAAGTTTGTCCAGGTCCCTCTGGATGGCATCCCTTTCTTTTCCTATGTCAGCTGACTGCTCAGCTTTGTGTCATCTGCAAACCTGCTGAGGGTGCACTTGATCCCACCATCTGCATCACTGATGAAGGTGAACCACCCAAAGCTTTCAGGGACACTGCTCATCATTGCCTCTACCTGGACATAGAGCCATTGACCAGGTCTCTCTGGCTGTGTCCATCCAGCCAATTCCTTATCCACTGAATAGCCCACTCATCAAATCCATATCTCTCCAATTTAGAGATAAGGATATTGGGTGGGCCCATGTTAAAGGTCTTACAGAAGTCTAGGTAGATGACATTATTCAGTCTTTCATTGCCAACCATTGCAGTCACTCCTTCATAGAAGCCACCAGATTGGTCAGGCACAGTCTGTTCTTGGTGAGGCTGTTCTGGCTGTTGTGTATCACCTCCTTGTCTTGCGTGCTTTCATGAGGATCTGCTGTATGATCTTAGGCCCAGAGGCAAGGCTCACTGGTCTGCAGTTCCCTGGGATTTCCTTTCTCTCCTTTTTAAAAATAGGACTGATATTTCCAGACAATAGTGATTTTGCCTGACTGCCATGACTTTTCAAATTTGATGGAGAGTAACTTGGCAACAACATCAGCCAGGTCCCTCAGGACCCTGGGATGCATCTCATCAGGCCCCATAGACCTGTGCCTGTTCAGTTTAATCAGGTGGTCTTGAACCAACTCTTAACTTTCAGTGGGGGGACTATACTCCTCACCTGGAGATTCAGAGACTTGAGAGATATGGGAAGTCTGGCTGCCAGTGAAGACTGAGGTGAAAAACTCATTTAGCATTTCAGTCTTCTCCACATCCGTTGTCACCAGTTCTCCCATCTTGACTGTTGGAGATTATACTCTCCTTTGCCTTTCTTTTCTGTACTATGTACTTCTCGTTATTCTTCATATTTTTAATTTATTTTTGGTTGTATTTGTAGAAATAAATGAAATTTAAATACAACCTTTATATGGTTATCAAGATTTGGGAAATAATTTCCCTATGAATTCCAATTTTTTCTAAGTGCCATCCCCATTAAACTTCTTTTCTTTATATAAAATATCAGTATGATTTTTCCCAAAAGCATTATGTTCCACTGTATCAAATTAAAATGCTATTTGTTTATTTCATATTGTTATCATATAGCACCCTTTCTGCCTTTTAAAATAACTTGACTGTGTTCAGCTACATAACCCACTGGCAATAATAATTGAGAAAAAGAGATTTTGTGTAGGTTCTTTTTTGTTTCAGCTTTTAACAACATTTTTTTTTTTAGTATCATCTACTGTTAAGGAATTTAAGAAGCAATACAAATTTTCAGTAAATATATTATGAAAAGAAACATCAAAGGTGCTGTGAGCTCCGAAATGTCAGTTCAGAATCTTGGACAGATGACTTCCATTTTGTATTGCAGTAGTAAATTTACGTTCCCTATGAATAGTTTTTATGCTTTTTGAAAAAAAATTATTATTTAATTATAAATCAGTAAAACACACTGTATGTATGTAGACAGAATGCTGCAGAAATGTTAACTAAGACATTCTATTGTTACACACCTGAAAAAAGGACAAATAAGTACTGTCACTATTTCAGGCCTAGGAAGAACATACAGAAAAAAAAAAAAAAAAAGAAATGCTCAAATGTTTCTTACAAAACCCAGTGAAGAGAATTTAAAAAGAGACCGTAAGGACATTTGTTTGTTAATACTGGATTCAATTCCCATGAAATAGAAATGCAGAGGGGTTCAATACCTGCATTTAACAACAACTTTCACATATCTTATGTCTCTTCTCCCACATGTCATGCATTAGCCTTTGGAATAAGGGTCTGTTCTGACTCAATTTGAGGGCAAATAAGTGTTGTACCCTACATGTCCATAAGGACTATGCTGCTCCTGTTTTGCCTTGGGGTTCAGTGCTTGCCTTCCTCTTGTGTTTTAATGTTTCATTCTAAATTTAATGCTTCTGTGCTACACCAGATGGACGGCTCTGCAGATGGAACTTCACTTTTTAAATTATAGAAGTAGCACAGGTAGAAAATGAGCAATAGTCAAGAAGCTTCCCTCACATAGCCTTTCACACATGCTAGTACACAGGGACATTTAGCAAGGTGGTAATTCTATATTCATATTCCTTCCAGTCTTGGCTTTTGTGGTAAATACGCCAAAATGGCAAGAAATGAACTTGTTCAGGGAATATCAGTCCTGCTGGGACTGGTTTGAGAAATGCAACTGGAGGAATGAACTGAAAGCAATTCTGGTAGTTCCACACTGTCCTAGTTAGAACAGCTGGGACCAATTCATCACTGGATAGGTGTAACCTAAATCTATGTATTCTATAGCCT
>JAWMRA010000001.1:59067833-59084400 GCA_035584735.1 Pseudotriccus pelzelni | reverse complement strand
AGTATCCCTGGCTGGAATCGAACCCAGGCCTCAGCGGTGAAGGTCCTGCGATCTAACCACTAGGCCACCAGGGGCTCACAAACAGTGAAATAGAAAATCAAATTATAGCACTGATTAGTTGTACAGAATGCTCTTACAGTTTTGATTCCTTCTTCTCAGCAAAGATGTCA
The DNA here is from genome assembly GCA_035584735.1 of Pseudotriccus pelzelni. Taxonomy (NCBI): domain Eukaryota; kingdom Metazoa; phylum Chordata; class Aves; order Passeriformes; family Tyrannidae; genus Pseudotriccus; species Pseudotriccus pelzelni. The sequence continues at coordinate 59,084,230 of JAWMRA010000001.1, read as the reverse complement.
AGATGCCAGCAAAAGATGGTCCTAAATGTTCAGAGTAGAAAATGATTGACTGAAGTGAGGTATGATACAGACACAGGAAATCAGGAAAATCATAATTAAGTGAAAGCATTTCATACAATTTAAAATTAAACCATAGATATCATTTTCATAGGATTTGCAGAATATGACTTAATTTAAAATTACTGGGGAAAACTCTGCAATAGCTATTAAATCCACAATGCAGATGCAACATTTTGATTAGGAACCTCCCACACATCACCATACTGACATTGATGACAATTAATGGGAGAGAAATATCAACTTAATCTTGCCCCATTTTCTTATAGTTTTCCCATAGGCATTTTTCCTGGCCACAGTCAGAGGAAGGACAGATTACACAGATCATTGTTATGACCTCAGGAAGATTGTTCTTTCAATCTTATGGTGCCCACCTGTATATAGCTACTAGTACCTTTCCCCCCCATATCTAACTTCTTGAAAACCTATTCTGGTGATATAATTTTTTTTCTCTGTTTTTTCTAATAGCTAGGGTATATTTGATAATAGCAAAAATAAACATGACTCATGATACAGATGCATAGAAATTTTTGTGTAGATCCTAATCCTGGGGTAGTGGAGAATTAGGGGAACTACCATAAATACCCATACTATAATTAAAATTCAAAGACCACTGCCTTTAAGAAACTTGAGGGATCAGATTCATTGTCTTTGAGACAACTACCTATGAACATAAAATATTTATATTGTATGTGTATGTGTTAACTTGTATGTTATGTTAAGCCCTATATTGATTTTTTTTTCTCATATATTGAATGCTGAACACAATCTCTTTGAACTGGAGAATATCTGAAGTTACTATTATATAATACTTGTGCTATTTTGAATAAGGTTTTATATCTTAAGACACTCGCAGGCATTTCAAAATCAAAAAGCATCTGCAATACAGCTAATGGAGTGTTGAACTATTTTCTGTTTTCGGGAAGATACAGAGAAAAAAAAAAGAGACCCTGAAGGTATCAAAAATGGAATGTGCATAATTCAGAAGTCCACCTTTGGCCTAACACTACAGGTACTTCAACTGTTCTAGGTCAGGTCTTGCAGTTAGCTGGTCTGATTTGGGAGACCCCATTTACAAACTTTTATATACTTCAGTTCTATACAAGGGTCTTTCTTTGGAATTTTTTCTATTGGCTCTTGATTTAATTAACTGATTTTCCATTTTAATAAAGTTTGAAAATGATATTTTTAATGTTTTAACACAGATTTTTTTATTTCTGTAAGAAAAGTAGATTATTTCTTTAACTTTGTGAGTAGCAAAGATGTTACTTGAGATAAGAAGAAACTGAAATAAAGAATTATCTCTGGCTCCACACTTTGATGCTATGAGCAAAATTAGGAGATTCTTGAAGCTGACACATACTGGTAGATTTACAGCTCTGCTGTAATTGGTGAAACAGTTGACAAAACATGTTTATACAGAACTCATGAAAAAAAGACATTTTTTTCTTCATGGAATCAGTGTTCATCATATTTTTTTCATTTTTTTCATTTTCAATATAGCAAGAGATAGACATTGACAAGTTTTACAAAGATGTTTTGACAGAGGAACAAAATTATTAGCCTTCTTGGTAAGAAGCAGAAGTTACTCGGTTGTAGTAAGATGCTTTTAAGACTCTTCTGTAAAAATAAATACTACCCAATAGGCTAAATGAGGTATATAGGGATATATGATTCTATCCCAGAAGCTTTTTAATAATTGTAATTTTCACTGGAACCATGAAGTTACTGTGAATATATTTTTTTCAAATATTTCCCAATCTATTCACCAAGCTTCATAAAAAGTTGTGTTTTCTTAGAAAACTGTTTATGAAAGGAAAAAAAGTTCTAATTTTACACAGGTCTAATTTGTTTCCTCTTGTTTTCTTTTTTGCTCTGTTTTGCGTGGTAGAGAAATCTCATCAGAAATGTCTTATGCTCCTAACCCAGCTCCCTTTGAAAACTATTTTGTCATCCTTCAGCTCCTTAAAGGAAAAGATGAAAGCAGAAATATGGATGGGTTTCTAATGAGGATAATGAAAGTTGAAAGGCAAGTAGAAGCAACGGAGAAAAAGTGAAATGTGGATACTGATAGATGTTCAGCAGAGAAAGGTGGAAATGATGAGTCTGTGATGTGACTTAATGACACTTTACTGAAGAACAAAATTCCGATGAACAATACTGAAAGCAGACACTTGAGATTTCAGTGGAAATCTGAAGTCCATGTGAAGGGATTAAATTGATTAGAGGCAATACTATAAAACTTCTTGTGACTTTCTTTGACATAGTGTTTAATCTGCTACTGAGAGATGAATAAAAACCTTTAGATACATAAAATATTTTTGACACCAGTCTCAAAATATAGTACTAAAGGGCAACAGAGATCAGTACAGAACTTTCCTAACAGTTGTTTAAAACTGAGTACATTTTTTTTAATGGAGTTTTGTGTTTCTTAATATAGTGTGGGTTACATAGGTATTTTTTAAATTCTGATTTTCCTGAAGCTCATTTGGCTATTTTGCAGTGTATTTTCACAAACAAGAATAGATATTTATCTGGTAAATGATGAGGATACAAAACTATTCCTGAAGCTAATTTCTCAGCTTCTCAAACTGAGTTTGACGAAGAAACTGACAGTTTATTGGCTGGAGATGGTTTGTATGATTGTTGCTTCCTGCATTGCTTTTGCTTTGTTTTGTTTTCCTTCCTCTCTTCATGTGCTTAATCTTTAGAACTTCATCTACTTTCTATACTGATATTTTATTTTAATCTGACATAGATCTTTTGATGGATGATCATACTGAATATTAACTATTTGGCCTATACCATGAAACTGTTTGAATATAACAGATTTTTTACTGTCCTGAGTGTAATATGAACCATTAATTATGTACTGTCTTTCTTATTTTATCAAGCTGTGGACTTTATAGATATAGTAAAATAATGTTTTGTTGTCTTACACTAGAAAATGTACAATGAGCTTGATGAAAGAGAACACATTTTATAACCATGGTAACTGTCAGTAACATCTGTAGATTCCTCTCTCGTTTATTTCTCTATGAAATTGAAAAACATCATTAATTTCTGTTGATTTTTATTTTCCTGCAAAAGGAGAAAAGGGAAAATCAATGATGGGTATAATTTTAAATCACATATGGCTAAGTATTTAGGAATCACTGGCACAATGAGTTTGGCAGGCAATAAAAAATATTTAGATTCAAATGAATTTGTCAGAGATAGAATTAGCCTTTTCATAAAATTGGTTTGTCTCTGTAGTGTCTCTGTAAACACTTAAATGATATCTCTAATGATACTTTTGAAAAACGTTGATGTATATAGTTCTTTTCAAATGTTTTCTGAAGAGAAACTGATACCTCTTTTTCAAACTGCATCCATCTGCCCAAAAACCTGAGAGGATTTGTAAAAGAAAAAAAGTGTCTGAGAGATGATTCTGATGAATTATTCTGGAATTTGGCAACTGTGTTTGTTGAGAAAGGCGAGATTTCTGCTATATACTGTAAGGTTGTTAAATGTATTTCAGTAATATTTTAGAACAACCAGTCATTAAAACATGAATATTCAGTAAACAACATACTTGTGCTACTGTAGCTGAGGGCTGCAATAGTCTACTCAAAGACAGATCCTCTCCAATTAAAGGATTTTTTTTTAGTGGCCTCAGTTTTCAGTTAAACATGGACTGTTAGTTAAACATTCTGCCTGTGCTTTTAACCCCATGTGGAAGTTTCCCTTGTAACTGGTAAACATTCTGCAAGCCTCATCATAGGAAAAACGCTAAAATATATTTGGTCTCCTCTGTTTCTGGTCGGTCAGACTTCCCTAATACTTCCTGTTCAGCTATTTCACTACATCAGGCATTTTCTTCGTGCCTCCATCTCATTGCCTTTGTCCACACTTTTCCCAAAGGTAGGGGAAGTTGATGTTTAATGAAATTTTTCATATCCAAACAATGAGATCTGACTGTATTATGCAGTGTTTTCTATCCTTTCAAATCTGCATCTCTGCCATCCAAAATAGAAATGGATCTGTAATCTCTGAAGCTGATCTCCCACAGAGCATGAACCAACTTTCAAGAGACCAGCCTCACTGGCAGAGAGAAAAGCAACAGTTTATGAAAATACAAACACTGATTGCAAGACACTTTTTCTCTGAGACAGTACTTGAGGAGATGTTGCGTGACTATGAATTTTGTATTGTAGTTAAACTCTTTACTGAGAACCGGATCTGAAAGCGCTCTAGAAATCCTCCAGTCAACAAGCATGTAGCACTTTATAACCTCTGTTTCAGCTACATGTATAATGGACATGTGATTTCAGTCAGTGATGAGAGATAAAGGCCATGAATGTTCAAAAGACATGTCTTTCAGAGGCTCTATGTCTCTTTTGCAACCTGCGTTATAATCCTGTTGCAGCTGGGCATGTTCTCCTGGCTTCCTGCCTGCAGTAGAGAACTCCAGGAGGAAGCAAGGCTTAATGCCCACATTACCTTTTGCACTGTGCCACTGCCAAGCAGACAAACAGTGGTTCCACCCTTCCACTCCTTTCTCCTTTGGCTGGAATGAGAGCTAATAGACGGATGGCTTATGTTAACTTACTACAGATTCTGTGTGACTATCCATGCTCTTTTTTCTAGATGATTTAAATCTGTGCATACAGCAGATTCTTTGTGAACTTTTGGGGGTAATCACAAAGGCTTCTCTTATTCTTCTTGAAATTACTGCAGAGACACTTCTTGCTTCTCAAAGGAATTCTGAAAAACAACCCATTGAAAAACAAATGTACAGTCTATATAGATGAAGGCAGTAAATGGAAAAGGTAGAAGAAACTAAATTCTTTGTGTTTTGGCTTCCAGAACATTACAGAACATTTTAAAAATGTAGAATATCCCACTGAAAAGCCATTTAAAAGCCTTTAAAAGTAATACTTTTATTCTGAAAGAGTGGTCATGTCAAAGATGGCATGTAGCTGCCTTTCTTCCTCTGTATTTGACTGTGTATCTAAATTGGTTGTTTGAGGTTGAAACTGTGAATGTAGTATGGCTTCTGATTTTAAGAGGGGTTTAGTGTCATCTAAATTGTATTCTATAATGTGAGACGGTTGTTTATGCTTTAAAGTGAGTCAAATTTCCTTAGATACTGTGTTTTGTGAGAAAGTTCTTCAAAGGACAGTGTGTCAAAGTATATATTAGTAGATTTATATATCAGTAGATTAAAAGTTACCATCTCTGAACAGTCAAAAATATGATGAAAACACACAAAGATTCATGATTTTAAAATGAGTTCAAAATAATGTTAATTTGAAGATGATCTTTGCTGTTTTGACTTTAAACTCTCAGAATCTATACACCTACCATCTTTACAAACTCAAAACCGATAAACTTTTCAAGCAAGACACTTCAGATTCTTTTATAAACAGTTATCTGACAAAACGAGTTTAGGCTTAAAAAACAGTAACACATTCTATTATGAGAGTTAGAAAAAAATTCATGAGTTGACAATCCAGAGACATTACAGAAGAACATATATTAAAGCATTCTTCATAGATTTTGTTGGATCAACAGAAGATGTCCTCATGCATTGTTAATGATTCTGTATGCACAGCTCTTCAACATGCATTTAGATGTCCCTGTTAGAGCTAATCTCTGTGTGGGCAGTAAAATACATTTCATATTTTAAATGCCATTGACTTCTTTTCCTTCCTGTTTTCTTCTAGGTATTTCTTCCATATATCTTTAAAATATCTGAGCTTATCTTTTCTTAAAAAACATTGCCTTAAAAACAAAAGAACTTTTTCAAATGTAGCAAAGTTCTATACTGCCTGGGAAAGTCTGAAAAATTCTGAGTGTGAGCAGAGGATTAAATCATTTAAAGGATAGGAAAAAACTATGCCTAAAGCTATGATAACTGGATGTAAGTAGCTCTTTGAAGAATGTGGACAAAGAAAAAAAATCATAGAAGTATACCTATCTAAGCTTTGGAAATGTATATTCATAAATATAATTATCAAATAAATGTTTGTAAAGTAGACTGTTATATATTCACTGATGCAACCCAGATAAGATTTACTTTGAGATTAATTATTTTTCAAAAAAAGAGAAAAATCTGGACACAGTATTTTAAATTCATGACCATTTGAGCATGTATTTTCTATTTGGAATCCATTAGCATATTGTATTTCCATAGTTTAGTTACATGCACTCTCCCCAAATTACTCAAGCACACTCTAGAAATTTTTCAGAAAAAATCGAGCATTTCAGCTTGATTATAGCTTGCATAGCTTAAAGCCAGAAGACTTCCAAACATCTAATTAAAGTAGAAAACATCTAATAGGAAACTAGCAAACACTTAATACAAGAAAGAAGTGCACAAAATCACAGAAAAGGCAGAAGAACAAAGTGCTTTTTACAGTAGATTTCATAAAATTGACAATGTAACACAATTAGACACACCAGGGAGTCACAATGAATAATAGAACATTTTAGCAGTGACAGTAAAGTCCATACAAATTGTGTGGTGTATTGCAGCAGAGCTTCACTTGAATGACAGTGAAACAGCTGACTGTTAGGATTAGGCATTTTAGAATTTGTCCTGCAGGCCATGGTTTGCTTTTGGAAAAATCTGACAGAAACTAGAGATATTAACACTCATTTTTCATTATTTTAAGAAAAATAGGAGCCCCAAAAGAAAAGACCTGTGTATGATGATGTCTGAAACAAACGCATATCTGAAATTACTCAAGATTTAAAACTATATTATTAGAAGGCTTTGCTGAACACTTATTTTAGGGAAGGCTGTTGTAGTTTAAGCCCAGCTGACAATCAAGCACCACGTGGCTGCTCACTCACTCCCCTACCAATAAGACTGGAAGGAGAATCGGAAGGGTAAAAGCTGGAAAACTCATGGGTTGAGGTACAGACAATTTAATAGAGAAAGCAAAAGCTGGACACACAAATGAAGCAAAACAGCTTCCCATGGGCAGGCAGTTCAGGCAACTCCAGGAGAGCAGGTTCCATCATGTGTAATGGTTACTTGGGGAGACAAATGCCATCACTCCAAACATCCCCCCCTTCCTCCTTCTTCCCCCTACTTCTTATACTGAGCATGATGTCATATAGTTTGGAATATGTCTTTGGTCAGTTTTGGGTCACCTGTGCTGTTTGTGTCTTCTTCCAACCTCCCATGCACCCCCAGCTTCTTTGCTGGTGTGGCAGTACAAAAAGCAGAAAAGGCTTTGGTTTTGTGCAAGCCTTGCTCAGCAATAGTGAAAACATCTCTATCTTACCACCACTGTGTTCAGCACAAATCCAAAACATAGCCACTGTGAAGAAAGTTAATTCTACCCCAGCCAATCAGGAATTAACATGAATGCAACAGTATGCATAACTTCAGGCATCTCCAAAACTTCATATGGTGATGTTTGAGACTGTCAAGTGCTGTTTGACAGAATTTTGGCTGTAAGAGACAGATTAATAAAATTAAATTCTATAAAATTTTCCTTAGCATTGGTCCATCCTGTGATTAGGAAACAAGATTCTCAAATGATTTGTCAGAAATGAGCACGGCCATGTGATTGATACTCATCTTCATTATTAACTTTCTATAGGAGTCAACTTGCTATCTGAAAGAGTATGCAAGCTGCGGAATACTGGGGTAGCAGCTTGGGTTAAACCAGAGAATTCTGCTACAGCTTAAGTGTCTTTATTCATTACTATTTTTTTTTCCTGTTTTTTTGTTTGCCACTCACAGGCAAACAAATATTAAGGATGCAAGGCTAACTTCAGTGCTTTATAGATGAATGTTTTATGCCTATTGCTATTAAAATCAGAAATTTCACTATCTCTTCCATTCAGAGCTGAAATGAACTATGGTGCAGATACTACTAAAGAAAACTACTTTAGAGCACATATATTAGGCAGAAATGCTACAAATAAAGTATGATGCAACATACCTGTGTTTTGACACCCTGGATATTGACAGAAGATGCTCCTAAGTTGTGGAAGAAGTGGGCATAAAGACATCTAAAAGCTTTTACTATGTACTTCCTAGACATGATCTGACCTGTAAGCCATGAACTTTATATTAATTTAAAAACTCAAGTCAAGTATAAATTTTCAAGTATAAATTTCTGTCTCTTTCTCGGTGTCTGATTGCAATTAAATATTCCTCTCCCACCAGAATAGAGCTACTGTTACTGCAGTAATGTATTCAGGTTTTTATGTCACATTCATCTTGAGCCTTTCCAATAAGAAATGTGATGATGAATTCAAATGTGGTCTATCGTTCGCCTCATTCTGTCTCAGAGCCAAAAATCATATGTGTAGTGAAGTGGTTTTTGCTTTAATACGTGCACTCTGTATGGTAGAGAACAAGTGTACTTCACTTTTCATCTGAAAGAGGTTGCATGATGATATTATTTATGCATTTTTGAGTTATCTCAAAACTGTTATTGTGAATAGGCAGTTATCCATGGAAAAACCAAAATCTTGCAAGTTCTTTTAGTCTTTTTTTTTTTTTTTACAGAGATATGTGTACTGCTGAATTATATACGTGTTCTGAAAACATATATTTGTAGCTTAAAATAGCTGAATGCTTGAATGATTAAATCGTGCCCATGCAACCAGTATTTTGAAAATCTTTATTCTGAAATATATTAAGTACTGTACCTTGGAAGATAGTTCTTCCAGGAACAAACTAATGCAGTGCCAGAAAATCAGCTTTTATAGCATTGTCAAAGTATTCCCAGCTATAAACCAATTTTACAAGCAGATACTGGCATGAACATCAGAATACACCTGAACTTCAAGAATTATTTTTTTATTAGCTATTATTTCTGCCTATGAGGAGAGGAAAATTGCACTAGAAATGTAGAAGTTAACATTATTTTTAATAAGGTAAATCCTCCAGAATTCTGTCATAGAATTGTTTCTGCTAAAAAATACAAAATTTAAGTTTTGCTACTTGTGAGAGCTCGTGTAAGACAAAACTAGTGCAGATCCTAGAACTGGCCAAATTGATGGAAAGCGATGTAACTGCATTGGCACAGTGGTGTTTCTGAGGCTGTTGTTGTTAACTGGTGGGTACCACAACATCACAGCTGTTGCACCACTCTGAGACACAAGCCGGTAGCTCCTTCTATCACTTTTTGGCACATGCCTTCTGGGTATGTATCATGTCCATGTAACATGGGCTGAAGGTGGTTTGGGCACTTCTGTACTATAACTCCTTTTTGTGATATAAGGAGATGAAAGCCCGGACTCTAAAAGCATGTATGAGCCTTGCTTCCATTGAAATCAATGTAGAGAGTTCTATATGCTCTGAGTTTCTTACACTAAGCCATTTGATCAACATAAATAGGAAAAGTAGTGGAAGAATGGGAAACTGAATCTGGAAAGACTATACAAGGATAAGAATTTTAAGCCTTATTTATTCTTACCTTAAAAAAAATTAATATAGGGGTTTTTGCTATAATCATCACACCTCTATATACATGATTATTCTCTAAATTCTCTCAAACTGTTAAGCACAGGCCTATCACTCAGAACTTTTGCGAGACTGTGGGAGTAGGAGTGGAGTTTAACCATTAACATGATGCAGATTCTTCCTCAGTCCTTTTTGAACTGCCTCCACCAGCAATTGTACATTCCTCAGGAAAACTTCTTCACTTCTCCAAGGATAAGAATATTAGACTATTTTACCTCAAACCTCGAGAGTTGGATAGTGTCTCAGGATGACTTCTTGTGGCTCAGTCATTGGAGGGTAGTTTCTGATGAGCAAGTTTTAAGACAACAAATACTACTGAGAGGAGAAATATGGTTATTTGCAAAGTACTGATGCTATTAACATCATACTGACTTTGTTAAATTCTGATGCAAAATCCAAGATGTTAGAAAACACACGCGCACTTATCATTAAAGCATAATCTTTAAAACACATTTTTCCCTCATCTGCAGAGTGATGAACTGCACATCACAATGTGCATTCTAGCCGATGGTATCTTTGTTCTGGAACACTGTTCAAATATATGGATTAGAATCTGGTGGGGCACAAGTATGAAACTCAATCCAGCTGTTCTGTTGCAGCAGCATGCTGAGGCTGTGATGTTTAAGTAACTGAAGTAGAGGGTGGAAAGAAGAAATTATGCAAAATAAACATAAAGAGCATCAAACTATTACTCTGTGAGCTGCCCTTCTGGGAAGCAGGTTTAGCGATGGTGATAATTCTTTCAGGGAAATTAATGTGTGCAGGGTTAATGATGGAGATGGATGCAGCTGGAAGCTATTGCCAGTAACATCACACACCTCCACATTACAGAGCTTGCTGGCACACACCGCTGCTTTATACAGTGTTCTGACAGAGCAGTGCTCTTTTCTTCTGTATTTTGTAGGGGTTTTGTTTTTGTTTTTGTTTTTTTGTCTGTTGGCAAAAAACATGAAAGCAGCCACAGCATAAACAGAAATGAGCTGCCCACCACAGGGAGCATTCTACACAATAAGTTACCCAAATAATACTTTGTAGGGGGTTTTTTAAACCTCACTTTGTTTTGGAGCATGTCAGCTTTCTTACCAACCTGAAGCTAACACTAAGGGAAGTTGCGTAACTAGTGCCACTGGGTTATTTCTGTTAAGATAACTGAAGAAAATAAATCTAAATGTTAAATAAATAACAGACTCTTTCACTTCAACAAATTTAACAAAACCAATCTGTTTTGTTATAACTATTAATTGCTGACCTTTAACTGGTTCTCAACAGAAAATACAAAGAAAATTATTTTACCTGATATAACTGTACTTTTGAGAAGATTTTAAGTCAGCAACAATGTCTGTTTATTTAACTTTTGTAACCATGTTTCTTTTATGAGCATACCTATATATGGATTCATAGATGTACATTTATGTGTCTTATATTATTTAGAATTCGTTCTTGTCTCAGAGGTAACTCTGTAACTGTCTGTCCACACTGCTTTTCTTCAAAGAAAATGCTTGTAAACATGGATAAGCAATGTGGGACAGAGCTTTATACTGCCCTAATGATATTCTTTTTATGCTTCATTAAAAAAATGCAATTAATTTGGCAAATTTTCTGATTGTATCAATCCTGAGTTGATCTATCCATAGAAAACCCTGTGTCTTGGTGCAACAAACTGGGGAAAGCATAGCAGTATATAAAAAAACACTCCTGAATCTACTGAAATGTGACTTGCTTATGATTTGAGATCCAGTTCATATTAGAAGTCTAAGAAAAAGGCAGAGATTGAATTATTAATGTATTTCTCGAAACTTTTAGCAATTAACCCACAGATTTGGAAGATAGAGAAGACAGAGCTGCAGGTTTCTTCAGGCTTTTAAAGAATGTGTAGAAAATATTTTTTAAAGCATCTATCCTTGCAATCATGATGTGTTTGTTATTTTGAGATCACTTTTGCAGGCTGCATTGTTTAGCAGGTTAAAAAACCCAGAAGAAACCCAAACCTAAACTAACACTTTATTTTAGGTGTATTTGTTTATCTTTGCATGTATTCTAGGAAGTTTAACATCTGGCAGTAAGATTCAGGTATAGTGTTTCCCAGAATCACAGAATATTCTAAGTTGGAAGGGACCCAGAAAGATCATCAAGCCTGACTCTTAAGAGAATGGCCTGTACAGGAATCAAATCCACAATCTTGGCATTATTAGCACCCTGGACTAATCAACTGAGATAATCTCAGGGTTTATTCATAAAGTGAAGGAGAAATGGTTTTCCTATGTTGAAAATATTTGAAATCTTACAAGTCCACTGACCCAAACAAAAAAGTCAAAATCCCTAATAAACATATATAGCGAATGACTTTCAAAGAGGAAAAATAGAATGGTAGTGAAGAAACGATTCTCAAATACTGTTGTGGTAGCTGATGTCTAGTCCTGTCCTTATGACATCATCCATGTAATTTTGGGCAAGACACTTAAACCACATATGCAGTTCTGTATCCTCAAAATAGGAGTAATATCACCGTATTGCCCACTAGAGTACTTGTAGCTCAGTTGTAGATTTCATACTTCCACATTAACAAAGCACTGGGATACCCTCATCATGAACTTCTGAGAGCAGACTGTGAGAAATTAATCATAGCTCCTATTCAGAAATAAGGCTTGAATTGTATGAAGCAAAGCCTTGGGTCACTCACTGAATAATGAGGGTAAAAGAAAATATTGATCATCATATTGATCACTAAGTGAGCATCATACATTCGTGGCCTGTAGTAAGCCTGAGGTCCTGTGGAAGATATCCTGTATAATGGTGTAATTAAAGATTATAACACAATGCATATGTATGAGGGACGAAATGAACATTGAAGTAGTAACCTCAATCCAACATTTTTGAGTGATCGAGCACTCAACCTAATAAGTTCTTTTAACATATTTTTGTGGCTGTGTACAATATATGCACAAACAGTACATAACTGTGCATATAAATGATGAACTGCAGAGAAGGGAAATTTGAGAAAGAGTCTTTTTAAATTGCATTTGTTTTATGTGGGCCATAAATGGGCCCTTTCCAACTGAACAGCACAATGGTGTTGAAATCAGTGGGACTAAAGTATTATTGCATTGAATCACAGAGCCATGAATCAGATTCCCTGGTTTTTTTTGACAACTGATGGTCTGATGTATTAATATATAAAACAGTGTTGTCTTCTCACCAAATAAATTTTTCTCACTTGCAAACTATATATTTGGTCAAAAAGAAAGAGTGGATGTGAATTACATGCAGATTCTGTAGCATGCACCCCAGAGTTTTTCTTGGTTGATCTCATGAGTTGACACCACAATCTCATAGCTTGACACCACAAGAGTCTTTTGGGGACAAAGCCTATTGCAATTAATAGGATGAAGATAATTTTAGTCAGATCTACTCAAGATGCTTTTTGTGACATCCATAAAATTGGTAAATCTGCATGATTTTATTTGATTCTTTCAATACTGCAAGAAAATTCATAGTTTCTGACCACCAGGGGCAGCCATTAACCATTTTGTTGTATCAGTATGGGGGAAGGAGGAAAAGAGAGGAGGGAAGAAAGAATGTTAATGATTGGCAACTCTTGCTGCACTTTAACCAGTTGAGTAAAATCACAGTAACGCAGATGTGAGTAGAGGAAGTGAGAATGTGAGGTTTAGAAGTCTTGCTTACCTATCTTGTTTCCATGAAAAAACAATAAAAAAGAAAAAAATAATGTAGAAGTTAAATTTTTAAAACACCCTTTCCCCTCATCTCCTTCTAGACGTATTTGTATATGCCCCTCTATATATTTATTTGTTTCTGTAGAGAATTTTTTATATACTTGTGCTTGCTGGATATAAGTGTTCAGGGTTGCAATTACATCAAATTACTTTGGCAGACCATGTGGTCACCATCATGGAATGCCACACTTCTCCCACAGAGATAATTGTGTTCCAGTAGTGGGTGGATTGTTCTTGCTATCCATAATATATAAAACACTTAGAGATCATCTGTGGGTGACAGAAGCTGCTGTTAGTGTTATTTACTTTTAACCTAAGGTAGCCAAGACTCTTTCTGCACTTTTGTTGCGATCGGTGTTACTTTCAAACATCGAACCAACTCTTGGATGGCCCTCTGTGCTTTTTAAACCATTCCATGTTAAGGGAACTACACAGTCTGACCATTCATGAGACCCTCTGTCAGTCACACTCCAAAGGCCAGACACTGTCACTGCGGCTGCCGAAGCCCCTTCACAAGGGGCGGCTCCAGTGAGCTGACGATGCCCAGCTTGACTCCCACACACCCCATTCACACAGTCAGACCTGGTTTCCTTACTGGTTTCACCCCAGGTTTCCCATGGAAGAGTCTCAGATGTCTCGTTCCACAAAGCCATTTATTCATGTCACAGTAACATAGAAACAGCCCTAGCTATTGCCTCCAAGGAAGACCTCCAGGCAAGGAATCCTGGGGCTTTTATACCCTCCCAGTCTACCTGTGCACAAGGGTCTCTTTTCCTCCTGAGTTTTTGGCTCCTGCCTCTCTGTCTGTGTCTTTGTAAAGAACTCTGCCATTAGCCTCTTTTTATTGACAATTAACACATGTATTGATATGCTGTGGATAACCTTGGAGTTCCTCATCTGGTATGGAAAGAAAACTTCCTGCTGCAAATGCCTTTTCTGCTGTCCTTACCTATTCTGCTAAGTATTGAACTGGCACCAAATTGCAAGTAGTGTCACTGACAAATACTGCATTTAGAAAGGCTGATTTAACAAAGTAGCAGAGCAGCAGGCTGGTTATGGCAGTGACAGCAGCACTAGGAGGATTTCAAAGCATTGTTAGACTTTCTAAATCTTTCCCTTATCATCTTTCCAATTTCTAATTTACTCACTCATTCAATGCAATCTCTTTTCAGAAGTCATTCTGTTTCTCTTTCTGGAAGTCAAGTAGTAAACTGGAGTCATTCCCTGGTGCACTTACCTTGGATCCTTCTTTTTTTGGCACATAGATATTAAATGACTTATTCAAGCTATTCCGGCACTTAACTTTCTGTATCCTGAGCAGAGTGAAAAGCTGCAGTAGGCTGTAGAAGTATGTAATTGGCCTTTATATGCTGTCAGTCCTCCTGCTAGATATGCCTATTCCAAACACGGAGATGGAAGTGGGAGAGAGGAAAACTAATCTGCAGAAAGCATCACAAATTCAATTAGAAATGCTTGGTATGATAGAAATTAGTGTTGAAACGAATAAATTCCAGGCTTTGACAGACTGAAGGTCTGAATGCCAGATGCAAAGTGATAATGTGAGCAAAGGTTGACTAATCACACGAAGTAGCAGCCAAGATATTGGTGAGATAACCAAGAAACCAGAGAGATGGTTTAATGCACTGAACTGTGCAAAGCACGTGGGAAGGTGGTTGCAGAAGACATCAGCAAATACATCATCAGTAGCATAGAAGAGAGTCTGGAGAGAAACAGCTGCTGGAGTAAGACTGGAAACAGGTGAAGAGGCAACAACAGATGTGTCCCTCATGGACTTGATTGTATATCCCTTTCTATTTGACTGGGAATGTAGAATGGCAAGTAGAGAAATCTCATATAACACAGTCTGCTGAACTGAAGAAAGAATCTGCTAAAAAAAAGAAAAAACACAAAAAATCAACAGTGATTGGCTTTGCAGAGCAGAGGTCCGTAGAAATGACAACTGAGAAAACAACTTATGCACCAGCAACAACAGGATTTTTTTACAAAAGATCCTTGAGGATCCAGTAAATCATATAAACCTGATTAAACTAGGTTCTTGAAAGTCAATGTATTATTCTGGTATAAGAGTCTTTGAACAATCCATGCAATATATACAAAGTTTATAGCAGAATTCACTCTGGGAAGGGTGGCAAATGCATTTTGGAGGTAAAAAATGAGGATTTGAGAAGAGTTCTTTGAATTTCATGTGATTAATTTTAGACAGGTGCAAAGTACTGAACTCAGAAAAGAGAACAAAATATACACACATTTGAAATAGGTGCTAACTGGCTGTTACATGGAATAGATAAAAGGTTTATCATAGATCTCAAAATTAATAGAAGCCATTAGTGTGATCCTGTTGCAAACCAGGATAGTCTCATTCTTGAATAAATCAAGATGACTGTTGGATATAAGATATGGGAAGTAATTTTTTTTTCTAGCTCTTCCTGGCTTTAGTGAATCCTTGGCTGGAGCACAGCCCAACAACACAGTTTAGAGAAGATTATGATAAGTTGCTGAGAGTAGTAAGAATAATAAAAGGTTTAGAAAAAGAGACCTATGTGTCATGGGTTTGTCTAGGGACAATTTTTACCACACCCCCCCACAAATTGTTCTAAGGTGAGAGAAGGTTTATGCAGGCAAAAGAGATCTGATTGGGGAGAAATAATATTAGGATTTATTATTAGCAAAATAAAAACTAAACAGCTACATCTACAAAAATTCTAATTAAGCAAAAGCATTATGTATTTACAGAAACATCCCTCCCCTCTTTGTATCAGTCCAGGAGGAGAAGTAGTTTCTTTCCACTTTTAAAGCTCCAGGTCTTCCAAGCAATTCTGCAGCATTTCGTAAGTTCCTCTCTGTTATCTCTGGGACGACAACTCTGACTCATTGCAGCTGGAACTGTTTCGCGCTCTGTCTCTTTCTCTTCTGTGTATCGACCTCAGGGCTGGGCTTACCTCCCTCCTGGGATAAGGCTGGGGTTGCTCAGATCCTGTAAGGTCTTCCATGGACTGCAAGGGGACACTTGCTTTTCCATGGTCTTCACCACAAGGTCACAGGGGATAATGGCTTTGAGTCCACCCCTGTTTTCTGTGGAGGTCCCTCCCCACGGGGTATAGTCCTTGATA
>JAWMRA010000001.1:59057048-59067733 GCA_035584735.1 Pseudotriccus pelzelni | reverse complement strand
GATTTTTAGATTTCAGTCTTTTCCCTGCTGAAGGGAGAGAGAGAGAGGGAGGGGGAGAAGGAGCCATCTCCCCCCTTTGTGGCTTCTCATCTCCCTCCTGCTGCTGCCAGCTCTGAACCTTGGAGGCTCCACTATCTCGTTGGCTGGAATTCCTTTTGCAGCAGCCTCATCTAAGTCTTTCTGGTGTTTTTTCTTCACTCTATTACATGTCTGGTCAGGGGCCATCAGTGCTACCACTGCCCCCGGCCCAGAGCCGGGGAGGAGAGAGGCCTGGCCCCCACTTGGACCGTGCTGTGTCCTCCCTCCTACATGGCTCCCAATTTCATCTGCGCCACAACCTTCTCTTCCGTTTTCTTAAAGATGTAATTGGCAAAAGGTTTACCAAAACTTTTGATTGTCTTTGGTCTGGAAATTCACCTGGACAAACCATCTACAGCCCCCCAGGGAGGGGGGACTTTTGCAAACCCATGACACTATGAAGAAAAAGAAAGGTTGAAATAATTGCATTTATTCAGTCTATCAGATAGAAGAATAAGAGACATGATTTCTTTCTTAGATAAAAACTGTTATAATGATGGCAGTGAATGATTCTCTGTGATCATAAGGTCTAAGACAGAGAGAGACCAGATGAATTTTCTGAAACAGATACTGGGGATATTTTTGAAAGCCAAGGTTTAGTGAAGCAATATGAGAAGACGATTGCATAGACTGTTCTTTTTCATTACTTGTTTGTTTGTTGGTGTGTTGTTTTTTTCAAGAGTCAGTATATATTCTTCTAGTGTTTGCTTAAGTGGTTTTATTCTGCCTGTGTGCTGGTGGGACTAGGTGGTGCCCTCAGCTCTGTGATTGCTAACATTCTGTGCTTAAATGACTGAGAAATTCACCAACTACAACAGAAATTTTCTACTCAACCGAAAAGCAGAGAGGCTATTAATCAGGATGTTTTATGGAGAACTCCAGTGATTAATGAATTCTTGGTAAAGATGAATGAAAATAACCTGCCAATGTGAATGACATTCATTGATTATGAGAAAGTTACTGACTAGCATCAGAGAAAGAAAAATGCTGTACTAAGGCTACCCAAGCATAACAAAACACTGCCTGCAATTTCTGAGTAACAAGTGGGCTGGATTGTGGCTGAAATAGATGGGAAGGAAGAAAAAGAGAGCCCAAAGCAGTGCTTTTTGCCTGTGGTGTACTAGTGGCATATGGTCTGAGGATGCAGTGTGTGAACTTGGATGTTCACACTCCTATCCCACACTCCTATCACACTCCTATTCCAGCAGAAGACAGGGTGCAGAATCCCACATACAACATAATGAAAGTCCAGGTTCAAACAGACTGTGAAAAGGGAGTTTGGAGAGAGCTTGATTGGGGGGGGATAAGGGGAGGGAAAGAAGAATGATAGTGTTCTGCCAAAACACATTTAGTCCTGACTTAAAGAAGCAAAACCCCTACAACACTGAATTCTTATTGCAAATAAATTTGAAAGAAATTTGTGCTCCTTTATTTTTGGCTTGAATTTTGGCCAAATTCCTCTGAAAAGGTGGAGAGTGAAAAGCTACCAAGATACCTTATTTTCCAAATACCATTTATTTTCTCATTGGAAAAACTTACTGTTTCATCAGAACCATGACAAAAAGATTGGGCGCTTTTTTTTGCTGGTGCAAACACCCTTTCTCATGTGTTTCTGTAACCCAACCACTAGGATATTTGTTTTCTGTCTCAGTTTTCTGGATACTTCTGCATTATAAATGATAACACCTCCAGAGAATCATCTAGATAACATCTCCAGAAAAAGTAAGATTAAAACAGAAAAGCAGCAATTTTGAACAGAAGAAAAAATAAACAATATATGTGGAAAATGGCAAGGCTGAACTGACCAGAAATCACAAGAAGCAGGTCAAAGAGCTGCCACCACCTGCTGCACGACTCTGTATTAGGATTTCTACTTCTCTATTAGAGTGCATTAGGAAAGACATTGCAACAGAACAGGGATTACTTACATGGAAAATGCAATAAAGTGTGGTCTAACAAATTGCACTGTGGGCTTACTGTGATTGCAGCAGTCAGGGATGAAACCGAAGAAATGGGAAGAATATTACTATTGTGTCAATAAATGTAATTAAGACTGAGATGATAATTTTATTCAGAATCTGTATTTCCTGGTTGCTAATGTCTCTCTCATAAATTTACCTTTCCAGATGATGCATCTCATATTAGTTCTATTCTAGTTCATTCTGTAGTACATTTCTATTAGAGACAAGCAGAAAAAAAGCAACTGTATTACAAATAACATCAGTTCCTAGCATTAAAAATGCATTAATTGAAAGAAAAATGTGTTAGGGATGCTTTGTCCTGGTTATTCTAAACTGCAATTGAACTGTCACAAAATCTTTAAATTACCTGTGTGTAAGGGAAATGTCGGTTTGCTTACTTGTTCGATTTTGTTATAGGCCTCTTTATACATTGCTATTCTTTGCTAACTCAAAATTTTGCTTGTGCATAAAACGTTAACTTTGATGTATGGAGTAGAGTATTTCTGTAAAACATGTGAGTGGCACGGAAAGCCTGTGGAGGCAGGATGGAGAGGAGCATTGTTGCCCAGAAACCACTGTAGATTCTGTTGGCCCGCTGTTCTGAGGCTTGGCTGCCGCAGCCAAGGAACAGTGGAAGCAGCCCCTTTCCACTGTTGATCCTGAGGTCAGGCTCCTGGGCAGCAAGGTGGGATCCTGGGCCACCCCTGGCCCTGGGAGCTGCTGTCTGCTACATCTCAGCCCAGCTTCAGCTCTGCTGAAGCGTACGTCCTCAACACACCTTGGCCTCCCATGAGGCAGGACTTAGGCACATCCCAGTCATCCCAGTCATCCTTGTTGGTGCAAAAATGATCCTGCACACTTGGCTGTGTGGAAGCTGCTGTGATCACTGGTGGTGGTTGTACAAGCTGTGGTCCTGCAGCAGGTATGGGACTAGGCCAGAGATCTTCACACAGGAATACGTTGTGATGCTGGGGGCAGGTGTTTGCAAAAATTCAATCCCAGGCTCACAGAAAGAGAATAGCTGGGAGACCTGACACATGGAAAGAATTTGACAAATGCCATAAGGACACCTTTGGTAGCTTACAGGATTTAAAGGGTTATGCCTCTGTTTACCTTAATTCAGTGGTAACTTCTCCATCCACAACAAATATTGCAGGCACTGAGGAACAGGTGTCAGAGAATACAAATGGGCACCTCAAGTATGTGGAACTGTGGTGAAATATACAATCCTAAGGAATTGTTATATAGTGTCTAGCTGTCTTCAAAGGATGATTTGTATTGCAGTGGCTTGGAGAAAAACTGCGGATGATGAATAAGTTAAACCTGGTTAATTTCTTAATTCATTACAATACTTCTTTCCTATAAGCAGCTTGGAAAATTATTGATTAAACAAACAAACAAATCCTAGGTTGATTTTTGGCTGGCAACTACTCCAGCACTAAATCAAGTGTTGAATCTAAAGCAGCAGTATGCTTATCAGCCTCAGGTCATGTCCTTAATGCTCAATGAAAGGGAAACCTGTTTCTCATTCAGTGATTGCTCAGCTATAATAAACTGCTAACATTTTTTAATTTGATACTTTACATACTCATTAAACTCTAGTATCATATAACAGTGCAGAAGGTTTGACTTTTTCCCCAGGAGCAATTTTCTCCTGAAGCCTGAACATTTCATTGCTGTTCTGTAATTTAAAGGGTTATGGAGACTTGGTGGAATAAATTTACAATGTTTATGAAAATAGCCAAAACCAAAGACAAACTTAAAAGAACACTCAGCTTCAGCATTTATACTGTTTGATGGCTTCAAGTCACATAAAGGTGACAAGTTTTGGACAGAGAACTTTAAACTATTAAACTATTACTTAGTCTTAATCTCCACAGGAAGGGAAAAAAAAGCTACAGCATAACTATCTTAAAAACTGATTTATTATAACAGGGTTTTTTCCAGTATATACAAAAACCCCAACCAAACAAACTCCAAACATGCCCACACAACCATATTAAATTTATTTATCCAGTTAGAGTATGCAGAGAAAGTCCTCATCAAAGTGCCTTACATAACAAATTGACTAATCCAATATCAGAAAATAAAACAGGCAGTTAGGCATCAAAGCTTAAGCTTTCAGCTTCCTTCAGACTGTATTTCTACATGAGTCAGAGGGGGTGGGAATGGGCATGAAAGCTGTGTTAAATCATCCATTGCAAAGAGAAAATAATAAAGAATTCAGGTTAATAATTAGAAAGAACTTTAAAATTAATTAAACAAAGCAACAAAACACAAGAGGTTATAATTTATTGAACCAGGAGTGCACATTGTGAATCATAACACTATATGCCAAACCATATCCAGTCACCTGAGGTGCCTATTAGTAGACCAATTAGACACGGGCTGGTATTTAAAAAAATTCTTCGTTACAAAAGCCTTTAGGATTTGTTAATGATTTATACATACTCATCCATGATGGCAAGCAGTTTTTGGTGGGAATGTAGTGGTGATATACAACCAAAAAATAATTTTGTTTCCCCATTGTAATCTCCTTCTTACCTCAATCTATGTAGTAGCTCCTTAAGAGCTTCTGCATGAGGTGATGATATCAATCCATTCTCCACTATTTTGTGATTGTTTTTGCAAGTTGATGCCCCTTTGAAGACTCACTGTATGTGTCTATATTGCTTTGATGTTCAAACCCTGAGTCTAAACTCTCTTGTCATCCACTTTACAAACACTTTGTTTAGCTTTCTCCATCAAAAGTGAGCTAATTGATTATCTGGGCAGCAAAGCACAGGCAAGGTGATAGCTTTTTTGTGGTAGTAAAAAAATGATTCAAATTCATGATCCCCTTCAAGGCAGCATGGAGGAAACCACCCCAAGTCATTCGCTGTTAAAAACCAATCACTGAACTTGAGCACTGCTATCACAGGCAGGGTGCTTGTGGCTTTTTAGATAGAGAGGTTGAGTGTTATCTGAACTTAGCTGAAGCAAAGTGTATCTCTGAAAAGGCAAAACACTAACACTACAGAAGAGTAGATGCTGCTTCATGGCTTCAAAAATAAGCAAGCACTCTAGGGATGTGTCTCTCTTTCTTTACAAAGTGTTACAGCACAAACCACAGAGTAAACAAAGATTGGCAATGTCTCTCAAGAGAAGAAAAAGGCAGAAAGAAAATGTAGAGTTAGGGAGAAATGAAACTAGAGGAGTGATAGAAAAATAAAAACCTCAACAGGCAGTTATATAAATATGGGACTTTAGAAGGAAACAGAGGATTGTGGAGATCCTAAGAAAATAAAAGAGAATAGATAGAGCTGTGAAGCCAAAACACCAGAGCAGAAACAGAAAGAAACTAGGGGTTAGAAGAATTTTTTTTCTGAAGGTAGGTTTTACTGCAGAGTTGTGGTTAAGATTCAGGATGAGAATGATCTTCTACTTGTGAAAGATTCAAGAGATGACATATAGATTAGAATTTGTGTGAGGTCAGATTTATGATCCCTCTTTAGTCCAGCACCAGCTCCAGCAGTGGTTATCTATTGCTGACACAAAAGTCTAAGAATCCTGGAGTAGCCAATTCTTTTATAAGTCTCCTATACAAGTCCCACATATTTCCTAAAAGTTATGGATTGTTTCAAGATTAAAAGTCATCTTGCTTTATTTCACACATAAGCTCCAGATATTCATGTTGTTCTTATAAACCTCTAATGCTTCTTTGAATCTTTTTAAGCTCTTTATATCAAACAATAACAAGTTTAAAATGCTCTACTGGGCCCTATACTGATTTCTCCGCTGGAAAGCTCTGTTTCTCTCAGCTGGGAAAAGAGAAAGATAACCACACTTTTGATACTTCAGTTGGTGCCTGAAGTTAGCTGTGGTGATTCTGGTAATAACTACCATCTTTGACATGTTTACATTTAAATTAGCATTTAACTCAGATGAGGAAAACCTTCACAGCAAATCTTCCAACTTTGGTTTGCAATATAGAGTTAAATAAGAGTACATAAACCGAATTACTTTAGGATGGTATTAATCAAAATAATTCCAAATGCTATATGGCAGTCAGTAAAAGGTGCAAGACTGGAAATAGTCTGAGGTAAATTTCCAACAAAATGTATTTAGTATGGACATCAGGTTTCAGCAACACTCCATAGATATGCTCCTATTGCCTATCAGAAACTAATGCAAACATAACCATCTTTAATCAGTTTTACAGAAAGTTTTTCACTAGAAGCTCCTTTCTGATTTTGTTTTGTTCACTGCTTCAAAGCATGCCCTATTCTTGACACGTTGGAAGAAACAAATCAGTAAATAGAGGCGAAGTAAGTTGGGTACAAGTGAGTGCTATCTAAATTTGTAGAGAGCTCGAATTTGTGGTGGAAGAGAGGTGATGAAATTCAATAACTGATTGAGAGAGGGTGCATCAGTAGGTAGAGATGAGGAAAGATTGAATCTCCCTTGAGAAGATGGAAGGACAGTTCAGTAATTGGGAACAGCAAGGACCCATTTGGAGGGCAGAGAGGAAAAGAGATGCAGTTAACATAGTATAGTTGTGTTCAGATCTTCAGCTCCAGTGTGCTGAAATTTAAAAGAGAATGGACTGGGAAAAAAATGTTGTATTGTTTTGTGTTGTTGAAACACAGAAAGTTTTTTTTATCATCAATGCACATTTGTGATTGCTAACTTTTGTGTAAAGGGAGTTTATAAAACAATATCTGTTCCTCTGGTAATGTACTAAAAATAATTAATGTTTTGCAAAGAACCTGGACTTTTCCAACATATTTCAGGTATACCTGGACCTATTGTGCATGCATGGTATAGTACTAGGATTATACACTGTAGCATTATTCAAATATGCAAAGTCCCATTGACATAATAGTCAGGGGAGAGTATGGCTTAATGTATCTGTAATCCACATATTAAAGCTCTCTAAGTATGATTTGACATGGCAGCCCATAATGCCTCTAAGCTTTAACTTTCTATTGTGCCTGTGACATATACTCCACAAATTACAGTATAGAACTGTATTACAAAATTCCATTTATGATGCATATTTTGTTGCTTTTATTTTTATATATATATATATGCATGTCTATACACACGTGTATATGTCTACAGCTTTTAAATATCTACACCAATAAGATGAGAATTCAGAGATAAGTCCTTCTTCCAGTCTTTAGTTCCCCCTGCTGTGCCTATGTGTTGAAGTTAAGTAACCTTGAAAGGCTTTAGAATGTGTCTGTGCCATCAGCAGGGGAGTAAAAAAGGAGGTGTATGTGGAAGCACTAATACTTAAACTGCAAGCTGCCAACTCCACTGATATGTCACAAATGCCCAGAGAGCCCCTGCATGCCATAAGCATCCTCCTGCATTCTCATCAAACACTCACTAAATATGGTAAGTTCCTATTCCCTAGCCCGCAGTTGCAGAAAGGATCCTGAAGGGCTTGATAGCTGACTCTCTCCCAAAGATTATGGATATCAGTGCCACGGAGCTAATGGAGCTGGGCCAAATGGTAGTTGTGTTCTTCGTTACAAAGTTCCCTTGATTTTATGAAAAGGTGAGACCGCAGCCCCGGGGGAGGGGAAGCTGCACATTTCTTCAGGGGACCTAAAGCGCAGCTGAAATGGGTGAGAGCACCCATAAGACAGACCAGCTGTCAGTGGCATCTATGACAGACTTATGTGACTACACTAATAATTAGCTTTGAGACAAAAATGCATAATTGAGACTGGTGTTATTTGTGGGTGCTAGAACCTGTCTTGCACTGTGGAGCAAGCTACTTAATGGTGTGTGCTTTGGATGTTTAACTAGGCATGTGATGATTTTTCATCAGTGTTAGCAACAAAGCTGTATCTGTCATAGGCAGAAGGCAGTTCCAAAACCAGCCCTAGCTAGCTAATGTTTGTAACCCCAAGAAATTGCTCTTTGAGATTTCTTAATGGGGTGAAGGGGTGTGTCATGGCAGTAAGCATATGTGAAGAAGAACTCTAAGTAACAAAATCATGGTTGAGTTATATTGAAAATAATCTAATAATCAGAGTGTGTCAAAAATATATATGCATACAGACACACATAAATACTTATGCAGAGAGAGCTTTTAAAATAAGTGCCTTCATGAGTTCAGAGATTCATAATTTTATAACAATGCAGAGTAGGGAAAGAAGACTCAGGCAAATGTTATTTTAATGACCTTAACAGATCATTCCTTTATGTGTCTAAGCCCTTCTCTGTTCACACTGCCATCCCATCATTAGCTCCACCGAATGTTCCTAATACAGTATTCTTTGTCTTTTGCTTAAAGAATGAGAGTGCCTGTCTATATGATTAAATTACTACAAAGAAAAGGTCTCTCAGTACTCTTCCTATACAGCAGATCCTGTGGAGAAATATGATAGTCCTCATTATGCAGCATTCCTTTCACTGGGCCTGATTGGGTTCCACAAATAGGAAATGTTCAAATTGCCAATACTCATTTGCATAGCTTGCCTGTTTGCCTGCTGCTTTTCCACTGGGACCTGCCCCAGGCTGCTTCAAAACCTTTCAGTGAACACTTATATTAGTCTGTTTTTTCCACTCTTATACTCGTGATCCGACTGATGTCTTTTTATGGTGTTTTTAAGCATTTATCTCCCTGTTTACTGCTGCCCAAGCAACACATTTCCTGAGTCTTGTCTATAGAATAACGCACACCAGAGACTCTTCCTTTCAACAACTTCTAATTAGGCAGCTGAGGTTGAGGTCTGAGCAAAGCAATTTTAAGGGTAACTTCCTTGAGCTGGCTCCAGTGCTTCCTGCTTACCAGAGCTCACTGCCTAAGAAGCTTATCAGCTAACTTCCTGCTGGTGAGACACTTGCCAATCATCTGACATTACTCTTTCACTGTATCAATGAGCTGGACTGCTGTTTTGAGAATAATAAGAATTAGAAAGAGCAACTGACCTTGTACAAAGGAGTGTTATGGCTTGCATGCAGAACATAGCCACTGTTGCGAGCAATGATTCCATTTCTAGGACACACAGAGTATTAGGTGAAAATATTGCTGCTTCTGCCTGGAATCCATGCAAAGCTGGCCTTTGCATAACCTGTCTCTTCTGCTCTTGATGTTGGTTGCCTTGAAATTTTTAAGGGATTTTTCACTTTTCCATAATGAAGGAATGGTTCCCTTCTGCTGTTTTCCCTCACCTCACTTCACTGCCTGACATTACTTTAAAAGCAAACGAGTTTTCTGGTATGTTATTCTTAATTCTGCTTTTTCACAAAATGACAGTTCAGTCAATGTAAGCATCCTTAAACTTGGAGAGATATGCAGTATGCAGCATCAAAGTTGTTTCTGAGAGCTTTGGGTTGGACATTGGCTCATTTAGCCCATAGGTGAAATTAGAAATTCTTCATCTTTTTATTGCAACTTGGATAACAAACATAGTTTCTTGTCTTCTATTCTGTTTAAGCAAAACCCCTACACATATAAATCATTATTTTTTAAAATTTCTGGTATTACCTCTCAAACCTTTCCCTCCTTACTATACAGTAGGACATAGTTATATCATTATTCCTGTTGAACCTAGTGTACGTCATCCATTAATCAGTAAAGAAATTGGGGGAAAAACCACAAAAAGGTACATTTGAATCTATATTTGATGCAGAATAAAAATGTTCATCTGTACAGACTAAGATTTTGCAATATAGATGTCAGAAAGAAAAAAACAAAACAAAAGGGTAAGAAATTATGGTTTCATAGTGTTCTCTCGTTACAGAGTTGTCACTGAAAGAGCACCTATAACTT
Organism: Pseudotriccus pelzelni; assembly: GCA_035584735.1. Taxonomy (NCBI): domain Eukaryota; kingdom Metazoa; phylum Chordata; class Aves; order Passeriformes; family Tyrannidae; genus Pseudotriccus; species Pseudotriccus pelzelni. The sequence continues at coordinate 59,057,923 of JAWMRA010000001.1, read as the reverse complement.
ACAATCTCTGAAGAATTGTATAGGTTTTAAATATAATGTTTAATCTTTTCTTTTTACAGTGTTCATTTGAAACTACAGAATTTTTTAAAGAATTAACCAGTTTCAACAGGCCTGAAGTTCTAAACAATGAAATGCCACTGCTAAATTTAAATAGGTACTATAAACAAATAGAGGATGTTTACCATTCAATCTGTTTCTCCATGGATTTTCCATGATGATATATTTAAAACATCTAGATTCTTACTACAAACATTAATTGACTTTATGGAGCTCTGTACTTTGAGGATTACTTCAATGGAAAGATGAATGATTTCTGTGATAAGTATATTCTAAATATCCAGACACTTAGAAAAAAGACACAGATAGGACATAACTTTATACTTTGAGCAAGACTTTGAGACGGAAGGAGTTTCTTTTTCTGATTTTTCTTCATCCCATATGTTAGGCCATGCCACAACTCATTTCTGACCATGTTACCTTATGCTTTATTGGCTGCTTGCCCATTCCTTGGGGCAATTTCACAACATGTGTCTTGAGTTCTATTTGCTTCACTCCTCTGAGGTTGATTTTGTCCCTCGGTGCCAATGTCTGTAATATAATTGCCTGTGCACAGGCTGCTTGCAGACAGAATTCTTCTGCTGGGTACATTTTGACACACCCCATGTGGTCCTCATGGTTTGCCAAAGCACTTGCTGCACTACAACCTGTTTTCTTGTCAGCAACAAGTGCCTTCGATGGTGTCTTTTTTTTTTTTTTTTTTTTCCCTCTGCTGTCCAGGCATTATTTTTGTCAGTATACCCGGTTGTTTTTTCGTTTTTTGTTTTTTTGTTTTTTGTTTTTTTTTTTTTCTGCAGAAAGGGACCTAAGGATAATAA
>JAWMRA010000001.1:59040738-59056917 GCA_035584735.1 Pseudotriccus pelzelni | reverse complement strand
TCACTGTGTAGAGGTCTCCACTCTAAGGAAATAGGTTCAGGTTTTCCTTCCTTGCTTCCTTTTTTTTTTTTTTTCTGCAGAAAGGGACCTAAGGATAATAAAAGCAATCACAGACTTTGTTGGATCTTTATTGTTACTGAGTCATAATTAAAAATTTCAAGACAGAGTAGTTTAATAACATTGATTAGATCCATAAAAAAATCCAAGGCACAACATCTCCCCATCTTTTATGCAATTAAGTTATTCACCCAGAGAGAATAGAACTGGCTTAATTTCCCACTTTGGTATGACTAACTCCACAATATCCTTTAACTACACCAACAAGTTATTCTATGCAATGGCATGTTTTAACCTTTCTCATTGAAACTGTGAGAATGCACAACACGAATCTGAAGAATATTGTATTAAAAGTTAAAACAAGACAAGCATCACTGTAGCTCAGTGATTTAGGCATTCACCTAAATGAAAGGGTGCTTTGTGTAAGACTCTATTCAAACAGTTGTTTATGCATTTTACCTTCATAGGTCTTTGGATAAATGTATTAACACTATAGAGTAAGAGGGAAGTCACTGCACAGTCAGTACTGCTAAGTCAGGCAAGAGAAGTGTCGTGGGTTTTTTTTTCAGGATTCTAGTACTTGCATTTAAACATTTAAACTCCAAGTTCCACTTTATCACACAAGTCTTTGTGATCAAGTCTTGAAGATATTACCTTGAAATACTTTTGCTTATATGAAATGTTTGACATCAGCAGGCATTGTTGATCTCAAATGGTTTTGCAGGTACTCTGGGACTCTGGAGATCAGATTCTGGTACTCAGAGTTGTAAGACAGTTTATTTCCAAACCTCAAAATATTCAAATGTGCATCTAAACATTCAGGCTGTTGCTACTGTTTTCTGTCTTTTTGAGCAGGATGCAGGAAGGAAATCCCGTAGTATCATGAATCTAGAAACAGAGAATGAAAAAATGACACATGATCACTGTATTTCATTACTACTATCCATAATTACCTACCCTTGGACTGTATGTATAGACATAGTTAAATGTAAAGGAAGTCAGGTAAACCCACTTTTTTTGATTATAAAGAGCTTTGAATTCATTTGACATTTATTCAGCTAGGTTGTCACTCTGCCTACCCAGTTTTCTAGCTTTCATCTGTAAATATATTCATATTTGAAAAGAGGTAATTTTTTTCCAAGTGTCTAAGTACCTGTTTAACTGAAGTGTACATTTATTTATGGCTAAAGAGATATGCTAAATTACCTGAATTCAATCAGGTAATTAATATACCCCTTCTTCAGAAATGCCTTATTTTTTCAACCAAGTTTAGTTCCTTTTGATTGGTAAAAAGCCAAGGGTGTCTTTGCCTCCAGTCTCTCACTTCTGTACTTCAAAAAAAGAAAAAAAATTCTTGCATGAAAGAAAAGCAGTTCTGATGCATTTTAAAAGCAAATGAAATGCAAACTTTCATCCTAATGTTAATATTATAATGAAATGCTGATTAACTGATTAGTGACTGATGCAGTGTACTAAGGGTCAGTTTCTCACCTGCTGCACTTCATTGCATCTCTAGGACACTAGATCCACATCTCATCTCTCAAGTGCGAACCAGTTACCAGCCCAATTGTGTGCTGCACATGTCTGAAGTGCTAAGTGGTAGAGGGTCTTGTGCTCACACTCCAAATTATGCACTGTACGTGGTGTACACATACAAAACTTCAGCCTTGGTTCCATCAAATTTGCGCAAAAACAACCCTTCCTGTACATTAAACCATTAAAACTTAATGAACTCACAAAGTACTCTTTTTTCTGTCCTGATGGAAATGGCTGTAGTACTTCACCTGGATGAAACAAGAATCATGAGAGGTCCTCCAGTCTTCATCCCTTTTTATCTCCTTTTGAAAGTTCCCCACTAGAAGTACTTCTCAATACAGGATTGCAGATATGGGTCTCCTCTTGGTACTGTGGACAGGAATCATAGTGAAAAGAGCACTGATAAGTCTGTCTTTAATCCTCTGTTCACATCAAGAAAACTGCCTTCTTTGATAATGATGTTATCAAATACAGTTATTTATTTCATGATATGGAGCACACTGCCTGAGGGATCATGAATAATTCATTGGCTTAGATTGAAAAGATATTTTTATGCTTGGGCCTTGTATTGGGAAGATGAAAATAGTATTCCATTCTTTAAAGAATTTGAGAAGTTCTGAACCATCAACAATTAAGTGAATTAAAGCAAGATTAAAGGCGCTTTTTCCTAGCCAAAAGTGTGTGTGGGAATAAAGGGACATAAAGGCCTTAGGTTATATATGCTTTGGTACGGCTGTAAGAAAAACCTTTCCCTTTCTTTTTTTTGCAGTTGGATGAAGGAAATAAATGGGCTGCGCACATTGATGCTGTCCCACAAATTGGCAATCCAGCAGCAATAGAGGAAGAGCCTTTACTTGTAGTTGAGTGGTACAAGCTCATTTTCCCCACAGGCAGCGGAAGACCTGTCCTTCCTTTGACTACATGCAGAGGTGAAGTTGCTAGGACAATATGTAAAAAGTCAAAAAGCTTTTTCCCTTAAGTTGTAAGCTTCTTCTTTGTTTTATTAATCTGCAAACATCTCGTGCATTTGTAGTGCTGTACAAGTAATAATGTGGGGGATGTTAAGTAGATCTTAATAGAAGATTTTCATTAGGCTTTTCAACCATGCAAACACAGAGGGAGAGTACATCTCTTAAGTAATCAAATTTCATGATTTCAAAATTAAAGTGGCAGTTTCCAGAAGCTGTATAACAGAGGTATGGGTCTTTAAAATTCTAGGGAAGGCAGGAGTGGATCCACAACATGCAGTTTCTGACAAAATTGTGAAATATTCATTCTGGTAAATACACTTTTGTTTTACCTTGATATCGAACTTTTTTGTGCTTTCCATTGTTGCACATGTATTGTACTTGGCAATTCATCACCTTGTACGAAAAGAATTAGGAATTCATGAAGAGTGTTACGTATATGGATCTGAGACAACTGTCAATGCAAAAAATCATAGTTTTAAATTTAAATACGTGAAACTATCATGAAGTTGCTAAACAGAATATCTGGTAATGAGCATTTGTATAAATAAACTCAGAGAGGTTTAGAGCAAACTAGTGGAAACTGTTCATACTAGGGAGTCTCAAGTACAAGGCATGGCATAGTTTTTTCTAATTAAAAACTGCCCTGTAAAGTCATTCTGGATAAGCTATTTTCTTTAGCTAAAATACTATCCTGCAATATTATAACTTCCTATTCTAAAAATATTATTGTCCTTTTTGATTTTTATTATTAAATTCTAAATAGAAGAAAGAAAATGTAGAAAAAATAAGACAATTTTTAAGATTTTTTAAACTGCTAGAAGCAAAGCATTCACAAAAGGAGGAGTTTCTGGTTGGAAGAGAATAAGGATATGTAAGTAGAAAAATCTGCGAACAAGATATAACCATATGATTTTTTTTCCGACTAAAGTGCCTTTGCTCTACATTTACTGGTTGGTATTAAAAGTTTTGTCCCAGATTTCAGCTATTGAGAAAAATAAAACTCTGTTTTTTCTTACGGGAATCAACAGAAAAATCACAAAATGTGCCACATCTTCTGTCAGGAAACCCAGTATGAAAGAAAATGATTTTTTAACATAGGAGGGAAAGGTCATACAGTTCATTATTCTGCAACTTTGCATTCTCAATGGATGAACCTCTTTTTTGTCCTGTCAGTGGTAGCTTTGACGAAGAGAATCAACATTCACAAATACCATTTTCCAAATGGATGTTCTCATCACAAAGTTGCTAGTGAAGTTAAGGTATTAAAAGGTATTAAAAGCACCTCTGTAGTTTTGTAGAAGAAAAGATGGACAGCTCTTGTAGAAGAAAAGATGGAAACCTTCTGTGGGTTTCCCTGAAAGGAGGTGAATGACCGTCCTGTGTCATTCACCCAATTATATTTTATTTCTATGTGCATATGTGTTTTCCTGCACTCCTCTGAAATCCAATGGCTTTTACAAGAAGAGTTTTGAGACAATTCAGCACTGTCCAGTACTTCTTTAAATGAAAGATAAAATTTGTCTGAAAGTGAAAGCCTAAACTGTCCTTTATGTTTGTTGTCATATCAATTGTGTATAGCATTTTTTTTCTGAGGTATTTTGACCTGACTGTTGATGCCTCTTCTATTAAGTTACTGACTCTTCAGCAATGGCACTTCACTCCGAAAATCACAAATGAACAAGGTTTGCAAGATATTCCTTGACTATGGCAATAGAATTATAAGATTAGATTCATCCTTGTAATCTCTGCTTTCTGACAGTTTCTGCAGAACTCAGATTTGCTAGTTGAATTTTGTATCAAATTTTAGCATGCACTAGGGATAAAAATGATGATAAAGCTGGAAAGGAAAGAACACTGAGCACAGACCAATGCACAGGATGTGGAGGAACTAAGATTGTAAGAAAAGGCTTCTTTGATGTAAAGACAACTAAAACCCCTCCAGTGCAAACTGTGGTGGATTGGCCGCAGCCAGCAGTTAGGCAGCATGCAGCTTCCTGCTCACGCCTTGTCACCAGCAGGATGAGGGAGAGAATAGGAAGAACAAAAGAGAGAAAACTTACGGTTTGAGATAAAGACAGATTAATAAGCAAAGAAAAGAGTAAGGAATGGGGGGGACAAAAAAAGGTGATTCAAAGGCAATAATTCACCACCTTCCACAACAGACCAAAGCCCATCCAGTCTCTGTGCAATGACTAGCACCTCCCACAAGAAAAACCCTCCCCAAAGCTTTTATTGCTGAGCGTGATGCTACATGGCAAAGAATATTCCTTTGGGCAATTTGCATCAGCTGTCCAAGTTGTATCCCTTCCTAAATTCTTGCCCACCCTCAGCCTACTCATTGCAGGGAGAGTGAGAAAGAGAGCGAGCCCTGATGTTGTGCAACTACTGCTCAGCAATAGCCAAATCACTGGTGTATTAATGACACCGCTTTAGGAAAAAGTCCAAATCAGCATCACCTGGGCTGCAGTGAAGAAAATTAACTCTGTCCCAACAAGACCTACTACACCAGTCCAGAAATGTAAGCTGAGAAATGAAGAGGGAATGAAGTCTCAAACCCACCTATTCAGCTTCTTTTTTTAAAAAAATTGCTTTCCTGTATGCTTGGTATAATTTTTTTCAGTGTCAAAACAGGCATTATTTTTATTTTATGTTGAAGATCATCCATGGGGAAAAGGAAAACAAAAAGACAAAAATAACTCATAAAGCATGCTACATTACTTTCTCCTATTTCCCTCAATACCTATTTCTATCACAAATAAGATCATAATTGATTTCTGATGATTGACCAGTGCTTTAGAACTACTAAAAATATTGTTCTTTAAGGGTACCACACACAGATTGCTAGTCAACTCTGATGTGCTTATCAGCAGTAAGAATCCCACAGCTCTGGGAATATCTGTGAATGCCTTGTGGATTTATATCTCTGCTTCAAAAGTTTTTTGTGTTTTGTTTTTTTTTTTTTTTTTCCTTTTTACAAGATTGCTTTTACTGATCTGTACAGGAGATCAGCCAGAAAGTTATAGATATAGCCAAAGGACTGTTTGGTTTATATCTTACTATAATTTGACCTATTTTAGATAAATCTATTAAAACATTAATCTCTAGAGATGTGATGTGTGCAATATATTGTAAGGGCTGGGAGAAATCTACACAAAGTGTCTGCATAATCAGCAAAGACTTTAACCTAGATGTATGTAAATTTATCCAATCCTGATGTAAAATCTTGAGAAATATCATCAGGATTTTTTCTTCTTTTTATTATGCTAATGGTCAAGACAAATGGAATATGAAAAATTTATGAAATTTTGTGGGGTTTAATGTAATTGCTGTCCTATTTCCAAGGCAAAATTACAAGAATCTCTGCAAAGATTTGAATTTAATTTGCAAAGAGAAGGGAGGAAAATTTAGTTAATAAATTCAGAGGAATTTTTCTTCAAGTAATTTGCATTACCTAACGCTTTTTTCTATTCACGAAACTTAAGAAAGGTAAGAATTCCTGTCAAGATTTGGATAAATGATAGGGAATTAAATATAATATAAAACTCTGTCTGGACTAAACTGGAATATCAAAAAGAGCTTGGCTAACTTGTGCAGCTCATACTGCTTAATAACAAATTGCTTTTTCTACACCTAAATGCTTCTACAGTGAAGTTTTGTTGGTTTAAGTAATTATTTTGTCTGACCATCCTTTTGATTCAGGATTCCGCCCTCCTAAAGGATCAGCAGAAGGAAACTTTTGCTTTAATATCAGCATCTGTTAATGCAAATCTGGCATTTTGGCCCAAAATACCAATCAGACTTTATAGAGAACTGACCCTGTGGTTACAGCTGTAACCTCATTTGCCAGGAGCTGTAAGGTACTGGTGTATTAAACTGTCACAGGTCTTGGTGCATATTGGTTCCAAAGATAAAGACTGACGTTCCAATGCTGAAAGCAGTGACAAAATCTCTTTGACATCTGTAGGTCAGAATAGTAATTTACGGGACATAACACAGCAATCCCACAACCACTTATACCCCATAGTTAAAGGTGACTTTTAATAGATATGTGCAGGAATAGACATATGGATTCTGTCTGAAAAGCCATAAGAGAAAGGTTTATTGTATTCAGTATCTTCCCTCACCATTTATTATCCAAGACGTATTTACAATGACCACAGTATTGTCACTTTTTGAAAGTATGAATTAGAAACTGTTTTCCCATTTATAAAAACAAAACCAAATATTTAATTTAGAAATTAATCTAAGGAAGAGAAAAATACAAAACCTATTTTATACAGATACACTTTTGCAGGCCTGTTTTCTAGTTGTTAATGAAAACTGAGAAATGTGTTTACACTTCCCACTTTTCTGTTACATACTTGTTTGTACATAGGCAATTTTTTTGTGAAGTAGAAGTAAAATATTTTCATGACAGAAAAATGATGATAGAGTCAGTGAGTTGCTCTGAAATCTCAGGTCTGTGAGCTTATATCACAGCAACCTTTTTTTTTTTTTTTTTATTAAATTGATTGAAAATAGGATATACTGAAAACTGCATAAGGACACACATTTTTAAAGATTTTCTGACAGATTTCTTGACCAGACAGGCCTGTATAAACCCCAGGTAACCATCTGGATGCTTATCCAAAGTGAAAAGAACACAGTAAGTTTGATCAGTGTTCTTTAGCCTTTGCATGAGATTTTTACGGATAGCACACAATATACAAGGACCTCAGTGCTGGTCACTTTAAGTAGGTCAGAGGAAACTTGGCTGTTTCTGACACAAATGGAAAAGGAGTTATCGGTCAAAATAGTGGAAACTGCAATTAATGATATCCATTGCATAAAACACTCTAAATCTCAAAAAAAAATTATAAACTTTGCAAATGATAATACAAACCCCTTCATCTAGTTATAGTGAGTAGGTCCACTAGAGAAACATTGTCATTTTTGCAATTAAATGAGGCTTCTGCTTGCTACAGTAAATTATACCAAAATATCCAAGGACAATATTTCAGTTTTAAATTTGTATACAAAATCAAAGAACTAAAATAAAATCTGGGGAAAGAGAATGAATGCACTGCTGCTGGCTGCCTTAGTCATCTGTCCTCTTGTTTGAGTGGTATGGTTCAACACTATGATTTGTTTTACTGACTCATTGTGTTTGCCTTATTGACTTTGGTGGGATGAATTTTCTGGGTAAAGTCCAGCCATGGATGTATAATGTACATATACACACATTTAGCTCTTTTAGTTTTACTAGGACTTTTTGAGAGCGCAATTTTAAGAGTATACATCTCAAAGCACAGATTATGTATCATTTTATCTGTAAACACAAGTGTGTTTGACTGTTTAGACTAGCTCCAATTTGCTGTCTGACCCTGGAAAAAGTGCTAGAGATAGGTGGATTATTTGATACTGTAATGTACTCATTGGTGCTGTTTGTAGACATTTCTGACAGCATAGTACTCTCAAAATCCCAGATAATAAATCAAAAACAGTATTTTCTGTTGTTAGGATAGAAACTGGTAAAGTTTTCAGGGGCTATAACTGTGGGAGAAGGAGCTAAAACTATGCTGGAACTACTTTCATATACATTCCTCAAAATGCATTTCTAAGTCTGGAGAAAAGAGTGTCTAAGATCCTTGTACAGCTGAGCATCTGGTCCTTAACTTTCAACATACTTTCAAGATCTTTCCTTTTGCACTGTCTAATGTATGATAATGGTTGGCTGACAACCATACTTTCACTGCAGGTTTACTGTGGGTGTTTGTGTACTTTTCCAAGATTTCCTCTCAGTCTTCCCACGGTCTCTCTTTTCACCAAATACATAGTATGCTGCAGAAAGTCCTGAAGAAACAGATCATCCTTGTGGTTATCACCTAATTGCCTTCCAAAGAGGCTTTAATTGTGGTTATCTTACTCTTAATACAGGAATGAAGAACTAAAGCTATATGAAGAGAACTTTATTCCCTTTAATGTTTCTCATTAAATGACCATTCAAAAGAAAGTGTGAAAATTGCCTGTTCCAACTCCTTCATTAGTAAATCAACATGAACTTTAGGTTGTCATGCTACAGCCAATACTATTCTTTGAAAACTATGTTTTAGCTAACAGCTGCACCTCTGAAGACTTGAAAAATTCACTACTGGAAAAACCTAGAAAGATTTTATTGTTTACCCATTATAAGGTTACGTTTCAACTAGAATAGGGTGAAGGTTAACAGAAGAACTGCCTTCTGCTCTTCCTCTGTTGATCTCACAGACTTGAATACATTTCCCATAAACACCTGTGTGACCTTGTGTAATTCTCTCTTTCTGCCTCAGATATCCCTGGATTGCCATCTATAAAATAATAGTATAAATTTGGGTGTTTTTATAAAGACTTTTGGAATCTTAAAAATTAAAAAAAAAAAGTAAGTGCAAAGTACTGTTGTTTATTTTCATGTAAGAAATTCAGTCTGCTACCTGATTTTCCTCATTCACAATGCAACAGAATTTCAAATGTCAAATACATTTTTTGTTAGTCATAATACAAGAATAGCATGTTTTGTGTAAAACTTTGCCAAATTAAAACATTATATGCTTCTTTTGGCAACACAGTGTATATACATCCTAAACAGAGCATGTTTCACTAGTTACAGTCATTTCAGAACAAATGTCTTTGTCTATAGTGTTTGTTTTTCCCTGATGAACAGCTGAAGGTCACATTAATAAAAGAGCTACTAAACTATAATATTTGTGTTAGGTAATTAAACCTGTCAGATAAAAAAATTATCTGATACATTTGGTTCTGTCTTTTTCTATCTCCATTTAGGTAATTCAGGGAAATGGACTTCAGATATAAGAAGAAAATAAATACAGATTTGTGTTTGGACTGAAAAAAATTTAAATAAGTAGATGTTTTTGATTGTGTGCAATATGACAAGTGCATGTTTGCCCCTCAACCATTGCAATTATGAACTCATGTTAATTCTACATTTTTCTTTTTAAAAACCCTAAAGCATTTAATGACATGACAATGTTTTTCCCTGACTTTGTGCCAAGCTGTAATGGCCCTAAGCAGCCTCACCTGGGATCCTGAGTGATACTTGGGACCATTTCAGTACAGGTATGGTTTAGGTGCATCTTCCTTAAGTTCTGTCTCCTGGAAGGATCCTTTAGATATACACTGTAACCTTGTTCTCAGACCTGCCTCTGGTCCAGTGTTTTGAAGCAGCTGGAGAAAGGCCACAAGGATGATGAAGGGATTGGAGGATCTGATGTATGAGGAAAGGCTGAGCAAAGTGGTACTGTTCAGCCTGAGGAAGACAAGGCTTAGGAAGAAATAGCCTCAAGTTGCACTAGGAGAGGTTTAGATTGGATATTAAGAAAAAAATCTTCATCAAAATTGTTGTCAATTGTTGAATCAGGTTGCCCAGGGAAATGGTTGAATCCTCACACCTGGAGGTTTCTAAAAGATGTGTAGGTGTGGTGCTTAAAGACATGGTTTAGCAGTGGTCTTTGCAGTGCTGGGTCAATGGTGGGACTTGATGATCTTAAAGGTCTTTGCTAACCTAAACAATTCTATGACTCTAAGACCTTTTGGGTAAAGACCCCATCATAGCCTCCAGTGACTATGAAGATTAACTGCCACGTAGGTCACAGAATTCAAGCTGCTCTTCTGCAAGTTTTTATTCCCCTGTAAGCATGCCATTTCAGAGACAGGGTTAGATATGGTATTCCAGCTCTTAAAATGCTGCATTGTATTACCCAGATATAGGCTGAAGGAGTAATTCTCATAAAGACTGTAGTCAGTGAATGCTCAAGTCGTAGACTAGGAAAAGGTTCTGCCTCAAAATCATGCTATGGGAAAAGAAATGTACATTCCAGTTTGTTAACTCAAAATTGTGTATATCAGGCACAGATCTATGAATTTAAAAGGTTGTGGACTATTTATTGCCACTCAACAGGAAGGATTCAGAGTAGAACGCAGTTGAGACAGAACCTACCTAACAATTACAGCTGTCATTTTTTTGATTTATTAACATTCAGTTTTATTGCATTACTCTAATGCAAGTAACCTAAAAACACACTTGTATCTGCACTGTTGATTAAAATTTCAATTCCATCCTGGAATCTTTACAACATTGCCTCACAGATTTTCCACCCTCAGCAACTCTCATGGTTTCAGTTTTTCATACAGTACTGAAAAAATTTGTTTCCATTTTCAGTTTTACATTTCCATTTTTTCATATTCATTTTCATTTCAGTCAGTAGAACAGACTGATAAACCTAGGTAACATATGAGTCAAGTGAATCTGACCCCAACAATCCATGACTCTTCACTAAGAGGTACTGAAAATAAAGGAAGTCTTTGTCTTATTTCTATCCAGTTGTCCAGTATTCCAGCCACTCTTCCCCAAGCCTGTAGTGCTGCATGAGGTTTTTGTGACACAAGTGCAGGGCCCAACACTTCACCTTGTCAAACCTCATACAATTGTTCCATGTAAGTATTCAGAGATCCTTATTTTGGAACCTGTGTCCTCTGCAGTGGACACTGATGTCTGTTTTCCCATTTTACTCTGCAAAAAAATTTACTGATTTAGCCAGAAATCTGCCCTTTCACTCTGACTAAACCTATTCCAAGACTTCATGGTTTTCTGGTCAAGTAGGGGGAAAAATCTCCTTTTTGCTTAATGTATGCTCTTGAATTTTACTACCTATAGCATGTATAGGAACTCATGTAAGCTACTTTCCTGGCATTCAGTTTCTAAAAGGATCCCGGATATTTGCATATTTTGCATTTGTATGCTCTACATTCTATTGTTTCAGCTGGGCACTTCAGCTTGATCCTGATGCTTCCTAAGAAATATGGTAACTAAAGATTTAAAACGTTAATTTGACAAGTGAGCATTTTCTGCCTTTGGAACAAGGCATTTGTTGTTTCTGTGTAAGGAACAACCTGTTTGCCGTGAGGTTGGAATGGAAGCAGTACCTGCAGATTGTCTCATGAAACTTAGCAGTTTCATCAAGATGCATAATGTTTTGGTCAGTCTTGTCTTTGAAATCATCTCCAAGGACTTCACGTTCTCAGGTCCATGCTGACCAGAATTGCTTACAGCTCCATAGATTCTCCTGTCATTCCTGTTTTCCTGAGATTTTGCTGGCTAGTTATCTTTATTGCGAGTCTTATTCATACTTGCTTGAAGACATGAGAAAATATTTGTGTTTTCATAATTGCTGTATTTGAAGTTCTTGTCGTCATGGAATGTACAACAGAATTGTGGTTTCAATGTACTTTAACACAGGATCATCATACTTACATAGCTAATCTTCTGCGAGGGAGGCACCAGGTATGACAGCAATATTTTGGCTACAGTAACTGAAAACTCATTGTTATTGTAGTATCTTTTTCATCTTTTTCATTTAGTAGGAAAATCTGCGTTTACTCCAGTTGAAATGACATTTTTGTGACTTTTTGCTAACTTTTTTTTAGTTTGTGAATCACATACTTGCTCTTATTTATTCCTGAACTTGTCAAAAACAAAGATCATGTGTACAGAGAAAGCAATATAGCCATTCCATTCAAATGGCTTTTGCAACACTAATTGGATCAAACAATGGCTATGTAGCATATCATAAATACACTACCATGAACCATATGTCCCATATTAACTTAAGAGCAAGACATGTTTTCAGAAAAGAGTGCTGTATCATCTCCTTTGCCTTTCTACACTCTCAGGATAAAAAAATAGAACTGCGCCTCCTCCAGGTGTCACCTTAGTTCTGAACCTGCAAAGAGCCATTTTAATACAAAGACTTTTTTTTTTTTTCTGTAGAATGTAATGCCACCAGTTAGTTGGCTTATGTAGTATACTAGTTATGCAAAAGCACTTAGCTGTGTGTCTTGTTTTCTGTGCTCGTCTATTTCTATTTGTCATTTTACAGATGAATGTTCACTTTCACCTCTATGGCAGAATGATTTTGATACTTCTCTCAACTTGAGATGCCAGGGTGTATCAAAGCCTTTCCCAACAGATACATTCATGTGAAGTAGAAGAGTGTGACTGATTGACATAATTATGCCAAATTATAATGCTCGTAAATTATAGCACTCCTATTGGCTAAACATTTTATTTATTTGCTTTTTTAAAATGGTGAACAAACAAGTTCTCAGTATTTCAGACAGTGGGTGATTAGAGAAAAGTATTTCTCTTGACATGAAAAAAAGGAAAAACAAGTTTGGTTTTTCCCCCCTTGTATTTTGATTTAAAGATAGTGAGAAAAAACTTCTTTGCAAAATACATCCAAATCTCTGCATTTCTTGGAAGGTCATGAAGGGGAATGAGGTGGTGAAGTTGATTGTTTTCATCAAGCCAGTTCAGGAAATTTCTGTACTGAATTTCTGTGCTTTTTCTAGTCTTTTTGGATTACTTAGAAGGAAGGAGTCAAAAAACTGCAATATCCTCATTTGTTACAATTCTGTGGATGAGTAAATATTCTGAGTGACAGTTAATTTACACCCATAACTTTGTCTTATCCTAAGAACAATGTGTTTCTGCATTTTGTAAGTTGGATTTTGTTTGTTTGTTATAAGGCTTTTTTCCAGTTATATTTGATATTACATAATTCTGAAGATCCTGTTTGCCTGGTTTCCTCTCAAATAAGAGAGGAACAGGAAGGCTCTACCCACCCCACTTCACCCTATGTCACAGTTTATATAGCACTAAATCACAGAATATTCTAAGTTGGAAGAGATCGACAAGGATCATTGTGTCCAACTTTGGAATGAATGGCCTATATGGGAATTGAACCCATGACACTGACATTATTAACACCATGCTCTAAGCAGCTGAGCTAATCTCAGTGTCTAAAGGAGCCTATACCCTTTGGAAATATTTAGGAATCCAGCCATTGTTTTCAGTGGGCTTTGGATAGAGGCCTAAAGGAAAATAAGGAGCAGACATTTAGCTTTTCTTTAGAACCCTTTAAAGGCTCATCCTTTTGTTTTGTTTCTAAAGTTCCTGATACCAGGAGGCTAATATCTGTCTGAGAGTCAAAGACGTTACGAGCAGTAAGGAGGATCAAAACATAGTTAGCCTTCCAGTGCTACATCTGTGAGGCAGAGTAATTGCAGTACATGGTTTAAAAACAAAATTATTGTAGTGTAACTCAGGGCTTCAGTAAGATGAAGATTTTCAATCATTCTTCCTAAATTAGTGTAGTCCAAATTCAATGCAAACTCATTACAGTGCTTGTTCACAGTAGAAATGTATGCAGTCAAAGCTCAGACTCTGAGGCGCTGATTTTCATGTTCTGTAGCCTGATATAAGAGACAGATTACATTTTTATTTGGGCAAGCCTCAGCAAGAGCCCATGGGAAAAAAAAGAGAGAGAATTTACCGTTCTCGCATATTTCCAGAGCTGAGTTCTGAAGTCAATGGAATTGAAGAATACTGTGCAATTAAACATTTACTTCATGTCTTTCAGCGGAATTAAGTAATTGTAAAAGGAATCACTAATTTCTTTAACCCAAATACCTTATAAAACAGAAGAGAAGCACATTAAGATTCTTCTAGAAAAAAGGGTACTTTTTGTAAAACAGTAAGTATTTTCCTCCTCAGTAACCAGCTAGGTACTGCATTTGTCACTCTTTTCAGGAATATTATAATTTTTGTGGGATATCAGTAGTTTGGAAAATTCTGTGCTTTGACAGTACATAAATAATTTTATATTGAGGTTTTGCAACTTATAACACATTTTATACATTCTTTTGGTGCTATGTCTAAGTATATTTATAAGCAAACAATTTACAGAACATATGATGATCTCAAAGTGTTCACTCTTCTTGTTGTTATTTCAGGTGTGAAATTTGTCACCGAAGTCACTGGTATGTTTTCTAGTTTCTGCTATGTTATGGTTGTTATTTTTTTTTCCTTCATTATTTGCCAAAGGTGACAGAATGGCCTCATTAATTCAGTGGAAGATTTCAGGGTAGGTTACAATTAAAAGGATAATGACACTCTTTTCATGTTTATAACTCCAGCTTTTATTTCTTTTTGAATTTGTACTGATTCTTTTTCACATCTGTGTTTAACAGTGTGTTGTATGTCATTCTGAATACTGCTGTGTATGATTAGTCACTATGATTTATAGTTAAGGTTTCAGCAAAATGCTTGTCTGATCCAAATAAGTATTTATCCCATTTCTTCTATTTTTTTGTGGAGCTTAGTCTGGCTCCTTCAGACACAGTTTAATTTTCTGGTTTATCAGATCAATTTGTCACAAAGAACAGAAACAGGTGAAAGAGCAGATCATCAATTCGTATTGTGTATGGGGCTGGATAACACTGAAATTGCATTGAATTAGAACTCAATGCTTACTGGTAGGGAAGAGAGAGACCTATAATATATAGCAATTTTCACAACCAAGTTATACCCAGAGCACACAGAAATACTAGCCTGACTATACTTAGTTATTGATTGACAGTAGTGAGTCAAGACAGATTAAATCGATGTAAACCTCAAGCTTCCCTCTATCTTTACCCCTTATTTTAGAGCACAAGCAACCATGAACCATTAGTATTTCCTTTTTATCCCTAAAGCCTTTTTTTTTATTTTTTTAAGGACTGGACCTCAGAAACTGGAGTTTCTGAACTAGCAAATATTGGCAGTATTTGTCCACTGAAGACAGCACTGTAAGGAACTGATTCTGTGGTGCAGATAGTATGAGCAAAGTAAGAAACTGTTATAGATTGTGTCCCTAGTAAGCTGCTGGCCAGCTGAGGAAGAGAGAAAAAGTCAGATGATTTCCATCAAAGTGCTATCCAGCTTCTACAATTATAGCCCAGGGGAAAGAGATTCCTGTTTTGAATGCATCTCAGAGGTTTGGAGTTGGTTTTGTTGTAGCTGGATGCTACTTTATTTTCTCTTCATAACACAGTCATGAAATGAATAATTAATGACAATTAATAACAATTGTTATGAATATATTTCAGTTTTTGGAGTGAATATCAATATGTCAAAATAGCGTATCGCCCTCAGACCCTTTACAGAAGAGTACAGGAGATAAATAGCTTACAGCTTTTTAACTTCAGGCTGATGTTTTTATTGATTCAGAGTATCACATAGTTCAGAATTATGTCCCTGGAAATAAACAAGTATGGTGTTGAATTTTTTAATGGAATTCAGATGGAAAGCAAAAAAGGCACTTTTCTTAGAGGCAATTGTCTTTGTCAAATACACGTATAACTAAGGTTAGTTATGATATGAAAGAAAAAAAATGAAAAACCCCCAGTAGTTTGGTGCCTTCTGACAGTTCTTTTCCTTCTCGTTACAGAAGGTGAGGGGAAGACCAAAAAAGAAAAGGGACAGTGGTTCCATTTGTTATGTTTTCCTGCATAAGAACACAGGACTAACAACAGCTATATGGATTTTCGGGAATTAGAGGCTATCCTGTAATAGTCAAATAAGTGTATTTATCTTGCTTAACTTCAGATATAAATATATAAATCTATTCTGTATATATATTTTTTGTATGTGTATATATATATATATATACACGTATATATATATGTATGTCCTAGTTAGAACAACTGGGACCAATTCATGGGTGTAACCCAATCTATGTATTCTATAGCCCTCCATGCCATT
>JAWMRA010000001.1:58982219-59040638 GCA_035584735.1 Pseudotriccus pelzelni | reverse complement strand
TGTTATTCTGACTTATAATCTCTCTTTTGAGTTGAGTTCAATTCCCCTGCTGGTTAACTTTTAAACCAGCACAATGTATATAATTAAAGTTTGGAACCTAAGGTGGTGTATGCTGCCCATTATCTTCTGGAAGAACAATACAGCAGGACACAAGCAATCCATGAGGTTTCTGAATTGCTTTAATGATAACCTGGTACAGCTGTGGAGAGAAAAGGGCGCCAGAAAAACTGGTTGATATTCAGGGTTCACCTCCTTCAAGGTGAAAAGCGGTCAATGCTGTGGAGCAGGACTGACAGAAGCAGACCTGAATGGATAAGCAAGGAAATGATGACTAAACTCAGACATGAAAAGGAAACTTAGAAGAGGGAGAAGCGGGGACAGATGACCAGTGAAGAATAGAGAGACACTGTCTGAATATGAAGGAATTTGGTCTGGAATGCCAAGGAAGACCCATGTTGAGCTGAAATTGGTAAGAAACATAAAGACCAATAAGAAGGGTTTCTACAGGTACACCAGCAGCAAAAGGAGAATTAAGGAAAATGTGCTTAAGGTGATAAGGGGTCTGACGACAAATGATATGTAAAAAGGCTAAGGTGCTCAAAGTCCTCTTCATCTTGGTCTTTTCTAATAATACTGGTCTTCAGGAATCCTAGCTCCCTGAAACCAGTGTGAAAGTCCAGGGCGAAGACTTACTCTCACTGTGGAGGAAGATCAGGTTAGGGAATATTTAAACAGATATATAGAAGTCAATAGAACTTGATGGGATGTACTCACAAGTGCCAAAGGAGCTGACTCCTGTCAGTGCAAGGCCTCTCTTGATTATCTTTGTAAGGTCATGGAAACTGGAGGAAGTTCCTGAGGTCTAGAAGAGACCAGAAATTACTCCTGTTTTAAGGACAAAAAAAAGAGTGGTAAGTGATTCTTCCCCCCTGCTTAGACCTGATGAGAAACATTGTAGAGTGTTGTGTCCTGCTCTGGGTTTTCCAGTGCAAAACAAGCATAATCTGAAGCAAGTCCAGCAAAAAGTTACAAACATGGAAAAGGGACCTGAGCTTCTGATGTACAAGGTTGAGTGAAGGCTCAGAGGAGATCTGATGATTTATATAACTGCGTGATGGGGAAGAGTAAATAAGATGGGCTCAGACTCTTCAGTGGTGCCCACTGTTGTTTTAACTTTGTTTCTCAGCATGCAAATCCAATTAAATTAGCCTTATGTTAAGTTTTTCCTAAGTCAAGTTTGTTTTGCCCATGACAGAACTTGGTAGGTGATCTCCCTGTCTTTATCTTGACCTTTAATGAGCTTTTTTTACCTCATTTTCTCTCTCCAGAGAGGGAGATTCTTCCAGAGAATTGTTGTTATCAGTTTAAATTTCTTTCTCATATCAAAATGAAATTATAGTAGAGCATCTTAAATGGGATTACCACATGATTCCTGCACCCACTGAGGGTATGAGGACAGCAGGCAATACAAGCTTCAGGATATTTCTCCACAAGAAGCTTAAAATCTATTCCTGAAGCAGATCCTTATTTTTAGCTTTTATTTGTTTAGCTGGTCATACAGTGCTGTCCACCTTGAGGACGTTGGTTTTAAGCTCCTGCCCAAGTTTGTTCACACCTGGGGCTTTTTGTTCATTTGGTAACTGCAATTGTATGGGATGAGTAGAAGCATATACTTTTCCATTTTCTTGTTCATGCTCAGGATGCCTCAGCATTGGTTACTATTAGAGATAAGATACTGGAATAAGGAGAGTATTGCATTGAGACATGAGTGCTTGCATTTGACTCTGAAGAATGAGGTTGAGATTGTTTGCCAAGCGCTGCTAAGCTTTACTTGAAACCTTTCTTCTTCTATTAAATATCACAATGCATTCTGCTTTCATTTGGTGCTTCTTTTAGTGTATTCATGACCCTTCAGATGGCTCAACAGAAACATCTACTATTCCTATCCCTAAGAATCACAAAAATCAGAACAACATTATGTAACTTCCTGTAGAGACAAAAAGGCCAGTTTAATAGCAACAGAAATCACAGCAAATAGAGTCCTCATTATTCATTTAATTGTAATTACATTTTGAAAATTGCATATTCAGTATGTGTTGAAACACCCTGAAATCTCACTAGGAGTAATAGATGGGTATCTTTCCATTAAGATGTAACAGTTATTTCTAACAACAGCATAAGGATTTTAACTTCACATAAGATTTATTACATATAATTGTGCTAGTTCTACTAAACATATTTATTGCATTCTTTGAGATTCAACTAAATAATTATAAAAAAATTAGGAAAATATTTAATAAAACACACTGATAATTTAAGTAATTTAAAATTGGTGAATTAATCACAAAAGTCGCATAAAATAACACTATTGGCCAGAAAGTCCCCTGTTGAGGACAAAAGTACTCCTTGATTTTGGAACTGGTTTTGTGAATGTAGTTCAGGACAATGACTTCGAAGCCTCCTCTTATTTTTCTCCTGTTTTCATTGCTTGCTTTTGTCTTTTCACTGCCTTTCCTTCTTTGTAAACCCCCTTTGTTTTTAAGGTCCTGGAAAACACAGATACTATCTATTGCTTTCCAATAATTAGGCTCTCCAGTACTAGTGGGTAGCATCAACTCAGGATTCACTTTCTTCTTCCCCTGCTGTCTGACAACATCCTATTTTGGGTAACTGTCTTATAAATTAGAGTGCAAGCTTTGTACAGCTCAAGTTTATGTTTCTTTTCTGCACTTTTATCACACTTAGCAAGTGGCTCCAAGGTACTGTAACAACAAACTTACCATTAGTGTTTCCTTTTAATTTGTCTCTTGTGTTCCCTGCACACCATTGCATCTCTTAAATACCCTTTGTTTCATTCAGTCTTCATTCAGTCACTATGTCAATCTGGCTAAAACACAGATGATCAGAGAGCAATCCTTGACTCTGAAACCAAGCAATTAAGAAGACTGACTCACAATCACACTGTTGGCAATTAGCTCTCTTTTTAATAGGTCTGTCTTCCAGAAAACCAGTTGGAGTGCTGTAAGACATAGACAGGGTGCAAGATAAAAATTAAGCAGAACAAATGACCAAGGACCTATTGTTTAAGGATACTCCCTAACAACAGCATAGTGTGGCTCTTTGTCAGTAATCCTATCTAATGTTCAGATTGGAATAGGAGTGTTTTAATGTCCTGCTTTTCTTTTCTCTTCAGGAATGAGGTTCTTCACATTATATTAAAGGTTCTGAAAATACAAAAGGTAATGGTGTGCAGAAGAAACAAGCCTGACAGCTAATCCATTGTGTTCTGTGTAGTGCCTTTGAAGAAATAACAACGAGACTGTGATTAATTTTAATAAAATGTGTGGGTAATGCAAACTTTCTAAGAGGTACAATCTGCAAAGTAGTGTAGCCATCTGATGGACTGGAAATATTTTTCCAAACAGAAAGATGATCATTTTATTTGCAATTAGTGAGTCCTAAGAGCATGCATTAAAAATTTTGTTTGTATTTAGAGGGAAAAACTTTTAGCCATTGAAGCCATATTTATGAAAGAGATTTCCATTACTTCTGCTATCTTCTTAATGGAGTACAAAATACCAAGAAAAGTGTAAAGAAAGAAGCAGAATAAATGGAAAAAAAGAAAAAGAAGTGCAGACTACATTAAACAGAGAGATGATCCAGCCCTACTAAGTTACAGACAAGTTACCTAAGTGCTATGTTAGGTGAGATACAGAAACAGCTAAAATGACCCTTACTGTTGAGTTTTATCCACGGCATGGGTTTTTTATAATCTGCTTGTTTTCCATCACAGGAAACTTGTTTCTCACATCATTATCAAGACTTTAACCCTTTCATTTGCTAGAATAAAACCTGTTTCTCTTGAAGTTGATTTAGTATTTGCACAAAATGAGAGAGAATCCGCTACATATAAAGCAGATTGGGTGTCAGTAAAAAACTGACAAATAAAACTATTTTGTGCATAAACCAAACCAGAAAAAAGTTTGATAATGTTCCTCACAAACTTCAAGGATCTGTAAGTGCCAGATATTGAGAAAATACATCTGAAAAGTGTAAACCAGTATATTTCTGGAAAGAAACAAGTGATGGTAGTATATGGTATTACTTTAACCAATATTCTTACACAGCCTGTTTTTCCCCTCACTTTGATTCTTGAATGTAATGCTTTAGGCATAGTCACTTCTGTCTCTGTTCTTTATCCTTTCTTACATTTTGTATACATTCTACTAACCAGTTTCTTTCTTCTGGTAGGCTGGCTGCCTTCCTACCTATTTCTGCTGAAAAGCCTTCCTTTTATACTGCCTTCCTCTGTGGTTTCTCATCTGACTCTCCTTCCTTTTTTCTTCAAGTATGTTCCCAATTCTGCAGCCTGAACTCTGTCTTTCCATAAATCCCATCAAGTCCAGTTTGCATTTGTAATCCCCGAAAACGACCCTTACAAGTCTCATTATTGGTTTCTTTCCTGTACACTCTGGCACATGGGGTTGCAGCTGTAAAATATTGCCTGAGGGGGAAAAAGTAGTTCCCGAAATTTTGTCATATAGCCAGAAGCCTTTGTTTTAGGTCAACAAATACAGGTAGAGGATCTATTTTCACCTAAGGGTGGGTATTTTTAATTCAATTACCTCCTACTAGGTGTACAGGAATGTTTTGTGTAGCACATGTCTTTGTTTTATTTTTCATGGAAAGCAGGCTGATATCTCCTTTTTCATCCCTACAGAGATTATTGTTTCGGAAAGGCCTAAAGGGTTTTTTTGCTTTTTTTTTCCTTTTTTTTTTTTTTGGTGTGTGTGTGTATGTCTGCCTTTATCATCATTTCTTTTCTTCTTCTGTCAAAAGAGGATGCACTCCTGCCAACAGCACAGTAGTCTGAAGAGAAGAGGGGCTGCTGCAGGCCAGCTTGTTCCCTGTCTTTTATGTTGTACTCAAGGCAGATGGAATATCTTTTCCTTGCATGGGGAACTGGTACTCGGAGCAGAAAATTCCCAAATATTGTTACTGAATATAGGCAGATGATTGCTAGTACTCTGATATTTTAATATATGAAAATTTGGGAAAATATGGAGTACAAAATAGGAATTTGGAATGTGTTTATAACACACTTTACAAATAGCTTGCAACTAGCTAATTAAAATATACGTTTACATCTTAATTTTTGTCTCATGTTAGGCTGTGATCCCAAAATGATGGTAGCAAAAGGCTGAATATTCCAGAAATGACCTGAGAGCTGAAGAACTGAAGTTCTGTTTCTTTGCCTCAGAGAAGCAAAGCAGAGATACCTTTGAAGGGTGGAGTGCCACCATGAGTTGGGAATAAAAGAGACCTTTTATGTCTGTATTTCTGGTGTGCAATTTGTGACTAATTTGCCAAAAAAGAAGAATATATGTTGCCTTTCTGGGAAATAGCAGAATATTTTGAATTAAATATATAGAATAGTTTGGAGTTTCTTTTAATTATTTCTAAATATAATTTGAGCACAAATTATTCATTTTAAATGCATATGGAGTAAATTACAATTGCAGTTGAAAAACAGTTTGTAATACATTTGAGTAGCTATTTCTAACTATAAGAAATATGTCCCCTACTGATAAAATGCTGAAGTGGATTGATAGATCCACATCTTCTCTAATTCCAATGTCACTGAGCAGCAAGAATTGTGAATCAGTACAATACGTGTACTAAGTAAGTAAGTTCAGGGATTATACAGTATCTGGAAATTTTTTTAGACCCAGTGCAACTCAGTATAATTATATAATTTACAAACAATGAAGGACTGTAATTTCTCCAGAAGTTCATTTAGCTGTGCACAAGCTTACAATATACTTCCATATTAGTTACACAATCACTTTAGATGTAATTAGTGTCATAAAATTTGAAGTGTTACAGAACATTTATGACAGCTGTGAAGGAAAGAGTATAGACATAAGATGAAAATAGAGTTAGCCTCCAAACACATAAATCTCTGTGAAGTAATGTCAGCATTTTCAGGATATTTTCAAGGAAAAAAAGCAATAAAGTAGGCATGAGTTTTCATTATTTATCTTTTACTAATTAGCTGTGCTATAACCAATTCCTATTTACCTCCCTCTTAGAATTTACAGCTCTACTATAAATTACATTTGGGCAACACAGCAACATGAACTTATTTGTTTTCAGTGGAAAGCCATGATATATTATCACACTACCAATTTTATCTGTAGAATTTAATGTCTGCTGGCATTTCAACTACAAAACACCTATTTTCAGTGGTAAACTGCTTCAGATAAGAAAATTAATCAGACTGAGTTCAAATTTTATCTTAAATTTCAAATATAATACAGAGGGTTCTTGGTTTTAGTGGTTTGATGTTTATTTTAAGGTTGAATAAATTATTTTACCTTTCACTTGGATCTCCTAATAGTTCCTTTTCCCTTGTTAAAGTCAGTCTTTGATATTTAACTGTTTTGGCCATATATTACAGTTTGGTACTGAGACTAAGAAATCAAAATTAGTTTTCTTCCCAGATGAATGCAGAAACTAAAGCGAAGTTCAAGAAGAAAGTGACAGACTTTCAGTGTGTTATTTCAAACTGCCTGCGTGGAGATAGGTAGTCCTAGTGAAGTTCCCTAAAGCAATCAAGGAATCCTTAAGGCACAGAAACATTAGGACTGACCTGTCAAGAATATGGCCTAGTGACCTCCTGCTGAGGTTACTGGTTACCCCTTTGGGTGCAGACAGTTTGCCCAAGATGCACCCCTTGAGACTCAACATTTCATCCTAATATCCTCAGAAATTCAGTCCTGTCTCCTCATACTCTCTCTACAGATCGATCATGGAATTCTAAAATAGCATTAATAATCTGGGGATTTTCTGAGCCAGATTAAGATTCTTATGTTTAGTAAATACTGATGGCCTCTCCTTCTATTTACTTGTTTCATTTTTTATATCCAGCATCCATGTAATCATGTGACAAGGAGTCTCTCCATTTAAGTGCAATATGGGAAAAGATGTTCTGTTTTACATGAAATATACTGCTGTGTCATTCCACCTGGTATCCCTACTTTTTATGTGCTGAAAAATAACGAACAGTTGTTCTCCATTCACATTTAGTCACAGGTTACACAGGAAGTGAGGACCTAATAGGTTTGACTTAACCTTTTTGTGGGGGTTCTATGTGCTGTGTTGGGTTAAACACATCACTACACACGAAAATGTGAAATAAATTTCTATTAAGAGTTTATTATTATATTGCATATACAATGGTTACACTTGTAGTTTATTTTTCTAAATTTTCACTCTGTTTTAAGAAGGCTCCTGTGCATTTCCATTAGTCATAATTGCATTTAGATACTAAATTTGATGCTCTGAGTTTATCTGATTATCTGCCTTGTGTTGTCTGCTACAGTTATTCCAAAATCAGCTATTCACAACCCTTTAAGGCCCATTTACATCATTATGGGCATATGCTTCTGTGTGCATTCTCTAATACAGATTTTCAGGCACTTTGGTTTATTGCTTGTGTTAAAATAAAAATATACATCTGTGGCAAATTGGGACACCTTCTCTGTCTTCATTTTTTCTATTTACACAAAGGAAGCTCCTTTAAGGACATTGTCTTCCATACAACGGAGTGTAAAAATGCCTGAGCAAGCTGAACAAGGTCCACAATACAATACAGAATAGCAGTATCTTTTCTGAAAGGAAATTTCCATGATCTGGAAATTTGATACAACATCCCGTGTCTCCTAAGTCCTACTTTGTTTTCCAAGTCTCCGCTTCTATTTCAGCTGGATGTTGTATGATGCAGTGTAAGTCTCTCTGTGTTGGATTCTATTGCATTGGAAAGATATGTCTTTACTGTTATCATATAAATAGTTTTTATACTTCTTGGATCATTTAAATTGCTTTTATGCATAATTTTGATTCTCTTTAAATTCAGTATAAGGGATTTTGCATGGAGATACCTGGAAAAATGGCTCTATAGACCTAGTCCTCTCTAATGGTCCACTTCTGATATCACAGGGTTGTGCTTTCTATTTTTCTTTTTTTTTTATTTTTCTTTTTTCTATTTAGGCCTCAAAATATCATTACTTAGTACTTACGGGGAAAAAATTAATATGGCCTATTTTATATCATACTCATCTTTTGATATTTCTTAAATTTTGAGGAGATAAAAAGTGAAAAGTTAATCATGTAATTCTATGATTAATAAGAAACCGTGGGCTACTATTCCTTATTTAGACACAGACATCCCTTGAATACAAGATTGTTCCATCCATCATTGGTTTCAGATGCATAGCTAGGTCAAAATCAGGTTTAATTTGCATTAGGGTTGCATTTGGGAAACAAAGAAAGCTCCAAACTCTCTTCTTTGGTCTACATAGTTAAAATGTGATACTTAATGCTATTAAAGCTCCATGTCTAAATGCTTATGACACCAAAAAATGTTAGTTCCATTTTCCAGATAGGCTAGAAAGGTTGGGAAGCCTGCAGAGCAAGCCATTCCTAGAGCTGGCAACAAATCTCAGCAGTCACAGCTGTCACTCCAAGGCTTAGATAACTCTGCCTCACTTCAGTGTTTAAATACCATTCCTGAATAATTCTGTTTGTCACTAGATAATTTGTCTTAGGGAAAAAAGATAACAGTAACAAAGAAGGGATCGAAAAGGATTTCCTAGTCTTCAATGATAAGCTGTTTTTAGGGCCACTGCCGAGGGGAATATATAAGGCATGGGGTAGTCTTGCTGGGAATAACTACAGTCATACACAATTATACAAATTTATTTCAATTAGTTATAAGTTCATCGGAACTCGAGATGAAAAAAATCTTCTACACTAATGGCCTTTAAATATACCTGAAAGCTGGGTTGCATCTACTATATGTATATGGCAATATTATTAATATAATAAATGAAGGGCTCGTGTGGACCAGAGAGACACCAAAGTGGTGTGTAACAAAGAGAGTTTATTGAGAGACCATTAAATAAGTGGTTTCAAATTGTAACACGTCATAACATGTGACTTTCTTGACCAGTCCTGGCGAGGCACTTCACTGCGCGTGTGCCTCGGAGTCCTTGGGACTTCATTTTCCAGAATGCTCTGCTGGCAAACCTGAAACCTGAAGCACTACGTTTGTAGCCTTTAAGCACACTTTAGAGAAATTTGGTAAATATGTCAGTGTAAGCCCATCCGCTTTTCTCACTAAATTCAGTGTGAGCTTCATCACTAGCTACTGAGGTAGAAAACATTGGTTGAATTTGAATATCTTTTCCTACAACTGATTGGTACACCTTGATTGTTTACACAAATGCTGACCGATAATATGCCGATTTGAATTTTAGGGTCCTTTTTGGGTTTCAGTATTTAAGATTGTTGCATTCTGAACAACTTTTAAGACTGGCAACTTCTTGTTTATTTATTTATGCTATGGAGAAACTAACAAAAATGACATACATTAATTTAAAACTTAACATTTTTTTCAACATAACTAAATGTCTTCCTCAATCTACTTGTTTGATATTATAAAAATTTCTCCTTCTCTTCTTCTGATAAAATATTAAACATGATTGCATTTGAAAATGAGTTACTACAGTATAGTAATTGGGTTGTTTATAAACATTTAAAGTTCCTAAGTGTAACATTATCCTCTATAATAATTTGTTGATTGAGCTGGCAGAAGACAATGGGTTTTGATTAGATGGTGCATACAATTAATATGTATGGTTCTCTTTCTCCATTTTGTTTCCACTTATGCTTGTACATTCGTGGTGGGGGAACAATTTATTTTTCATTATTATTGGTTCTGCATGATTTTACATAATTGCAGTCATTCTTAGACTTCTTCTAATGTTCTAAGCTCCTGATTACCAATCACCTCTTTACTCCTGTCAGTGTGATCAACAGTCACCTGAAATCAGCAACTAACAACTTAATTAAACATATTTTAGATATGACACTGGAAGAATCTAGATCACTTGTAAACAATAGAGGACACTAAATTGAATTCTAGGCCTTAGCTTCCCAATAGGGCAAGTTTAAATTCAATTTTGGGCTTTGCGGCTTATTATTCCAGGACCTGGAATTGTAAGAAGGCGGGAAAACATGGACCTTCTGTTCCTACTTAGATGAAGGGAGAACAGAGATGGGAAGCTGACTTTAGTGGAGGTAGTTGTTCTGAGTCCATCAGTAATGGTTTCTCCAACATCACATTACCATCAGCACCAGACCTTTAAAATTATTTAACTTGAGCTAACAGTTTAGGTATGAAATAAACAAGCAAACAAAACAACAACAATACTAATAATACTAATAAAATAGTTTAAAAGCCTTTTCAGCCAGGAGGTAGCTACAGCTATTTGTTTATTTATTTATTTTAGGAGAGGCATGAGAGGAGTCCACGGATAAGAATGTTCTCTGGTTATGGATTATTCAAGTGTTGGGGGAAGAATTAGTTAGACCTGATACAATTTGCATATGGAGCACCAGATATTTTTTCTCTGTGGAGACTGATTTGATGATGTGAGGAAAAATCAGGGATGAAGACTATCTGATTTGCATTTTGCTGTTTTTTTCACTTGCTGTCTGCCCGAGCTTCAGACTTTTAGTATTTGGGGAGCACTTGTTTCTTGCTTTGCAGTTCTGCAGGGAACAAGACAGCTGAGCAATGCTCTTGGCCGGATCAAGTAACTATGTAATGAAAGCTATTTGAAGGTAACTTTGTGAGTCTCATCACCATAATTATAAGCAGACTACTGGCATAAAACCTATTTTTTACTGCAAAATGACAACTTCCTGACATTTTTGTGGTTCTATATCTTTCCAGGGGACCCTTCTGCAAAGAAGGGATGACTTTGTTTGTAATATCTCAGTAGTGTCTATTGGAGAGACTAGGATGAACAAGAAGGCCCTTTGGGTAGCACAGTGGCAGAGAAACCTCTTTTTTTTTTTTTTTTTTTTTTTTTCAGAGATCTAAGATGTGCAAGCCAGTTATTTGGAATCCACTCTGAAAAAGTCCTTAAAAAACCCTCCACAGCAATGTTAGCTTGAAGTAAAAATATTTGCATGACCCACAGTCCCATGGTATATAGTGTAGTGGGCAGTGCTGGGTTACACTGCAGTACTAGAAAGACATATTTTGAGTTTTTGTTTATGTTCCAGTGTAACCCCATCTGGGAAAAAAAAAAAAAAGAGAGAAAATAAACTCAAGCAAGAGCATCAGCTGATCTTGCTGCTCTGAGTTAACTTAGTTTAATCATTTCACAAAAACCAAACACTATAGCTTTATCTTTCGAGTTGTTATCCTGACTCATAGACTGACACTTGATCTTGGCTCAGTAATACTTCTCAAAAAAAATGTTCAAATCCTGTGAATTACTGTGAACTACAGACAATTTTTAATTTCCCTTCTAGCAGAAATAAATATGTAACCTGCTTTGACTGTACTACTCTTTGTCTTAAACAAAGATTTGCATGGACTCTCCCTGTCTTACGCTGGCCACACTCTCATAAAAAATAGCACTTGATATATTCAGGACGTGGGAGGTAGTTGTCTGGGGATTTTAATGGAGTAGAAAAATTCCAAGGTTTTGGAGGATGCTATGGGTTGTTTCTTCTTGATAAGAGATGGGAGGAAAGGAAAAGATTTCAAACTGATTGATTTTGGGGAGTAACATGGGCTATGTTCTGTCCGTGTTATGCCTGAGCATGCCACTCATCTATAAATCTGTCCAAATCTTATTGAACTCCAGGGCAATGCATAACCTTCTGCATTCCCTAAACATCCAGAAGAAACCCATATGAGAGACAAAGATCATTTCCACAGCAGAAAAATGGTGAATGTATAACTTTATTCTGTGACAAAGAAAGTATCTAGTTTAACTTGTAAATAACTGCTTATGGATTTGAATTAAAATAGTAATACAAATGACAGAGTGGTAAAGAATTTGACTATTTGGACCAATTCACTGCACGATCTTTACAGTAAAAAGTCACCAATCCTCAGACATGGTTTTATTAGGAAAATGGGTTAAAGCATTGACAGTAGCAACCCATTTTTCAGCAGAGGTTGTTGCTTTGCCCATGTTCCTCCTTATGCTCCACAGAGGAACTGGTCTCCTTCCACTGCAACATGGCATACATTTTTGGCACACAACTTTACATTTACCTCTGCTGTATTAGATTACATCTGTATTCTTTGATTACTTCGATACTGTTTGCTTGAAAATTGCATTTTTTTAAATCTTAGATTACACAAAGGCTTAGAGAATGAAAGTTCAGCTAGAGAAGTGTAATATACATTCATGTATGCTAGAAAACATTATACAGAACTAAAAAAAGGTAATTACATTCATCACTTAAGCTTTGCAAGAAGTGTACTAGATATAATTTTAAACTTTTCAGTCATTATGTTCTTCATAATTCTGTGGCTTAACATGTACAGAAAGTACACCTTTACCTCCAATTTCAAGAACCTAACAGAATGCTTTGCTAGATAAGACCAAAGTTTGTCAAGTTGAAGGTTGGAAACAGCTGCTATATTTGCCCATTTTCAGAAGACAAGCAAATTAAATTCTATAAAGCTAAAATAGCATTCTGTTTCTTGTTATGTGTATAGTAACAAACTGTTTTTATTAAGCAATTGAAAACCTTCTTATGCTGCTATATAAACACTGTTTATTATTCTTTCAGCATTGCATCCTTCTATCAGTCAAAGATATATGCCTTTCTCAACACCTTCTGCTCAATCTGGTTGTGCTTAGTAATTCTTCCAGAAAATGTTTGTAAACCAGCTTTCTCATCAGATATGGCACCAGAAAAATGCATCTGAAAGAGAAGAAGAAATCTGAAAAATACCGTGTCAAGGGATTAATTCATGTTTAACATTCTAACAACTATAAAGTTCTTCTGTAGTTGAACATTTAAATAAAGATGTTTTATTAATCTCTGAACTTTCTACTTAGTTCTACTTCATCTTTGTGTTTTACAGTATGCCCTATTTTAAATATAATAATAATAATCAGTATTTCATTCTTCCAATAGTTGAAATAACTGAAGTAAAGAACAGGTAATGCATTACCATCATATAAGAGTTAGAAGTAAAAAATCTGAAGAAAAGGCCTATGCAGAACCCTAATGAAGCTTGTGCAAGTCCTGTGGACTTCACAATGCTTTAAACCAGCTCAGTAAGTCCTTACTAGAAGAGCATTCTGTGTAGCTGCAGTTTGGAATACATAAGTAATTTTACTGTATTCAGTGGCATTATTCTCATCCTCAGCTGATTTGAGTGGTTTATATAAAAACGACTTTTTCTCAGAACACCGATGCAGTATATAGAAATTCTTCCAGCTCTAATGAGACTCAGCCATTATCTCAAATGAAAGAACATAACCTGCTTGTTTTGCCTCTCTTTTTTATGTCTTGAGACCTGTGGTAAATGCATTGAAGACAGATAATTTTCTTTCAGACTTGTCTATGACGACCTTGAGTTTTTTAAAAAGTTAATTTCCATTATAGTGCTTCCTATAATTTTCATCTATCTATTTCAGAATATTAGAAAACAGCAATAAACAGAAGGGTTCAAGCCACAACTATTTGCTATTTCCTTCCCATTTACGTAGACTAATCTCTTTTTCTATTTTTTTTTTCCTCCCATCTGATATTTCATATGGAACTAATATTGCATCACAAAACTGACTGGGAATAGCACTGATTGCAGTAAGTGAATCATTACTGTCCATCCATCCATTACTGTTACATCCCCAGGGCACTGACCATATCATTTTCCCTGCCCATTGTTTGCCATCCAGTTTAATGGCAATACATTAAAAGGCAATGGATGAATATAGTAATAACTAATGATAAGAGGGACAAGAATGACATGCTTTATGGGTAAAGGATAAATAAAAGACAGAATATGGCTATTATACTTCTTTAAATGGATCTTGAACTTCTCAGACTTGGCTTTAAGGACACTTGCAGCTTTCAGCTAACTACGTTAGGAGCATTGGCACTTTTTTTAAACAGAAAGCTTAAAATGTAAATTAGATCACTGAGTTATATGCATTAGAATGCACCCCATGATAACTGTATGACATTACTTTAAAAAGCATTGATAGCATTGTGTGTACAATGACTTTTTTGACACTGAATATAAGACTGTTCAAACTAGAGATCTAAAGATCACTTTGGCTCAGGTAGCTATACTAGCTGGTAAAGGACATCAAAATCAGTAGGAATTTCTATCACATACTGAAAAATTTCTGAGCACCAAACAAAGCCACCCTCTAATAATCTAACAAAGCACAATCTAAAAATCTAACAAAACTAATTTTCATCATAAAATAACCTTTTTCCAAATATCATTAGTCATTATTAAACATATATTATTTTATCTTAGTATTTTTTCTATATATTCATAAGTTTATGTACATTAATGATCTCTGTGTTTGCAGTTTGGGGTCCTGCCTCTTTTAAAAAAAAATTCAGATTACAGTTCTCCATAACTGAGCAGTATCTTCATTACTGCAGGTAACTCAGAACTCACAGCAAATGCCACCTTTTCACTGTTTAGCCTCCTTTTTAGTCCTGTAATGGATATGTTGTGCAGCAGGGACTTCAACTATGCCACCTAACTGGGAGTAGTGGTGAAATATTCCCACCTTATTTTCTTTCTTCCAGTCAGTTGTTTAAGCACCTGAAGATCTTCCATTTTGTCAGTCTTCATTTCTTTACCTAGAGCAAATTTGAATGATGGCTCCAAATTGAGTATCACAATTAATACCTTAAAGAGCAAGCACTTCAGAGAAACTTCGAGAGATTGGAGAGACAATGGATAGAAACCTCATGAAGTTTGTAAGGGGAAATGCAATGTTCTGCACCTGGGTAGAATAGCCCCATGCCCCAGTAAAATCTGGGAGGCAGCCTCGGGAAATGGTGGAGTCAGGGCGGGGTGGGGGGGCGCAAGTGAGGGGGTTGTAGTAAAGGACAGGGGGTACTGGAAGACAATAACTTAAGTATGAGTCAGCAACTTAATGGGACTGAAGCAGGGCCAGCAGCCTTAGGAAGAACACAGCCAGCAGTTTGAGAAAAGTGGTTACTCCCCCCTGTTTGACACCTGTGAGACTGCTGGTGGGTTACTGCACCCAGTGCTGGGCTGTCCAGTGCAAGGCAGATGCTGACAAAGCAAAATGGGTGCAGAGGCTTGGTGAGCCATGGTGGCTTGAGGCTGGAGCAGGTGACGTGAGTCTGAGAGAGCTGGCTTTGTCCAGCCTTAAGAAGGGCTGAGGGGGATCTAGTTGCCATGCACAACTACCTAGTGGGTAGCCATGGAGACTTCTGACAGATGTATATGGCAAAAAGCCAGTAAGTGGTGGACACAAAGTGCAGCAAGGCAAATTCACCCTGGATTTAAAGAAAAAAGCCCACAGTGAAGGTGGTTAATCACTGGAAGAGGCTGCCCAGAGAAGTTGTGGATTTTCTGCCTGGGAGATGTTAAAACTCTGCTGGTCAGTGAGCAAGCAACTTGCTTGATAACTTGATGACACTGAATTGAAAGCTGAAGTGAAATTTGCTTAGATGAAGTTAGAATGCACTTTTTTTTAGTAACTTTATTATTGCATGTTTTTAAAAGTACTGTTGCTATGAATTATATGCAAATCTTCTGAAGTAATGGGCTATATCCGGCCTGATTACAATTTAGACAGAACAATGTTTTTAACTTGCAGACAACAATGTAGAATATTTTTACATATTAATCAACTAAGGATTCACCAAAAGGTAATGTAGAGGCCTTCACTTTCTACAATTGTGTCATGCAAGTTAATTCAATTCTGTCTAAAACCTAAATA
This sequence comes from Pseudotriccus pelzelni, assembly GCA_035584735.1. Classification (NCBI taxonomy): domain Eukaryota; kingdom Metazoa; phylum Chordata; class Aves; order Passeriformes; family Tyrannidae; genus Pseudotriccus; species Pseudotriccus pelzelni. Next base: position 59,024,814 of record JAWMRA010000001.1, on the reverse strand, counting down.
TCTGTTAACATTATTTTATCATGTAATATATATTTACAAATATATTACAAATAATTACAAAGTTTTTTTGCTAATTAGTTTGTCTTTGTATAATCTTGATGATGACCTTTTGAATTTCCAGGGCATGAAGCTGCAGTTATGCAAACTGGGCTTGCCATTAACATCTGCGCTGAATTATTTCCCACTGACTGAACAGGTGTTGGGCACTGTGTAACTCATCATTGATTTGGAATGGATGATTTTGCTTTTGAATACTTCTAGCAGGCTGAACCTTTCTAGTTGTTTCTTTATGCACATAAAAAGAAAGGAATGGATTTGAAACTACAGTCATCACTGAATAATGAGTGCTGGGGAACAAAACCGACGCTCAATATTGTATATGCTCAGTTAGGAGCACTGGTTTTGCTACAAGAGCAACTGTCAGTTGTGTTTCTTCAAGTACAGATCAGCAAATAATATCTTTATTCTAAATGTTACATTGTTTCTACTGAGATGGCAAACTATATATGTTAACTATGATAACTATTACTAAAGATGTTGCCTTCTTTGTCTTTAACAAAATTGTTTTAGCCAATCTTTTATGATAGGGCTGGTCAAGAATTTTCTATCAAAATGAATTTTGAGAAGAATTAGATTCTCATCTAACCCCCAGTCTGTCTGCTCTTGTGAGAATTTCAGTTATTTTCTCTGAATATCTGAAATAGTTTGGCTGAAAATATTTCTGTTCTAAAGTGAAGTACAGAGGGATCATGGAAACATGAGTCTTGAACCATCAATTTGCTATTCTGCTCTATGAAACCATATGCTTCCAGAAACTGTTTCCTGGAAAGTGTATCTTGGAGGTGGTATCATATACCGGCTAAACATACACCATGGATGTTTTAGGCTAACTGGTGAGATCAAAAGACCTCTAAAGATACGAAGAACATTAATTATAATTTCTTTAACATATGGTTGTCCTACTCTAGTGAAGTTATATTTTACTTTGAAAAGTTTTTTTTACATTTAAAATCGGGGAGGGGGGGGAAGGAAATCCAACAAATATCATACTCTTCCAAGGACAGATACTCCTTTCGACTTGTTTTATATTCTAATCTGTATTTTGTACACATAGCCACTCTCATATTTGCATTAGGGACATTACTTCCTCCTTTGGAATTGCTTTATGTGAGCTGTTTTTTTGTCAGTCTTTAATGGGGTGCAGACCCTAAAGGCAGGGTTGAAGTAATTGCAAATGGAATTAAGAGCTTGGAAAAATGCCCTGTGTACTTATATGAAAACAGCAGCCAGAAAAATAAATAATAAATAAAATACATGTATTCTGTAGACTCATATGATATAAATCACATGATGACCAGTCTGTCACCTACATAAGTTATCTTTGAAATGTGTAATTTATTCCAATTGTAAGTTTTATGACACTAGGTAATGCAGAATAACACTTTATTGGAAGATAGTTCTCATTTGCTGTGTAAGCAGATGTTGCTATCTAAGCGTCACCCAACCTATTCATCTGCTGCTGAATAGGGAGATTTATGATTTGAGCCTCACTGCATAACCAGGTGCTAAGTCTTGTCCAAAAATTAAATATGAGAACTTTTCTGACAGACTCAAGCCAGATGCTCCACAGAAGTTCGTATGTTAGAGCAGAAAACAATTGACCACAATGTTATTGCTACAGTAAATTCACCACACCCACACTGTAATTGCTTGTGAGAGTATAACCTCCACACTCTGTCCTGCAGCATTTTGATTTTTAAATTTAGAAAAGGAGAGGCAAGAATGGAGCAGGCTGAAAATGTTATGCTTTGGTGCAAATCAACTGTGTAACTCTGGAAAAAGCACACTTCCATATGAGGGCATGTGGGGCTATCTCATGAGTACCTCTTGTCTGCACAGTAGCTCTGAAACCTTTAATGTCCATGATAAATCTGTCTTCTGGAAATTTAAAGTGAGACTGTTTTGTGGTTAAATTCTGAAGTCTTCTGACAAAAACTGTAGTACCTTGAAGTACAGAAAAGAAAACATTCTTTCTTGATTTTGCTAATGATCAAACAGGGCTAGATTGTGACTGTTAGCTAATGTGTCACTCCATGAAAACCACTGGGAGAAATTCTGCACAGATCTGCTGAGTGGATGGCAATTTGCCCTTTAATGCTCACAGTACATTTGTTTCTTCTATACAGTGTGTGTGTTCTGCTATCTTGTGTCTAGAGCAATATCAAGGCTGTCTATTCCTTTTCAACGCAGCTCTGTATGAGTCAGAAGAGAACCTTACAAAAGGGATGTAAAGTCTATTCAGAATTACAGTCTTTGGGTAGCAGCTAATTTCTACACAAATAAATATGACGGATGAGCAGCTACTTTATGCTACACTGTAGTTTTGTATGTTGTGAAGATCATAGAAGGAAGATGGGATTTAACTTTTTTTAGTCTCTGTGCATGCCATAGCTTAATTTATATATTGATGATACCAAATGGAAAAAATCTAGAGGGAACTGTTTGTAAATGTGCCTAGAAGAAAAAAAATTAAACCGGTTTCTGTCCGCAAGATAACAGGCAATAAGATAAGACCTTTTTTTTCCATGTGAAGGTTGATGGAAATTTGGTGCCAGCCTGCATGTCCTTCACATGTTACTAGTGAGTAGATGTTGATTTTCCAATTTATAGGTCTGTTAAGAATTCATGACAAAGCTAAATTATACATGAAAATGAGCATCTTCTCCTCCAGAGAGAGGAGATAATAATCTGTCAGAAAGAAACATTTTCATTTCCCCTTCCCATCCCTCTTTACCTTACATTTTGTTTTCTCTATGCCAAGTTGTTGTTTCAATATGAAACAAAATGTGGATTTAATATGGAAGGAAAAACATTCATGTCCTTTTGGAACTCCTCATCATTTTTAAGGCAGGGAAAGCTGGAGAGTTAAAAAATTCTATTGGTGTTTATCATTCAGGGTTAATTATGTGGTTCAGTTTTCGTATACAGTTCATTAGAACTTTAACGCCAAATTATTGTCTTTCCTCCTGTCCCCAGATTTCAGATTACTCTTATCCAAAATTCATAACATCTATCTTTCAGGTCAAAAGCCTCACTGGTACATCACTGGCTCTTACTAAAATTTTCTTTATAAAATTGTTTTCACGTGAAGAAAGACATAGAACTTTGACAATTGAAAATATTATAACTAGGGTACAACTCCTGACAGCAGACAGTACCTTACACTGAAATTAATTTATTCCATCACATAGCACAGAGTGAATTTTGGAGCATAAACAAACTGTAAGAAGTAAATAGATTTGTTTCGATCACAGTAGGTAAGCAAGTTAAAGTATTTTCTGTTGCTGAAGGGGAAGTACTGACACCAGTATCCAGCAAAGTGACACTTCATGGAAGCAGTAATTGGCAGGTTGAATACAATGATTACAGTCCTAGATGGTTTTGGTTTTTTCCTGCTTGTAGTTTGTTTTGTCTTTTATCATATGATTCTCCAGGGTGGACAAATCCTTCAGTAAAATTTTCATGGCAGATTCCATAACCTAAGTTCTAGCCTTGTGCTGGAAAAAGTTACAATACATAAAATACTACTACTTTGGGAAGAAGTAGTGGATCTGACGTTTCAGTGACAATTCTGGTTAACTTACTGTAATTCAGGAGTCCTCTGGGTATTCCACGTCCAGAACTGTAAGATAACTGAGCTTCTCTTGGTATGCTATAAAAACAACTTGTGAAAAAAAAAAGCCATAGTATGTATTGAGTGATAATATTCTTGAAAGGTCTATAACTGTCAAGGGAATCTAGAAAAGTTTAGGATCTCTAAATATGTTATTTTTAGCAAACTTACTCTACTACACACACTCTTCCAATACCTAGGAGAACTGTATAATTATACAGCATGTACATAAAGTACATCTGACATTTGATTGTGAATGAATGTCAAATTACTCTGCTGCAAAACACAAAAATTGAGTGACTTACATCTGGAAAAGCTAAAAAGGGATGGAAAATAGAATTATGTGAAGAAAATGAAAGGTGTTTAATTCCACCCTTTGCATTGTTATTGTTTGAGTAGCAGTAACATGTCAGAAAATGTGTTAGGTAGTAAGAACAATGAAGAAAGCAATTACTTATAGGTTTACTGGTGTCCTAGCTGAAGTGTATAATTTATATTTGTTGGTAAAATATATGCATCAAAATGTATCATAGCATGGGGTAAAGAAGAATACCTTGTGATATGCCGTTGCTTCTTCCTCTTTGGGTAAGAGAATGATGGCAGTACATAATCAAATTCTGTCATTGAATTACGAGCCTTCAGAAACCCTTTATAAACTTAGACTAATAAGATTGGTTGACCTATGCAGAGAAATCATAGAATCATGGAATGGTTTGGATTGGAAGGGACCTTTAAAGGTCATCTAGTCCAACCCCTTGCAATGAGCTGGGTCATCTGCAATTAGATCAGGTTTCTCAGAGCCTCATCCACTCTGACCTTCCCTGTTTCCAGGGATGAGGCATTCACCACCATTACCCTGTCTTATCACAACAGGGGCTGCTAAGAAGTCTGTCCCCATCTTTCCCACCAACTATCCCACCAACTTCAGTGAGAATTTCACATGGCATATCAGGACCGCACTGGCACATAATTCATAAGAAAGTATAGAAGATGCCAAGTATAGGGAGAAAGAAAGCCTGGGGAAAACCAGACACAAATAAGAATATATGGACAGTCACAGTAGTGATATGTTGAAGCAAGCATATTTCTATGAAGTGGAGTATAGCTGAGGCTGAACTTTTGTATGGTGCTTCCAGCACCTGTTTGAGAGTGAAACTCACCTCCAGTCAACTGTGCCAAACAGTTAAAAAAAAAAAAATTAAAAATTAAATCAGCATCAGCAGGAGATAGTCCTCTCCTCAGTCTTAATGACAGAAAGGACATTATTTCTGGTGGTTTTAGTCATAAGTATCTGGGTTCTTAAGATACTTATTCCAAGTATTTTTTAAGCTACAGGAGAAAAGGTTCTAAGAACTCTGTGAACCTATGTTTTTAGGTAAATTGTTGTAAAGACAGAATAAATTTTCATAAGTTATAACTTAATGTTTGTATCCTATCTGACAGAGTTTTCATTTTTGCTGTCACTTTTCTGTGTGTGTGTTTTTCTTGAAATCATGTGTTTATTTTTTATCTTGGGCATAAATTAAAAAAGTTTGGAACACCAACAGTTAAGTTCTGAAAGCATTGTAAAGCAAATAAAAAAAGAAAAAAAAAGCCAGTGTTTGTGAAGGAATTCAGATCTATCCTCTTGTCATTTGCAAAATGTTTTCAAGCTTAAGAACTTGAAAGCAAGCAGTGACAAATTCTTAATTTGAGCACACAGATGCTGTTTGTGTATGTTATTTTCTTTCTGTCCAAAAAAGTCATCAAATGCAAAAAGAATTTGCATGCAGACTTTTTCATATGTGCACGTATAAAGCTGTGCATATGCAAAATGAGTGCTGATAAATGAATGCTCTAGAACCCAGCTAATGTAAAATTTTCCACTTACAAAAGTTCTGATGGCTTTTTCCATAAAAAAAGCACTTAAAGCCAACTTGTATAGTTCCCTCTCGAGAAAGAAATATTTACCAGAAATATTGTTCAACTTCCTAGAAAGGAAGCTCCATCGTTAATTCCAGTTTAAAAGCTAAGGGCTACAACTCAGCTTAAAGCCGGGAAGTCAGCCCCAGCAGAGATGCTGTTTACTCAAAATTCACGGCTAGACATGCTTGGTAATAAAGAACCCCTAAAAGGTTCAGGACACAGTCCCCATGCTCTGGGCCGTTCGAGAGTGGGACACGTTTTGCCAGCTGTTGATTTACCATTGCACGGGGCCACCTCAGCACGAAGCCGTGGCAACGTGGCAGTGAATCAGGCTCAAAATGCTTAGCATTAATAAAGCTGTCATGTACTCTCTGCAGGTGACATAAAATCTTAGAGGATTCTTGGCCAATCGCAGGTTTCTTTTTCCAGAGCCGTGCCTTGCCAGGCACTGGGTCTCATCGGCAGTCCGCCTGCGTGCCTGAGCAGGGCTCTGTCTGCCTGCCCGCCCGCACTGCAGGCACCGCTGCTCCCGGGATGCTCCTGCCTGACCAGCCCTGCTCCCCCAGCGTGCCGCATTCAGCTTGATGATATAGACAGGATTTATTGCTAGATGAGGGAGGGATTTCAATCGGGTTTTATTAACTGGAAAAAGCTGGAGGCAGTGCTCAGTTACATAGTATTGCATAAGGTGGTGCAGAGGTCTAATAATCTGTCACAGTCAAAGGCTAATGCAAATTCAGTGGGCACTGTAACATCAGCACTAATAATCAATGTTAAAATGAGATGTATTATCTGGGTAGCATCTATGAAGAAAAGGGGAGTCCTGAAATGTCACAGTCATTTTAATTAGAGCAGTGTTGGAGCTGGGGAGGAAGGCTTGTCACCATAAGGAAACTGTAGTAAAATCCTGCTCAGTTTTTTCTGGAAAACACACTGTTAATTACACTGACATATGTTGAAACGAGACTGTATAGTTGCTCTCCTTGATGAAATGAGCTCTGTGTTTATTATGAGAGAAAATTTGAAATAAACTACATAAATAAAGTGGTAAAAACTCCTTTAGTACTTCCTGTCTTCCCTCACCCATATATTTCCCTTGTAGTTATTTTCAATCTACAAATTAATTAAAAGTGCAGCAGGCACAGTATATCTTTGAAAGTTGTCTCTCTCCCACACACTGCACTTGTTTAGAACATAAAGGTTGTAGAAGTAAGAGTATTTAAATTGTCTGAATGTATGTGTGTACAGATTACTGCATACCAGAAGGGGCAATGATGCTCCGTGCAACATTACGCGCCATCATCGTAAAAACTGAAGGCTGGAGGGTGTAATTTTTTAATATAGGTTTTATATATTACAAACTATATATTACATATATGCATATATATATTAATTTATTTGCTTGGCCCGTCACATGCTCTAGCCTCCTTTTTCTTCTGTTTTCAATATCACAATGTAGCATACTATGGAGCATACAAGGAGCATTGCAGATCATCCTTGTTATGCACAATATGTTATCCATGCTGAATTAGAAAACAGAGAGCAACATAGGGCAGCTGGTACTTGCCCTTTACTATAATCTCCTAATAATCTCTTTTATCTAGCCTGTTCTTGAATTCTAGTAATGATGATTCAACTTTTTCTCCCCTGACAAATTATTCCATTGTCTAACCTTTTGAACATTTCTGCCTAATGTGTAGTTTTAATATTTAAGTTTTGAATTTCAGAACATTATTTCAGCTATAATGGTAAATGTGAAAGCCATCTTCTATCAATTAACAACCATCTGGGAGAAATGGAATTCAGAAATGAAGCAAAGTGCTGTACAATAGTGAATAATGATAGGAAAAAAACCATCAACCAAATGAAATGTGGTTTTTGGAAGTGCTTTTTGGGATAGAAAGTTGTTCACCTCTTCAACTTTAAAAAAATGTTTCTTCTTTGCTGTGATAGTATGTGAAATTCATAATTATCAGTCTTAAGTGTGTCAGAATCATTAGTTTCATGTCTTGCATTGTTCTAAAAAGTAGCAAAGAAACAGGTAAACCTCTGGAATTGTAGAAGTGGTTGCTTTCAGGGTTTTTTTGAGATTCTCAGTAGTTTATTGTCTAGATTTTCTACAGAACACAAATGATTTAAAACATTACTTAAAAAAATAAAAGAAAACATATTATTTTTATGTCAAAAACTTCAAGGGAATCAAGTATAAGGAATTCACCATAATGTTAGGTAAATCTTGCTAATTGAAGAATGGTCCTGACACTTCCCAAGTACTTAAGATCTAACCAGACTTCAGCACACTGTCCCAGGATTTTGTAAAACTCTGTATTACAATGCAGATAAAGTTTACTGACTTTCTTGAGCAGATGATATAGGACTTTCCTGGTTTATCCGATTTTATCTTTTGCATAATCCTCATAAAACCTATAACTGATAAATAATGAGCACTGGAATTGTTTAAAGCAGTGGCAATTTGCTTTGCCCATCATGTGAGATAAGGAGGAAATGTTGGCATGTGGCTATTACCATCAACCTCATCGGTGAATTAGTCTGTTCCTTTCTGCAGGGACCAAGCAGAGTTTCAGATTTCACAGGCTAAGGAGACTTCTACACCGCTCTGTGCTGAATCCTCACAGAGTAGTTGGGAAATCCTGTCCCCAGCACTCTTCTCTTCCTTGAGGAGTAGTGAAACAAAAGAAACCCAGCATAACAAACAGTATAACTTGTCTCCAGCTTTCAAGTGGCTGTGGGGCCAAATGGTTTCCCATACAACACATGCTGCCAGGAAATTAGCCCTAAATGACCTAAAAATTTGGTGCTCCACATATGGAGTTCAATGACGGTATTCGTACATTGCACTTAACCACAAGCCCTACAAAAGAAAACACTAGAAACGTGGACACACCAAACCAACGGTGTTACTCGTCCCTGAACAGACAGAATAATAATAAAAAAGAAGAAACTTCCAGCTAGCAGGAACTTCATTTTTCATTACAAAAGTATTGTAATACATTTCAGCTGTAAGGAAATCCTCCTCCAATTTCATGCTACAGCAGTGTCCATAACAAAAATAAATGTATGTTACCAATATAGATTAAATAGCTGCTGATTGAATATTACACCTGGGAGGGAGTTCAGCAGATACTTATGGCCTAAATTCTGGTTTTGTTTTTTTTTTGCTTTCAATTGCTGTTGCTTTTTTTTCCCCCTTTCAGTATTCTCACCCTGTAAAAAAAACAAGAAAGCTTTAATAATCTTGAGCAGTCAAAACCAGCATGTGTTCCTAAAATTGTGACCCATTACTTCAGAGAAAGATATTCTGTTAATGTTTTTAACATAACTTCTAATTTATTTTTAATTAATCACATAAAACACAAAGGAAATGTTTCATGCACTTTACATAATATGCACCTTTGAGGAGGTTAAATTCCTTCAGGTAAATGTGTGCCAGTAATGTCACTTAATCTGTGTTTTGCTGATGTAACAGACCATACAGGATTTTGGAAAGTAATCAGAGAAGTCATGAAACCAAATGCACTGGGAGGATTTACCAGCACAGTAGACTTTGACGTTTCATTTGATGAAAATAGCTCATTTTGCACGTCCCACTCTTGTAACTCTCATCTTGGGCAACAAATAGTTCCATATACAACTACTGTTACTGCCTACTTTAACATATAAACAAGAATTCAAATAATTTAAACTTATTATTCAAGTTACTTTATATTCAACTCCAGTTTTTCTTGAAAGTACAATTTATTAAACTTCATTTATTGTAGATGTGCTGACAATACTCTTTTCTTTATACCAGATAAGAATTTCTGTCTAAACTAATGTTTTAGGCAATTTGAGAAATCCTCTCACTCTAACCCAGCATCTTTCTTATACTGCTGAAGAAATCTAACCTGTTTTCTTGTGAAATGGACTAAATTCTTGCACCAGAAATCAGTAAGAATGCTCTTCTTTTTAGGGCTGCTTCTTTCCTGAGATAGTACTTTCCTATAACTTCAGGGAATTAGTTTCCTTACGTGCTGTTAAAAGCAGAGATTTTACATGAATTTTACAAAAATATTGGAGGAAAAAAGGACACTTTGTGAAGAGTATTCTTAATAAACAGACAGAATTATCAACCAGTTGGTAGTTAGGACCACTGAACGTAGCCTTTCCTCAATAACTACTCATTGCAAATAGTTACTTCATGCAGAGATTCACAGCTTCTTCTTCCATGCACTTCTTCCTTGAGGTTTTGCTAGACAAGTACCTTCCCAGGGAGACCTGCAGTAGCACAAACTTAAAGACATTAAAAAAACCCCACCAAACCAAACAAAGCAAAACCAAACCAAACTACCAAAAAAGGGGCACATTATCTAAATTGCATGTGTTCCTAGAATACAATAAACAAATAAACTGTCTTCTGCTTAATTTAGAAGTAAATAAAGTCTGTTTGCTTGCACTTACCCTCAGCTGCACTGCTGGGAGGAAGGTAAAGCATTCATCTCACACACAATCAGTTTTACCTTGCACTCATCATCTTACTTTTTATCTCCTTCCTGACTCCATCAGAAGAACATATTGTAAACCTACTCACACAGTTGAAAAAACTGTGGCAGCAGTATTAGGAATACTCATTTTTTATTTCTTATTTGGACACTTATGGTTTTACTTCCTAGAAAGCTAGCCTATTTCATTAATATTTTCCTAGATTGCTTTTTGCCTTCAAACCTTGTTTAGTAAGTAAGACGGATTTCATTTTGTTTAATAAGCTTTCCTTTCAGCAACTCATCTTGATGCTGGATTTTATTTTATCATCTTATGCATACTCCCGATATCTCAGCTTCTGTCAGAATAAATGTAAGGCACAGTGCCAGACACAAAGATAAAACCTACTGGTTTTAATGGAAGAATTATAAACTTTTCAACAGGTATCTGTCTACTGCTCCAGAGTAGAGTCTCCTTTTATTTAAATGAGGTTCTGTTCTCATATCGACAGTCGGTTTATTTTTATTATTTCCTCTATCATATTGTCACTTCTATGTAAGTAAGGCTTCCCTTAGCCTCAACTAGATTAGATTAAATTTACCACATTTTGCCTTTGCAGTATTTTAGCTGGAGTATGTTTTTCAAGACAGCATTTACCTCAGCTAATTGTAAAGTTAGAGTTCACCAATGCACATGTAGGTGCCTGCAGCGTAGATAGACATCAGTATCTGAGAGATTTAAGCGAGGTCAGGGGAAATGTGCTTCTTGTACCTGCAGCCTCCCTGCAAGACACTGCTGCTGTGATAAAAAATGATGGTTCTCAAAAACTGAGATACGATAGCAATTACACATACTGTTTTGGTAGTTCTTGTGATTATCATCCTGTGTTGCTCTCTGTTGCTTCACAAACTATTGCCCTGTGGATATGCCTCTGCCTGCTACCTCTCTTAATTCTGCTAAATCCACTTTATGTCTTCCAGCTTCAATTCTGTCAGCTTTTCTGTCTGCCAGTGACCAGGTTGCTCATCCTTTCCACTGAGCTTTGCTAATGCACCTTACTTTCTTTTATGGTAAGCCATCCAGATAGCAAGAAGACAAGAAGAGGAAACCCTGCCTAACCTAGCATACAGGATTGAAATATTTCTTAGCTTTCTCACTCTGTTTGCTTTACCCTTGTCAGAGCAGATTGCTATGCAGAGGGACACAGTCACATTTGAAGTGACAGATTTATGTCTATAACATGCAACCAAGAGTGTCAGGAATCAAACCTGGGCCTTGATTCCATATGGCATATATAGATGGATTACATCAGCTCAGCATAGAGCATACAGACATACTTCTTAAGGTAGGTCTGTATTCAACAGAGCTGTTTGAAATGTCCAAAGAAAGAGCCAGGGAAAGACTCAACCTTAAACAGTGCCCAAGGATCAGGCTCACTAGCCGGGTTTCTTTACTGACCCATAGTGTGCCAAACCCCAGTCCCATGTTGCAAAATGTGCCTCCAAAAGCAATCCAGGCATGTGTTGATTCTGATTCCAATGTTTTCAATGCATATGCTCTACACATGTTATGCATAAATGCATGCAACATTAAGCATATCCTGGATTACTAAAATTCACACGGAAATAAGCAGAGATCTGCTCTTGCTTTATAAGCACCCCTGGCTGACATTTAAAGACCTAGGCAACTGGAGATGTAACCTTCCCTTTTTCAGAGCAAAGATTCCCCAGAAGGCACTTCCAGCATCATGAAAATGGCATGAAAACAGAGAATAGATTGGGTTGGGGTTAAAGATCAGCTATTTCCAATCCCCCTGCCATGGGCAGGGACACCCTTACTCAGTCATGTCGCTCAAACAGCCAGTTGTAGGACAGTCTATTCAGAAACTCTCAGCTAGAGACTCAGTCCCTCAGTCTAGCAAGGATTCCTTTGATGTGAGGAATTGCTGTCAGTATACAAGGGGTTAGGGCACTTGTGGTCATTCCAGTCCAGGAACACTGCCTTCTTACCACTACTATATCCTGCCATGTGCAGTGTTTTCCCTAGCCCCTTGGCTTGTTTTTGAAGGTGGTTAATTACTCCATTACTTTTGCAGTGTGGATACTTCATACTCATAGCTTACAGTACGCATGTATTTCAAAAATAATCTCATGCATTTATCTTTGTGTAATTTCAGGTTGTTATGTTGTTGGAATGTTTTTAATTCTTTGATTACAAATTTCCTTAGGCCTAGTAACTGTTGAAGAGTTTCAGAGTTTTAAACTGGGATTCACCACAGATTGTAGGATCACATGATGCCTCAGAGCTTTTTTGATTTTTTCTTAATTTTTGTAGATTTTAGAAGTAGTTGTGTAGTAAATGTAGATTTTAATGAAGCTGTATTATATCCCTTACCCTGTAGCATAATAGTTACACATACCCAACCCTGTTATTCCATTCCATATCAATCCCTCTAAATTCCATTAGCGTATATAGTCTGCCTTTCAATGTAGAATTGTAGAAAACCACTTCTGTTTAAGAACATAGCACTCTAAGCCTGGACCACGAGATATCACACAGACACAGTAACTTTCAAGCCCAGAACTCTGGAGGAACTCCAAGGACTATACGTGCTATGTAGAAGATGAAGATGAGGAAGAAGGGGTCCCAAAGACCACAAACTCAGTTCCCGAAGGGGTGTGTCAGGGGCAGAATTGGGCAGAGCAGGGGGGCGGATAAATCTGGGATTAAAATCTATATTATGATTAAAATCATTAATCTATAATTTTTATAAAATCATAGGACCACTGTCTGGGTGCACGCGCATCATGTGTATTCCCTGGGCCTGCAGGCTGATTAAAGGACCTACTCTTTTTGTCTTATCTTATACACTAATTTGGCCTGGAGTCTTTTTTTCCACAGTCTCTTTAGGCAACAACAGAATAACAGAATGGCCTGTTTTGGAAAGGATCTGAAAGATCATCTAGTTCCAACCTCTCTAACACAGATAGGGAACCTTCCATTAAACCACAACGCTTAGAGCCCCATCCAACTTGGTCTTGAACATTTCCAGGGATGGGGCATCCACAGCTTCTTTGGGCAACCTGTTCCAATGCCTCATTACTCTCACAGTAAAGAATTTTTTTCCTAATGTCTAATCTAAACCTATCCTTTTTCATTTTCATTACAAATTAAAAGGTGATAACACATTAATGTCCAAGGATTTATCATGATTCATAAACCATATTGATAACTGTGAAAAGAATTCATGAAAACATTAAGAGGTGCAAACATATTTAAACTGGTTAAAATGTTAGATTAAAAAAAAAAAGGAAAAGGGAAAAACTCGATTGTCAATTGACAAAGTGTGCAGAAACTGAAGAATCAGCATAATATTCCTTCCTGTATAGTTTAACAGCTGACTTTAGGAAAACGTATCTACTATGCAATGAACTAAAAGTTAAGATACAAGGAGATTAATTTTACCCAGCTTCAGAGGTCCAAGCCTCAGACAATTATCCTAGATTGTCTTCAAAAAGAATAAGCATACTCAGACTGCATTTCATTATATTCTCAAATAAGCATGAAAACCAGACCAGCTGAATTATCCTCAAGTTGCCTGAAAAAAAGAAATATTGGTGGAATGAGTCAAGAGATCATGTGTTTTTTTTTCTAGTGGCTGGATTGCAGAATGAACTTGTAGGAAGAGCATCTAAAAAGAAAGCTGTAGGAATCTCCACACTTAGAGTAAGGGAGAGTGACTGATCGCAGGAACCGAGGAAAAATTACTATTAAGGATCTCCACAGGAAACACAAAGATAGAAATACTTTAAGAAAAGTGATGTTCCAGCTATAGGAAGAAAGGAAGATTTTGAGAGAACGTGGTTTACATTTTTAAGACTGCCCAGAGAAGTGGCTGTTTAATCCCAGTTAACAGATAGGAAATGTGCTACTGACAGAAAGCACCTTGAGGCAGCAGATTGGCTTGACAGCATACTAATCTGACTGATGTGTCTTTTATTTTTTTTTCCATTTGGCCACTGCTTATGGAATGTATTTTCATTTGCTCTGATTTTTTACAAAGATGTTGAGAAGAAGGAATAAATACTGCTTGTTTGTTCTATTTTGTCTGATTTTAAGTAAAAGACCACAGGAGACAGAGAAGACTATGCCAGCCCTAAAAGTACATGAATATGTTACTCTAGTTATGCTATTTTAACTTCCATTCAAATGTAACCTTAGCTACCATAGTTCTTCTGACAGTTTTAGTATGCCTACTTCAAGAAAAATATACAGGTGGATTGACTTCAAAGTTGTTGCCAAAATCTGTAACAAAGTGACTATGCTAGTCTTAATTTGTCTGGGTTATAATAAAAATAAAATTAAGTTTAAAAAAGAAACCAAACAAAAAGCCCAAACCAAAACCAAAACTCTATCCACTTCTGAATCATGCGTATCATATTGGAAAAAAAAAATACTGTAAACTGTGTTTTTTTCTTTTGTTTTGTTTTGTGTTTTTTTAATATTCTCCACTGCTGTGTGGAAATTAGCATTAGAAACTACTTATTCTCCTGGAATGGACATGTATTCATATAATAATTTTACAGACTGACACTTGTGAGTACAGTGTGTTCTTTGTGCTTAAGTGCCTACAGAAGAATAGCAAAATAGAACCTCAAGAATAATTTCTCCTGCTCTACAATAGTGTCATAGGTATATAAATTCCAGAGTGGCACTTTTCAAAATGTATTGTACTGGGAGTTATTTTGATTTATCTACAATTACCCTCTGCATACTCCTAAATCTCTTCCTTTATGACTTACTAGAGAAGCTTTCTTGTTTATATTTGTACTGAGTATTATCTTGGTCTTCATTAAATCTCATCTCAGTAAATTACTGCAGCCAAAGTGCCAGACCATCTAGATGCATCTTCATTCATTTGTGCTTAAATACCCCACTTGCTAGAGGGTTAGGTTTGGAATATTTTAGGACATAGTCAGTTCTGGATGTGTTTATTAATTCAGCTCTTACCAGATCACAATTTTGCTGGGCCTTAGACCTCTTCAAATGAATAGAAAATATGAATTAGGTAAAGAAAAAAAAAGTCTCTTTCAAAACGAGTTTTCAGTAGATCTCCTCAAAATCAGAAGGGCTACAAGAAGGCTTCAAAACATGACATGTATCCTGTTAGTAAAATCTTGCAGGCATACTATAATTTACATATCATGCATATACAGTATAAAATTATCAGTATTTTGCAGAAATCATTATGTCGCTCAGTACCCAAAGGCATTGGTTTCTTTTTCTTTTTTTAATAAACCAATACAATTTAACTAGAGATGAACACAACCCCCCTTCACTTTTGGTTTTAAATTCAGTGAAAGGTATCTTATTATGGGTGATGCTACTGGTATACTATGTATTTTAGGTGAGATGTTGTGACGACCTGCCCTTAAGGGGAAGGACCTCTACAGATGGTAATATAAGTATCTTGCTTCTGATAGGAGGAGACATTAACAAGTACAGATTTACATACTTAACCTAGAGCAGAACTGGTACAGACATGGGTTGAAGAAGCAGCTTTCTTGTTGTTCCATGGTATGTCTTCACTGTGAAATGGGAAGAGGTGTCTAAGACTGTAGAGACCAGCATTAGTAAGTCCCTGATGTACATCACCAGGTGATTTGCATTGCAAATTCATGTCCAGCTTTAGCCTAGACCCAGTCTAGGCCAAACTAAGATTTAACTGGTATGGCACAGAGTCAGGATGTAGTTTGGCAGTGTTAATGTGACATGGTTTCTTTGTACAGAATTCATTTTTTTTAAATGCTGTGCCATGTGTCAGACCGGTGGGTCTCATGCCTAGCTTGGTGTTACTCTATACAGAATGACTACCAAAAATCACTGCTAGATCATAACTTGCCATACTGCATTATAGAACTCTTGCCATATGTTACTTGAGTATAAGAATTATCTGCATATGTGCCAGTTCTAAATTTCTGTCCCTAGTGCCTGTTTTGAATAGTACCTACTTCTTAAAAACTATCTTTTTCTCCTATGACTGGTAAACTGTATTTTTGTTTGAAAATTTTTGGCAGTGCTCATACATCCACTGTGGGCCAATGTGAGTGTAGAAAAAAGTCAGCGAAATAATTTAGCAAATGCAATTGCAACCTCCTGAATTAAATATTTTATTCGTAATCTCTGAAGTGCTATAGAAATATGAAATTTTCTGCCAATACATTACATTTCTACAAACATATACAGATATACCTGCAGATACTGAATAATTGCAATTCATAAACATAAAATAAATTTATATTTCATATAGCTGTATGCTCTTTAAAAGTTTTTTTTCCTTTTCTTTTTTTTTTTTTTTTTCAGTTTGATCAAGTTTTTACTTTACTTTCTTCCCATCTTTCAAACCTCTTTGTCTCTTTTGGAAACCCAAGATTAATTAGCTGATTCTCTCTTCTTTTCTAATTCCATCTACAGTTCAGAGGCACGTAAAACCACAAAGCAAGATAATAACCAATAAATGGAATAATTAATTCAATGCACTGAAACTAATTTTAATTTATATTTCTCAAAGATTCTCACAAGGGAATGGAGAACCTGGAGTTATAGGGACTGAGCTGCTCCAGTTCTGGTTGTTTTGAATATGTTGTGGGTAGAAACAGTTTCTGTAAAATTGGAACTTGTGACAACTAAAATCAGAGGGGAAATTATAATGACAAAAAATTAAAAATTATTAAGAAGGAGGAAAAAGTTGAAAATTATTTCAATCATAACCTATCTTTTTTAATCAAACCCATTTTGTTTGCCTCACAGGGTATGACAAAGACAACTAATTATCTAAATCTGGTGAACAGGTGAAGTCAGAAGCTGTATATTGATTTTTAAGAAAAGATAACATTGAAATGTTAAGGCATGTGAATTCTTGGTTTGCTCCTTTTGAAAACATCAGCGATATTTTAGTTCCATTAAATCTCATAGATTCACAAAATAACAAAATAGTTGAGGTCAGAAGGCACATCTGAAGAACATCTAGGTCAACAGTCAAAATAGGATCAGCTAGAGCAAGTTGCCCAAAATCATGACCGGATGGGTTTTGAATATGTCCAAGCACTTAGATTCCACAACTTCTCCGTGCAGCCTGTTCCAGTGTTTCATCACCTTCAGAGCAGAGACTGTTTCCCTGTATTTGCATGCAATGTCAAGTATTTTAATTTACACTCATTGCTTCTTGTGCTTTATCTCATTTATATACACACATACAGGCACACACTCCCCATTAGGTATTTATATACATTGTTCCAGACTTCTATCCCAGTCCCAGCTCTCTCAGGTTCTCCTTCTCTCTCGTGTCCTGTCT
Organism: Pseudotriccus pelzelni; assembly: GCA_035584735.1. Lineage (NCBI taxonomy): Eukaryota > Metazoa > Chordata > Aves > Passeriformes > Tyrannidae > Pseudotriccus > Pseudotriccus pelzelni. Next base: position 59,007,403 of record JAWMRA010000001.1, on the reverse strand, counting down.
CTCAGTCATCTTCATGATGATGAAAACTGAAACACAGGAAATTCCACCTGAATACATGGAAAACTTCTTTACTGTGAAGGTGACAAAGCACTGGTACAGGCTGTCCAGAAAGGTTGCTGATTCTCTTTCTCTGGAGATACTCAAAACCCACCTAGATATGATCTTGTGCAGCCTTCTCTAGGTGAATCTGCTTTATCACTGCAGTTGGACTAGACGATCTCCAGAGGTCTCTTCCAGCCCCAACCATTTTATGAATCTGATTCTGCAATCCTTTGCTAGACTCACTACTGTATGTCACTGTTTCTCTTGTAATTAGGGAGCCTAGAATTGGACACACTCCTGGCATGGTCTCACCAGTGCTGACGAGAAGGATTAAACCTTAAACCTGCTGGTGATGCTATTTCTCACACAGTCCAGGAGGTTGTTGTCCTCTGCAAGGGCACATTGCAGGCTCACGCTGAACTTGTCCACCAGGATCCCCAAATTTTCTGCATTGCTACTTTCCAACCCCCAGTCTTTCCCGGTGCATGGGATTGTTCCTCAGGACTCGTAATTTCAATTTGTTGAACCATTTCTTTGGCCTGTAAAGTTGCCCTAAATGGCAGCACAGCTGTCTTACATATCAATCGCTCCCACAAGGTTTTCTATAATCTCTGAAAATGCTAACAGTGCAACCTGTACCACAGTGCAGATGATTAAGGAGAACATTAAAAAATACTGGACCCATTATCCACCTCTAGTGTTTACTGTAACTGGCTGTAACTGACCTGTAGTTGCAGATTGGCGGGTGGAACAGGAGTCATCCTCCTGGTTACAGAAGTCATGTGCTCCCAGTCTTCACCATCCCAGAAATCTCTCTTTCCCAACTCAAAAGGCACAGGCTCTGCATGTCCCTCCTTCACTGCAGCTAGGACTCAGGCTCTCATGTCCTGCAAGATATCAAAGATCCAATTCATCTCTTTCACATCATCCCTGTGTTGTATAGCCTGCTGACCTCTTCCCACAGCTCCATTACTTGGCGACACAGACTCTTGCCATGGCTCACATCCTGCCAGCGGCCCTGAGATCAGTGGGAAGCACCAGGAATTCCTGCTGCAGCAGGCCTACAGAGCTGCATCTGCCTGCAGAAGCTTCAAGTTCATGAGGGTCTGTGATGTGCTATAGTGGTGGCTCCAGTGGGTACTGGGGACTGTGCCTCATTGTATGTGTTTCTGCTGCCACAGCTACCTGGAAGTCATATCCTTCACAGTCATCTCTACCTAGCAGGCATGCTAAAGTTCCTTGCAGAGTTCCCTTGACCCCAGAAGACCTGTATTTGCATTTTGGACCAAAATAGACGGTCCAAAACTGCTTTGCTGAGTCAAGAATCCCCTTATGAGTATTATCCTACTGTCCTTGCTAACCCACTGGGCTCCTGCTGACAACTAACAAACCCCAATTCCTTGGAAGATCAGTCAGTTCAGTAAAAAGACTGATCTGTAAGAAATTAAGACCAAAGAAATCAACATTTTAGGATCAAAGAAAGAATCAGCTTTATGAAAAACATGACTGAGACACATGTTTTCTAAAAAAATGAATTCTCACCCAACTTTAGTGTAAATTTTGCTTCTTAGGCAAGCATAGGCTTAATTTTTAGGATGAACTTTAATTGTCTAGTTTGCTCCTTGAAACCTGATATATATGCTTTTTTTTCCGCTTCTGAATCATCTTAAGAATAATCTATTTTATTAATGAATATTTTCTTACATATTGGAGATATGCTTTATTTTTCAACACTTTCCTATGATGCACATTAGTATCTGTCATAATGTTAATGGTTTGAGATGACTGCAAGAAAAACCCACTAGATTCTACTTTTTGCCCAGTGCATGGTTTCATGAAATGGATTTAAATATACACATGCTTTAAGCACAAATCAAACAAATAAATGCTCAGTAAAGAACCCCACTCATATGACAAAAAGGGTAAATCTTTAATGACTGGAATCACTGAAATTTCCTTTAATGTTATCTGGTCCAATTTCCAATTACATTGCAGTATATTGTGAATGCCATGGAAGGGACATCAAAGAAAGCAAATAAAAAGTTCAAAATGAGGCTTCATATCTAATAAGCAACTGTGACAAAAGTGCCACAATACAAAACTTCATAGTAATTATTCCATTGCATATAACAAAGTAACTAGTGGAGCATAAAGCTAACAATTATTGTGTGTTGATAGTTCAAGCACAGTATGCTTTTAAAATGCTATCAAACAGTAGCAAGCTATGCCAGAAAGCACAGTCTCTTCCAATAGCTTTATGCAAAAGACAGACATTTACTAAGTCTTAAAATCTGCAACAAAGTAGTATAATGTGTTCCTAGGCTTCATATTACGCTGTAAAATGCAACAACAAAAGCCCCAACAAACAAGCAAAAAAAATTTCCTCATTTGCCTGCCAGGTACTTCTGAGACTTTTTTTAGAGCTTTTAAAGTAACACAATTCTATGTGATACCTTTTTTGGATAAGCTTTTCAGCCTTCATGTGTCCCCTTTCTGTTTGTTCTTTATTGACAAGAACATCCTGCCAAATCAAGGTTTTTCCATTTGTCTTTTCCAGAATACTAGCATATTTTTGGTGCCCCTTGACACAGAAACCTAGTTAGTATACAGAGCATTTGTGTTCATTGGAGCTAGAAAGTGAAATAAAGCAGGTTATTCTGTGGAAGAAAACCAATTTAGATCTGTGTCGAGGAAAAAAAAAAAAAAGGAAGGCAGGTAAAGAGTGAGGCTTTTCCCTCAAAATGAGCAATTGCCTTATGCTCTGAAGAATCCTGAAGGATTATTTTGATAATAGCTGTTTACTGTTCTTATTGCTGCTAGGTTAACATAGTGCAGTGCTTTCTCCAGACATTAAATTTGGTTTCAAGTCTATTATTCATGCCTTTTAGAATGAAAGGGAAGGAAGAAAGGAAAGGAGCTATAATGCAAACAGCTCTTTCCTTCACTGAGTCTGTTAATTTACGTATTATATCCACTGACTGTGTAACATTTAGGAACTGCAATTTACTCATCTTTTAGTTGGGTGTGCTCTTTATGACTTACAGAACTGTTAGTCTGTGGCTTAACAATGTGCAACTGGAATCGCATTAGCATGTTTAAAGGCATTTAAAGCATTATGTAAAGAGATCAACTACTGTTGAATTGTTTAACTGTGAAAGATTTCAAACAATAATTGTTATATCCTGGTCCAGAAGCTCCAAGCTCTTACTGGGTGTAGACTTTAAACTTCAAAAGATTTTGCAACACAAACCCTTGCAAAGTCTTTGATTCTTTCATACCTTGGGTCCTGTCCGGAGAAAAACCACACATTTTTCTCTAAGAAATTTCCTTAATTTGGTGAGAAAATAGGCTTTTTGTCAAAAAAGGGTTTTACAAAAATAACATACAACTTCCCAAAAGCATTACAACAGATTACTGAAACTAGTAAGCGTTGCTATAGTTAGGGAACCTTTGTTACACCCAGCAAACACTAACTCCATACAACTCAAGTAAAATACAGAACAATAGGAGTTTAAACTGCCCACAAGAGGAAGGAAAGAGAGATTAAGAGAAAGAAGAACAAAAAGAGAAAGAGAGGAGAGAGACATGTTTACCACTCTGTAGGTCACATGTTGGCAGGTCAGGAGGGCAGAGGCCATGGGGTAAATGCAGACCTTGTGCATGTCTGTTTATGGACTCTGGCCGTGGTGGCCACTCCCTCTAGGCGGGACCTTTGTCTCACTGCCACTCAGCGTTCCCCTTGCCAAAGTGAAGGGTGCCACAGCCCATTAGAGGCTCCAGGGGGTGGGAGGCCACCAGGCTGACCTTACTGACAGCCCAGACATGTGGCTTTCCCTGCCAGGTGCTCTGCATGGACATGGCCTTGTTATGTCCAGGTCTAAGCCTAGCCCTTCCCCCCACCACACACACAGGCAGACAACATGGTTTATTCAACCCATCAATCAAACAATCCAGTGAGATATGAATCTGGTCTCTGGCAATGATCAAACAGTAAGTTGTAGAGTAAAAATGGCAGACACCATATTTCTACATCGAATTTCATATTTTCAGCTGGTTGGAAATTCCAATTGGAGATTTTCAGTACAAATTGACAAAACATTTCATGGTCGTATCTGCTCTTGATGTGAAAACTTCAAAAGCTCAGGACTCAGAGGTCAGCTTCTAAATTTGTTGTATTCTTTGAAGTCTGTATGGCCAGTGTGTGATGAACAACCATCACACACCATCAGAATTTTCTGGTGTTGCTGAGAGGTTATGGCTGCAAGGATGGAGTCTCTCTGCCCTGCCAGGCTGCCTCAAACCTCTATGCAAAATTACAGGAGTATTTGTCCTCTCAAATTACTGCTGCTTTCAATAATTTGCAGCCTGTAGAGAACCAAGAATTTTAATGGGAATAGAGTTTCTGGTATTGCTCTGTACCTATGAGAAGCTTCAGAATGTAGCGATATTTTGGCAGAGTGGTGAAACTTGTATGTTCATACTGTAGCTGTCCCGTGAATATATAGAGGTTGTCAACCACCAAGGTTGCTATGTTTTTCAGCAGTCACTCAGTGCCAAGCATCATGATAGAGAGTAGCTACATTCAGCATCCAAGTCCTAGGCAATCCATACTTTATAACAGGAGTCCCTGAATAATATAACAAGACAGCAGATGACAGTGACTGCTTCAGTTTGGCTCATGTTAGCCTCTTAAAGGTTCAGTTTCCCTCATCCTTCTTTTTCTGCCAAATGACTGTAATAACTACATAAATATAATGTGGAATTCTTAAGTTTATAAGCAGACCAGTAATTAGGCTAACTCATTATGTCCAGCTAGTTTTAGAATTGCTAGGTGCTGCTGTACCGCTGGGTGAGCCCAGTGGGGCTCTCTGAAACATCAGCATCATTGTTACCAGATGGAAATAAATCAATCCTTTCTGTCTGAGACTCTGAGTCTAGTATCCAAGGGCTCAGCTGCTCAGCCTGCTGTTGCTGTAGTTTCTTTGAGACATTTTGAGGAGACACAGCCAATTCAACACCATTTATCTCCCTTTTCTGGAACCTGGAGAAGTTGTTGCTTGTTGCTTCACAGTATATGCCAGTTGGAGTGACAGCCTCATAAGACAAGGAGGTATTGCCTCTGTTTGTGACCACTCTCTCTTGTTGTGGTGTACACAGCTTCATTTTTGTGAAGACTCAGCAAGTGCTGGAAGTACAAATCATACCAAGTATGTTTTCTTGGGTTGGGCTTTTTTTTCTTTTTTCTTTTGTTGTTGTTGTTCTTTCCCTCTACATCTGCAAATTCCCAGTGACGCTGACATCAGTGGTTTTGGTTTTCTATTGAGCCAATGTAAGAAGGTGACAGCCCGTGCCTCACTGACATTGTTCAAGAGGCTGGATTTGATTCTACAGCTGTTTTTCTGAGGTGCTTAATTAGTTTGACACTGTCACTAAACTGTTAGACTGGGGATCACGTGAGAGTAGCAGCTAGATGTCTAGACCCATATTTCACTGCAGAATGCCTAGATTCAAGCCCACTGAGCTGTGGCCAAGTGTCAGATGTTGATACGCATGGTCATCTGTGTAATTGTAATATCCTTACAGGATAATAATTGTTTAAGACAGGTAAATATTTTTTTCCAGCCAGTATAAACACATTTATGTCTACTTTGTTTTGAGAGGGAAAGAGGAAAAAGCAGGATTTCCTATGCCAATGGACTGGTCCCTTTTGACTGACTGGAAAATATAACAAATCTTGATAGTTTCTTCAGCTTCATTGCTCCTTTTGGGCAGTTTCAAGTATCACTGACCTTTCCCTAACTGAGCAACACTTAAACCTGTGCTTTTTCTAAGCAGTCTCCCAAATGTGTCAGAAGCATTTCTACTTGTTGAGAACTGCAAGCTGGCGCCTTAAAAAATCTGGGGAGTTTTGAGTACCATAAGATGACAAGTATGTTAATGTGTCATCTAAAGGGAGGCAAAAGAAGTAGCACATTTTTGAACATGCAAATCCTAAGCAGTCAAATGGTGTTGTGTCAGACTGTTCCAAAATGTCTTCTTTGGACTAAGAATAACTTTATGAGCAGAGAATTTATACAAAGTTATAAGCTTCTAAAAACGTTATAATAAAATGCATCATTAGATGCAACTTAACTGTTGCTACAGTGGTGATGATATGAATTAAAATGAAGAACAGCAATTAGCAGATAACCTCCTAAGTAACTGAGATGCAGGATCCACACTGCAAAACATATTATACCTCAGCAGTATTGTTTCTGAATTCCATTAATCATAGTCTTAGATGAGACATCGACAGTGATTTTGTTTTAGCAATGGAGGTATTTTAATTCTTAAGATAAATTATGTACTATTTACATTATTTTAAACCATTTTGAATAATTTCTAAGCTACCTGGAACTGAGCACTTTATATATATTTTATATGAAGCATAGGATTTTTTTACCTTGTAATTCATATTTCTTTTTTAACTCATGTAAATTCATTGATAGTTGACTTGTCACAGCATTCATCCTAGTAAAATGTTAGTCTAGGCATTGTACACAATAAAGTTCTGGGTCAGAGAAGTCAGGATCTTCTGTGAAATTTACCCATCAAAATTAATTCCTTCTATGCTGGAACAGAGTTTTGAAGAATGAGCAAAGTTGGCTAACTAAACTGATGATGAGCAGTTGTTCCTTATTAGTGTTTGTTGTCTTGTTTTGTAATTGCTCTTCTTTGTCATAGTACTGTGTACATACCTAGTAAGATGTATGCCTAGTTCTTATGATCAGGTTTAAATTATTAGAGATACCTTTGCCTGAACTAAGATGTAAATGAGATCATATGCTGAAGTCAATAGTACGGGCTTTATTTAACATTATATGCGAGTTAGAAAGAGATAGTAAGAAATAGGAAAAAGAGGGAGACAGAGAGAAAGAGAGTGACAGAGAGACAGATCAAGTAGAAAAAAGACCACCATTGTGTGGATTCTGACAGCATCCCATTGATCCTCTTCTTGTAGCCTCCTTAGTGGTGAAAGTTTCAGTCTTGTCAGAGTGATGGTTGCTGTCTGAATCCATCAAGGGAAGCCCAGGGTAGTGAGGGAAGAAGCCCGTGTGCTGAGGGAAGAAGCCCGTGTGCTGAGGGTAGTCTGAATGGAGTGGTGGTAAGAAAGGTCTCATATGGCGAGAGAAGAAATCCATGTGCTGAAGCTTCAAGAAGTCAGTGTGGTGAGAGAAGAAGCTAGTATGGTGAGGGAAGAAGACCACATGGTGAGAGAAGAAGCCGTGGCTGCCAGCAGAAGAAGCCCAAGTGTGTTTATTGTGCTTAGGCTAAGTAGAACTGCCCGCGGTATCTCTCCTGGAGCTGGGAGTTACACAATGGATATTGTAATACTGGATCACAGGATATTTCAGGAGTCTTTGACACCTTCTAAGACATTACAGCTGCTGTTATATCAGCACAATTGAGTCCATTATGGACCACTGTGGCCCATCAGCAGCAATGAATATCTTCAGGCTATCCAGTGTGAATTTTCTGGTAGTTCCCCAGAAGGTAGTTATCACAGCTGAGTCATTTGTGTAAGGACAGAGAAATCTACCCTACCACACAGGATTTTGCCTCTTTCTTGTCCAACACCCAGCTTGTAGCCGGAGGTGTCAGGTGTGCACACCCTCAGCACCTGGGCGGTTACTTTGCACATGGTCAGCATCTTGATCATCGGAGCTGTCAGCATCCCAGTCCCTCACACTTGTGGATACATTCTTCTCCTGGGATAACTGGACAATAGTGACAACTTTGTCTTATATGAAGTTCCTGTCACCGTCCAAATAAGTAGGCATATTCAGGGAGGGGTGGGCTTCAGTAAGCAATTGCTCTTTGCACAGTTTCCTACAGTGGACAAAAGTCTTTCAGTGATTTTAGTAATGTTTAAGCCATTAACAAATTTCAGTCTCTCACATTAGTCCAATTCTGCTGTTCAGTCTTTCCCAATTTCTAAGTATAAAAGAAATTATAGAAGTGCATTATATAGGCAATATCAGAATTGGTTATCTTACTGCCTTACACCACTGCATATTTTCTGCTGAACTCAGTTAAAAGTGTGTATTCTGACTTTACAATTTATGAAGCTGCAACTGGGGTTTTCTTATGCCCACAGGTCTCACTTATCATGGAGGATATAGACCTGCGTCTCCTTGGAGCACCAGAAGGATTGAAGTCAGTGTCAGTTCTCTAACCCCTGATTCATCCTGTTTTTATATTTCAGTCAGGGTGTGGTATATATATAAGTTTTGAGACAACAGTACATTTCTCTGTCTTTGCAGCTCAAACATGCAAATAAATTATTGCCAGAGATGAATTGTCATGTGTAAAGTGAGTTGTTGTAACTGTGACTGTGTTTGTCTCATGCAAATTTGGTTAGATGACTGCATCTAAACTGGTAGATTCCGTAGTAAAAAAGAAATAGGTACTTTTAAGGCATATTTTTTCTGATACACTTTAACTGTCTATTTTAGAATGAGATGAATCACTCCACACAGCTGCCATTTCTCCCTGTGCTTTATAAAAGGCATCTAGATGACTAAATCGGATGTAGGTAATTACTTTGTACTTTGACTGTGTAACTGACAGGAAATGTAATATGAAATGCATTTGCTTAAGTCTTAACAAGAGAGGATGTAAGTTAGAGCATTTTTCTTCATATTTGCAGTGGGGTAACAGCATCCATATTGTCAGTTATTGAAGTTCAGCTGACACAAAATAACGTGTGAAGCCATAATTTTGCCTACATTTTCAGTGGTATTGAAAACCATTGAAACTATTCAAGTTCTTAGTACTGAAAAACCTGTATTAAGCATGCTCAAATATTTCAGATTTAATTTAGATCATCTGTTATTTTGAGTCAATTATGTGTATCAGTTGGAAATCGATCAATAATAATAATAATAATAACAATAATAAATTATGTCTCTGCTGCTGTGTTTCCTGGCTAGCTGCCTAAAGAAAAACCTTATTCCTTTGGCTCCCCCTTTGTGTGTACTTAAACAAATTAGCTCGAAATAGAAAAAGCAATATACAGATCAAAGGAAAATGTTTAACTATAAATTACCTCTTTGTCTCTTGGGCTTATTCACCTTCCTTCAAATTGGAAAGGAAGTACTAGAGTGATTTTTTGCCTTTTAGCTGTCCATTAAAGGCATTTTGCATAGCTTAAGACCAGGAGAATGTAGGGTAGTCCAAATTCTAGTCTTCTGTAAACTAGTCTAATTGATGGCTCAGAACCTACTGAAAGTGAGATGCAAAGATTTACATTGTTATCATGAGACACAGTGCAAGCTAGAAGTGATGAAAAATAAGGTCAAGAAAGCTGTTGGGCAGACTTTTCTTAGGTTTTATTGTTTTGAAAACAGTGTCTCTGCTTTTGCATTTGTGCTGGTGTAACTGGCTTTTCCAAACAATTGATGTAGTAGTTATCAGAAACTTTCTGAAAGTCTGGCAATTCAGAGTTGAGAACTTCAATTTTTTTCAAAGTGAAATTTCATTTTATTTTATGAAATAAATTAGTAATCTGACCATGTGAAATGGGTTATGAGATGTGTCAATTATTTAGCAGATTGAAATCCCAAATGCTCTCCTGAAAACATTTCCCATGAAATAGACCAAAAATGTAGGGAAACAAAGATATTTTTTTTCCTATCCTAGTTCAGCACAACTTCTTGTGCAGATAGAAATAATTTAAACTCAGTAGCATTTGTCCTAATCCTCATGCAAGTATTGAATTTACTAAAAATTTGTCTGAAAGAAGAAAGAACTTATCACCTAAGAGCCTACTTATATTCAAAATCAAATGATTATTTGTGTCTTTTCCTACAGTATGTCTTAAAAAAAAAACATTAGAATACAAATATAGGTTGTACATAGTATAATGGTAATTGAAAAAATTTTGGACATCCAGAGGATGTACATTCATTAACCCACAGTTCCTGGGCTTACCTATGAGGATGTTATGGGGGAAGAGTGTCAAAAGTCTTGCTGAACTTGAGGTAGACAACATCCACTGCTCTACCCTCATAGACGCATTCTGCCCTGCTGTCATAGAAGGCTATCAGATTGGTCAAATGTGATTTTTCCTTGGTGAATCCATACTGAAAGAAGGTAGATTACTGACACATCATAGTGGAAGGTATATGGGTAAAATAATTTAGCTGATAGTTTGCCACAGGATATCTACAGAAAATTCTAACTGAGGCACAGAAATCAAGAATCCATTGTAACAAGCTTAGTATTCCATGAAGAAAGACACCATGATAATACTGCTTTTAATGAGGTACAGTAACTTCTTGAAGTGCTTTTTCTCCCCAGTGAAGGAATCTAAAGACATATTCTTTATTCTATCCATAAATTCTCACTTAGGTACTCAAATTTTTTAAGTTGTTTCAAAGACATCAGGGTCCTTAATTTTTAGCTGCCTGGTCCTGCAGTAGAATTCATAGGCCTGAAGTCAAATACACAGTCTAGGAATGGAGTTGCAAGGAGGAGAGGAAAGTCTGGAACTAACTACTCTGTACAAAAATGCTGAAACCTGCATTTTCGATCTGGCTGCTCTTTGGATTCAGTGACCTCTTTCCACTAGGGAGATATGTACAGAAGTCTGTTTTTTGCATTCATTAGTGGCTTTGAGCTTTTAAATTACATAGGGTCTTTTGTAAATGCTATCTACTGACTTTCAAAATTTATCACTTTGCTGTTCTGGTTTTGTTCATTAGGATTTACTTAGACAATTCAAGTATCTTCACTGCTATACTAAAGCAGTGACATGCATACAAGAATTGACAACAAGATTTGTTCTGTTGGTGTCATTGCTCTGGTTGTGAAAATGTATAAAAGCATTTTCTTATAAGATACAGGTGCGGTTTAGTGCCAGAAATAATCTTCCCAGTATGTTAGCAAATGACGTTCTGGCTCTGCATTCATATACCACTGAGCTGTCAGCAATCAGCCGATTGATGAAAGGTTGGCTAGCCAACTTGCAGCACTTCTTTTCATATATTGGCAAAGACCTGATTCTAAAGAGATGATATTCATTTAATTAAAGGTAATTGACATATTGATATATCTCCCTATATATCTCTTTGAGGTAATAGTGAATTGCAGCAGACAGCAAAATGCTGTATTACAATACCTGTTTTGATTATAAAGAGTTTCAGTGTAAAACCGACAAAACATAGAATCCAGGTTGGTCTTTGAAACGAGCTTTGAATTAATGGGCATGACATTCAGAGTTGTGCTTAAGGACAGGATGCATTATACAGATCAATCTTTGAACATGGTGCCAGATTTTAAGACAGTATCTCTAAGACTGTGTATGTTTTGCTTTGTTCTGATAGCCTCTTCACAGAATGCTGAAATCTCTGTTGCAACAAATTGTCTGTCACAGGCACTGCAGCAAAGCAAATCCTTTAAAACACTTTTATTGGCCTCAATGGAGGAGTCAACACCCAAAAATGTACATAAGGCTCAATTAGAAAGGAGAAAGGTGTTTTAGGCTTATAGAATATTTTAAATATTTTAAAATAAATAAAGCCAGTAAGAAAGGCATAACAAAAATAATAATGATTTTATTAAAGAAGTAACTGTTAATAGTGTAACTAAATTAAAAGTGCTTATGTGATGTCCTTTTTCCAGTTTGCTTACATGTTGAGGTTGAACCCCAGCTGACAACTAAGCCCTGTGCACCTGCTTGGTCATTTTCTAGTTTCAGGATCAGGGAGCGAATCAGAAGAGCAAAAATTAGAAAACTCGTGCGTTGAGATGAAGACAGTTTAATAGGTAAAGAAAAAGCCCCACAGAGAAAACAAGAAAGAAATTTACCAGCCTCAATGGGCAGGTGAGTATTCAGCCATCTTCAGACAAGCAGGGCTTCATCACACGAGACAACTCGAGAAGGCAAATGGTATCACTGCAATTGTCCCCCTCTTCCTCCTTCTTTCCCCAGATTTATATGCTGAGCATGATGCCATATAGTATGGAATATCCCTTTGGTCATCTGTGGTCAGCTGTCCTTGTTGTGCACCCTCCCGACTTCCTGTGCACCCACAGCCTCCTTGGTGGTGGAGTGGGGTGGGGTGAGATGCAGACAAGATCTTGACTGTGTCAGCACTGCTCAACAGTGACAAAAACATCTTTGTGTTATCGATGCTTTCCAGCAAAATCCAAAATATAGCCCCATACTACTATGGAGCTGCTGTGAAGAACTTTACGCTAGCACAAAACAATACAATACATTAAATTGTTGTTTTGGTTTTTTTTTGCTAAGAATATGAAAGCAATAGAGGAACCTAAGTTGTCCTTTTATACAGGGTATCAGAGGACAAAGCATTGCACTTGGTTCTTGCTTCACCTGATCTGAAATCTTCTCTTCTCCTTGGTAGATGTGTTCTTATTTTTTCTATATACTCAGATGGAATAGTGTAATTTTAAAATTCATTTACTGTTGCCTTGTAAAATGCAGAAAACTGATGCTGAAAGGTGCAAGACAGTGGAAAAAGGTATGTCAAATCTTTTGCATAGTAGCAAGATACAATCATTGATCATTCTGAAACTTCATAGGCTTCAAAGTGCATTGCACTGACAAATGCTTGATGTGCTGCAATAAAAAACTTTTAAAAAATATAGGTGTATGGCAATATAGTATTTGTGGAATTTTTTTGCTTTACCAAAGTATAATTTACAGTCATATAACTAGAGTGTTATTACTTTGTATTTCGTATCAATATGTCAATACAAACATATATACATTTCATTTATTTAAGTTTCTTTCTACAGGCTGTTGTAATATTAGGTAATAATCCATTACTATAAATGCAAGAGACTAAACACTAAATTTAATAAATGAAACAAGATTTTTTTTTCTTTTGAGTAGTCTGTCATAGCATATCTGTTTTTCTCATATATATAATATTTAGTGAGTTACACATCACCCTTTTCCTGAATATCTACATTTTCATTTAATATAGAAATTATTAGATATCATTGCAGATTTAGATAATTTACCTTAAATTAATTTCTGTGTGTTGTATAGATTTATATGTTGCTTTTTATTTTTTCCTGGTCTTCTTTCAAATATGTATGAACATAAATGTACTCCATGTTATTATTTTCCCTTTTCTTCCTTAGTTGCTTCATACATGAAGAGAAAAATATTTCACACCAGTTGTACTCTTACAGGTCTACTGTACTGCATCTTTTGTTGTTCCACCTACACTTTCTTTTTTTATTATGGATTTCTTGGACAGCTTTCTGTATCTTAATATTAAAAGACATTTCAAGGATACTATTTAGAGTTAAATTATATGATGAGTGTCATCTCTGTAAAGATGAAATTTTTAGATGGCAATTCTGTATTTTAAGATGTCAGTATTTCAATAATCCTTCCTACCTATTATTTTCTGCCAAATCTTTTTAAAAGCCTCAGTGAAACTATGTGTTGATTTATAAGTTATGGAGAAATCCTTAGCTGTGCAAGGATAGATATTGTGCAAATCAGTGTTTTCACTACCCCATTCTTGCCATAGTTTGAAATAGTAAGGGTAATTGTCTACTATTAATATCCCCACTCTGCATAAGCAGTACTTTCCCCGAATTTTAAATGAGTAATCTGTAGATATTTCTTCTGTTTTTAAAAGTGAACACTAAAGCTTGTTTGTTTTGCTTTGGGATGCAATGTTTCTGACAGAAATTGTTCTGAAAAGGCTGTTTTTGTTGATGACCAGGAAGCTAGCAGCCATGTGGGATGACAGCTCCTAGCTAGCTTGTGAATGAGTGCAATAAAAATATATATAAAATGTTTGGATACAAGTGTGGATCAGATCACCCTGAAACGAAGCAACAAAAGAGATTGAGAGACTATCCAGTGCTAAAATAAAAAAGGAGCTATCAGATTATAACTGTCATGTTCTTCAGGGGCAGAAATTGTTTACTGTCAAAAGACATTCAGGGCAGCCCAATGCTCCTTCTCTCCTTACCTTTTCCTGCAGGGCAACACAGTGCATTGCAGCTCAATTGCATGTTGACCTCCAAATGTTGTCTTAAGCTATTCAGGAAGCACAGTGGCAATATTTATTGTTAGACAGATGTGAATAACCTATAAATGCTTGATCAAAATCCACCAGTTTAACACATATCTTGATTTTCAAAACTGAATGTATTATGTTTTTCTTATGAACTTTTCTACCCGATTCAGCTGTGCTGCGCATCAAAACTTCTTTAATCTGTCTGTCTTCTATGGCATATAATTCTATATGCTGTGTATGTTTCCCCAAACCTGTTTCTTCTACCATGATGAAAACTCTTATATCTGATTACCATGAGACAACTGAATAATTTGAATAATTGAAGTTGAATTGTGCAGTGAATTGCTTGCCCTTGCACTCCTAAAATGAGGGCAGGTTCAAATCATGTGTGGTTTCTATTAAATTTAATTATTTTACCCTGTGACTTCAATAATATAGTTATAGACTACTAAATGAGGGCAGCTACATTTATTCTGTCTGCTTTTGCTGGGCTCCTTTTGTGGATCTTCTTGCAATTCAACATGAAATATGATTTTCATTGTATCATAAATATGGATGTAGGTTATAATACCTTCATTGAAGTGGTTAGTGTTGTTTCCATCTGACCAGCATCTCACTTCATACATGAAAAATATTTAGTAGAGAACAAAATATTCTTTATTAAAGACCTAGTGATACAACTTAATCATGTAGTGTTTTGTTATCACTTCTTATTGAATTCAGTCCTCTAATCTTTACATTTGTCATGTAATTGCGTGTATTGGTTGCCCTTCCTTCCCTCCTTCCCTCCTTCCTCCCTCCCTCCCTCCTTTCCTTTTTAAATTGGTGCTGTGCTTTCCTTATCTATGATATCAATTGTAGTGGAATAAAAGGGGCTGGAAAAATCTGACTCTAAGATGTGCTAACATGTCAACTTCCATAGATGGGGAAAGATCACTTAAAAAATAAATTTTTGTGTGCACTTAGTTTTTTAAAGAAAAAATGACAGGAAAAATCATTCACTACTCTTGAAATCCTCAAGATTATTTCTGATAGTTTGTACCTGTGGGAAGGAAGGAGCAATTCTAGTCTTTGTGCACTGTAATCTCTTCATGCTTGCTTCTCAGTATATTGTCCAAATACTATTTTCCTCTGATGAAATACCTACAGTAAAGGATCTTGGAGTTATTAACATGAAGTGTCCCTTTCAGAATGCAAAACTAGTAATAAGAATTGCTTTATTTTATAGAGAATGTTTGATATAATTGCCCAGTTTCTTCAGATGGCATTTCAAAAAGAGCAAACTCCTTTGGCCTTTTGTACAAGTGGTACATGCAGAGCGCAGAAGTGGTACAGTACTGGTCACAGAGTGACATGCCATCCATAAATGCTGATTATAAGGTAGAAAAAGGTCAGTATTTCATGAAGGCAAAGTGCTCAGAGTGGCTATTAAGAATAACTTAGTTAAGTCTCGCTGGTGGTGAGCTGCTTATGCATATACATTCTACCACTTAAAGTATAAGGGCTCTGCCATGCACTTAAAAGTTTCTTATTTCAATGCCTATTGAATATAAAAAAGGAAATTTGTTTAATACTGTAATTCTTTCATTGTATTTTAATATTTTCAGGGCAGGAAATCACCAGGAGAGCATGTATGCTTGGATTTCATCCATCAAAATTGGATTACTGTAATGGGCTCTACATGAGGTGGCTTCTTAAAACCACTCAAACTTGATCTAGTGCTGTACACAGCTGCTCTCTCAGTAAATGGTGCTTCTTATGAAAAAAAAAAGGCTTTACTGTGTTTTGAGATATAAGTTGAAACTTATCTTCTACTTATAAAAGCACCATAGGCTTGTACAGCCTTTGTAGGTGTCAGAGGAAGTGTTTCTGTAGACTCCAATGCTAAAGAATCAAAACTTAAACAAAACGAAAAAGCACATGTCCAAGCCACTCTGACTCTCTGATGGTGTATGAGCTCTGATTAGATGATATGCTCAAGACCAGATCCTGAGGATTAAATGCAAAGGAACTAGAGGAAGAGTGTTTGGATCCATGGATTTGAAAGTTTCCTCTTCTCTAATTCATCTGCTTTTTTTACTATTAGCTTTTTTTTTTTTACTTAAAGAGAACTGTGTAGATGACTGCAGATGGTGGAGGACATAGGTTTGAGAAAAAGTGTTTTTTTAACATTGGGCACCATATCAATAACATAGCTAGAAAGACTCCTGAAACTTTGAAATAAAAGCTAGATGTCTGAAAGGCTGTATATAAAAGGAAATTTAAAAATATTAGATTGTCATCTGTACTGCTTATTAATGAAGTGAATGAGCTGCACTGAGCAGGCTATGTATAATGAATCATTTATCAACAAAGCATGACCTTTTCCTACTTGTAAATTACCCACAAGTAGACTTTGATTTTTAGAAATCTGGTTGTTGAGAACTGTTTGATCAACTTATGTCAACAGACTTCAGTATATTTGCCTTGAGTAAGATTTCACGACCAGTAGTTTATGATTACATAAATTGCATGCATCCTTATTTGGATGCCTGGAAAGCTTATAAAGAATGACTTGCAAATATAGTGTAAACATTTGTGCAAATATTTTTCTGCAGGATATATAGGAGCCTTGAACTCTCCATGACCATGCTTACTGGCAGTATTCCTTGTATTCCTTAAACTGACAGCCTAAGAAAAAACGAACTGAAAGAGTTGTAGCGGATTTCCTTCACATCCTGTGTTTCTTCTGGTGACATTTCATCCAGTTTCACTGGTAATTTAATAGAGGTTCCTGGGCAGTTTTTTCTGAGTTGCCATCAGGCCAGTGCCGTGTGAGAAGGTGGGAAGACACTTGCATGGCAGATGCTAAGAACAATCACTGTTTATGCCACTTTTGGTCATTAGGGATTCCACTGCTTTTTCCCGAACAATTGTGCCTGTCATGGTGTCCTGATGAAAGTCCAGTTTGTGTAATTACATCCCACCTTCCTAAATTTCTCATCTGGACTATTTTTCAGTTTTTGCCCTAAAACTGTGCTCTTTGAGTATTGTTCACTAAGTTATATTCTTGGTAATTTAGTTCAGAGCATAGAGGATGTATTTTGTTTATGTTATTTTTTGTTTTGGATTATAAATACAGACTGGAGGCCAACCTGCTGGAAAGTAGCTCTGCAGAGAAGGATGTGGAGGTCTTGGTGGAGAATGAGCTGTCCATGAGCCAGCAGTGTGTCCTTGTGGTCAAGAAGAGCAATGGTATCCTGGGGTGAATTAAGACAAGCATTTTGCCAGTAGGTCAAGGGAGGTGATCCTGCCCCTCTACTCAGCCCTGGTGAGGCTGCATCTGGAGTGTTGTGTCCAGTTCTGAACTCCTCAGTACAAGAAAGACATAGAGCTCCTGGAGAAGGTTCAGCAGAGGGTTAAAAAGATGATTAAGAGACTGAAGCATCTCTCTTATGAGGAATGTCTGAGGGACCTGGGCCTGTTTAGCCTAAAGAAGAGGTTAAACTCTGAGACTGAAAAGGGACCTCATCAATGTCTATAAATATCTGAAGGGAAAGTGTCAAGAGGATGGAGCCAGACTTTGCTCAGTGGTGCCAAGTAATAGGACAAGAGGCAATGGACAGAAACTGGAACATGGAAAGCTCCACCTGAACACAAGGAAGGACTTGTTTACTGTGAGTGTGACTGAGCACTGGCATAGGCTGCCCAGAGAGGTTGTGGAGTCTCCAGGGAAGATATTCTGGACACAAGCCTGAGCAACATGCTCAGGGTTGACCCTGCCTGAGCAGGGAAGCTGGACTAGATGACCTTCAGTGGTCCCTTCCAGCTCTAACTGTTCTGTGATTCTATGTGTGATTCAAGCCTCTGTTTACTCCCTCTGACACATAGAAGCATAATTGTCAGACCTGGCAAGTATTAGTAAAAGAAAATCTCAGTGTTCTTGAGATGGCAAGTTGAAACTGTAGGATACTCTCATAGGGTAATTGAGGTTGGGAGGAGGTCACAAAATCCAGCCTCTTGCATGTCTCAACGGGAGTGTTTGCCAGCACAAGAACAATTCCACCACCCTCAGTGATCCCTCAATTCACACCCCTTCACAAAAGCACACTTCATTAACAGATGTAAAAAATACATTCATTGCTGCAGTTCAGAATTCTCAGCTAGACCTGCTGCATGCAAAGTTTTTCTGCAAGATCTGTCTGGAGGCTCTGTGTGGTACTTGCTATACAAACCCTAGAAACAGAGCCATGACAAACAGATATTTTTAAGGTATTTTGAGATTTCTCAGGGCAGAAAAGTAATTACCTTGAGACTAGATCATGATATAAATAGATATGAAACATGCATAATTCAGATATTTACAGATGGCTCTCTTCATCACCTTCTTGTTTACAGAAAATTAAGGATTAGACTGACAGTTTAGGTAGTTTCTTCCTGTACTTAATAAGGAACATTTTTTTAATTTCTCACTTTAAATCTTTCATGCTACAAATTAAACTGTTTTTCTTGTGTTATCAGGGGAAGATTGAAGAATATTGTCTTCCTTTTCTTCTGTAACCACTTTTATTGTCATAAAGAGGATTATTAGACATTTATGATGAAGTATATAGGCAGTTTTCTGTCTACTGGAGGAGTCTACATCATTGCATTGAACCAGGTAGCATTTGAATTTATATTTATGGAGAGAGGATGAAGAGAAAGGGAGGACATCTGAGCTGGAGGGACCAGTGATGTTGAGTATAGACACCTTAAAATGTAGCAAGGTTACACTGGTCTCAGGAGAAAGAAATGAATGAGTTTATTGATTCAATAGCCATTTTAAAAGGTGGGGAAATCTGTTCTGTTCTTTTGAGGTAATACTATTAAACTCAGCAGAAATGCATTCACAGACTTAGCTGTCTTCTAAAAAATCAAAACACTCCCACCTCAAAATGCTCACTCCTCTCTATCTGACATTTGCGAGACCACAAGTGGGTTACTGCATCCAGTTCTGGGTTGCCCACGTAGATGTTGGTGAAGTAAAATGAATCAATAAGAATCGCCATGGTGACTGGGGGCTGAAGAACATGACTGTTATGTGAACAAGAGAGAAAGTAAACAAAAGTGAGAGCCTAAGAGCTGGGTTTGTTCAGTCTTAAGAAGAAAGAGCTGAGGGGGATCTAGTTGCCATACACAGTTATCTAACAGGTGGCCATAGGAACTTCAGAGCAAAAAGCCAACAAGTGGTGAATACAAGGTGTAACAAGGCAAATTTCATCTGTATTGAAAGAAAAAAAATGTGAGGCTGGTTAATCACTGGAAGAGTTTATCCAGAGGGTTTGTGGAATCCATTCCTAGGAGATGTTGAAAACTCAGCTGGTGAGTTAGCAAGCAAGCTGCTCTAAGTGAATTTGTCTCTGCTATGAGCAGGGTTTGGACTAGATAGCCCTCAAATGCTTCTTATGTATAAAATTATCCTACATGTCTATGAAAGTGGTTGCTTGGATCAAGGTATAATAACGTCCACTCCCAATTTTTTTGTTCTGAGTGGTTTTTCTTAATGTTAGTTCTTGAAATTTTCCAGTATCATTTGACCATATATATTTTTATACTTTCAGGCACACAGTGTGATTCTTGGGGATGGTCCTGTGCAGGGCCAGGAGTTAGATTCAGTGATTCTTGCGGGATCGCTCCTTTCCAACTTGACATATTTTGTGATTTTTGGACATCAAAATGTACTGCAGTTACTATATTATGTAAATGCAAAAATTTTAATGGAAATAAATTTTCTCTTAGATTGACTTTTATATGAGTAAGACTCAAGGGCAAAAATCAAGCCATATGGGCTCTAAGTAAGCTTTGATAATAATATAATTAAAACCCTAGACATCAGCAGGGACAATTAACAATGAAATCTGTTTTGCTGGGTTCAGCTGTCACTCCAAGCAAAAGTTGCTATAAACTTACACCCTCTTTCATCTCCTTCAGAGCGTCTATGTACCTTTTCAGTGAAAAGATAAGATTCCTCTTAGTGACTATCGTTAGGTAAAAATATAATTTGCCCATAACATTTTTTATTTTTAGTGAATCATGTTTCAGACAGAGCTCTTTTGGAGTAGTTCAGACTAGAAAGACTTCCCACGAAAAGATACAATGTGCCAGCATACAAAGGCTTTTTTCTTCATGTTACCAGGTATTGTCATTTTGTCATACTGCACTTTGTTTTCTGGATTATTGGTAATGGGTTTATTCAGTAATGGGTTTATTCGTATAAAAACCTTTTCTTTTTTTCTTTTTTTTTTTTCTCGAGAATAGATAAATTACTAGAAAAATATAATTGTTATATCAGTCCAAGTAGTCTAGATTTTCAGAACAGTCAGTTAAAACATTTCTCCCTACTAAGACACTTCATATCTCATGTTTACACTTTCATGGATTTTGTGAGGTAAATCAGTGAAACATAAAGAATGGATGGGTAATACCTACTTTACAGATATTATAAAGAGCGTTGATGCAGCTCATGTATCAGGTGCTGCATTTGGCTTATCAACATGTGAGAAATTAATTCTGTGGATGCCAAACGGCTGTCAAAGTCCCTTTAAAGCCAAATGAGGACAGTTTTGCCATGATTCTCATTATCCCTTACTGCCTAACTACTTGGTTTTGGGTTTTGCTTTTTTTTGGTTTTTCTTTTATTTCTGTTAATTTACTTTTTCTATAGCCTGGGATGACCCCACAGGCAGAACTAGTAGTAACAGGATTACATATTGACAATCAGCAGTCACAACTGTTTATATATCTAAAATGCAAATACACCAGTCAGAAATCAGCAGCTAAGGCTTTTGTAGTGCCAACATTGCTGTGTTTCTTTAAAACTATCAGTGTTCCTTCATTTCTTTTCTTACACTCTGCCTCTCTAACTCTAATACCTCTGTGGCTATCAGCCCTCAGCACCCTAGCTGTGATAATCATTTATGACCCAGGAGCATTTTCTATTTCCTCTTCTTTCACTCATCCTGGACTGCTGTATTTATCACAGATAACATACACTATATAACACAGTCTTGTTTCCACATATCTTGACTGAAGAGTGTCATTCAAATGCACATGAAAAGGTAGCTGCTTTGGCAGTTCATTTGTCTAAAACAAGACATTTTGCATGAGCAGTGTGCTTCTTTTGCATTTTAGTAGTCAACCTAAGTGTTTCTATTACCTTGTCTCAATTTGCCATTTACATTTATTGCAATAATGTCCCATTATTGCAACACTCATGCCACTAATTGGTATGGAATATTTTCTTGCCTTCTATACCAGCTATTTTAGTATATATCCTCTCAGTTCAATAATACTCTGTAATCCTTTCCCCCACTCCAGTTTTTATTAAGACACAGCTTCCATAATTGTTGTCTCTCATTCTTCTGTGAAATTGCATATCAAGACATCACAGAGAGCCAACGAATTATGGAAGTTAGGCAGAATGACAGAGTTCACAAGTGCAGAGGTTTTTTGCTTGCTGTAACTGTACAAAATGATATTCAAGGTGCCTAACAACAAGACACTATTTTTCCTTCTGGAAAAAATCCCATCCTGCTTATATAGTCTCATCAGTGTGGCTCTTCCTCCACAAGAGGGATCCCAAATCTGCTTGCTTGACCTTAAGTATCATTTCAGTGACTTAGATCAGGGTGGGCAGGCATCTGTATGCAGCTGGGACAATCAGGAGGCAGATGGGAAGAGAAGGCATGGTGTAGACTAAATGGAAGAGATGTGAAGATTTGATGGAAAGGTCTCAAATTGGAATTTATGGGTATAAGCATGGATTTCTAGGAAAGACAACATGAAAACAGCGTCAGATCTCTAATCATTGTGGACATACTCCAGGGACTCCTGAACATGTGTCAGCTGTTCTCAGGCTGATTTCTGAAACTGTCAGAGTTTATTTAACACCCTTATACTTGGATTTGTTGTAACAACTGCTAGATTGTGTCATTGCTGCTGTTTGCAACATTAAAGTTAGGAGAGTACTCTAATTTTGTTCTGCTCCTGTAAAAAAATATTTTGTAGAGAGAGAAAAATAATTCTTCCTTGCAACAGTAAATGTACTTTCAGTGCTTCCATGAGGCTGTTTTCTTGTGCAGCAGAATTAGTCTAATCTTCTCATACCTATGTGCAAGGCAGAACATTAATATATTTAGACTATTTGATTGGTTACTTACTATTTACAATAGCATAAAAAATTAATACTGTCACTGGAGCATGAAAATTCCAAATTAACAGAAACTAATGCTGCCACTGAGCCAGATTTAGCACTGCTGGGAGAAACTGAGGCAGTTCTGTAAAACATAGCATAGCATGCTATAACTACTTCTGATTTAAACATGATTTTTCATACATGGTAACCAAGTATATTAATCTGTTTGTCTTTTCTGCTTCTTGCCTCAGTGCACATGGTTGTAACAATGCTTTTTGCATTAAAGGAGCTTTAGAACAGAATTACTAGAAAAGTGGTATGTTAAAACTAATCTGTATTAACGTCACCATCCTACAAAGTATACAGACAGTACTTAGAGAAGTGCTACCTTTGTGCAACTTGCTTTTTTTCCTGCCAACTCAGCAGATGATAATAAAAAAAAAAAAAAAAGGAAGGAGAGGAAGATATAAACTACTTCGGTCCTGATTTATAGCCATTCTTTTCTTTTAAATCCATCCACTTGGGGGTTTTGTACTGCTCTTTCTTCTTCTTTTCAGATTACCCTACTGAAAAACAAACAAACCAGCAAGCAATTCACAAACAACTGAATTCCAAGTGAACAGAATTTCCCCAAGCCCAGTTTAGAGTGATGAGGTTATCTGTGAGAAAGGCCCTAGCTCTTGGTGAGTGAAGACACTAATGAAAATGAGCATTCTAAAAGCATCGTCTGCAGCTGTCTTCATAAAAAGAAACTGATTAGTGGTTTGGACGGTGCTAACTCTGTAAATTATCAAACAAAATATGGCAGAAGCATCCATTTACGTATATGAAAATTACAATTTGAACATCACATTTAGAGCACATTAATCAACTTCATTCTTTGTTTTTATGCCTAATGAGGCTTTTCAGAAAGGTAAACAGCTTTCTAAATAAAGTTCCCTTGGCAAAAACGGATTAAATGGATCCCTATTTGCCATCGATTTATTTATTTATTTATAGTATTGCTTTGCTATTTCTCTATTTATTTATTTAAATAGATGCAATCCGGTAAGCTGTGGATGAACATTTGAAATAAGTAGGCTTCTGTGTTATATACACCGGCACCAACAGAGGCAGAAATAAATGCAGTATTTTCTTGTTCTTTCCCTTTCCTCTTTATTGATTTAACCTCTTTCACAGCAATATTACCTTGTAATTGTGCAAACATGAGATTTTTGCAGGTTTTCTAATATCCATATCTCCCCAGCTTTTGTCTGTGCTTTCTTCCTGTGAATGCTTTGTCAAAAAGGCATCTTCCACCTTCGTTCCTCTGTAGGTTTCAGGGCAAAGCTGCTGTTTTGCCCCCAAAGGATCTACATTTAAGTAGTGCTGATTCTTTGTGCTCAGACCCTGAAACACAGTTGTTTTAATTGTTCGTTAAAAAAATAGCACCAAACAGCACATACTTCTGAACTGTGCCTATTTTGCTCGGTGTCTGTGCTGATTTTTCTGATTGTTAGACATACAAATAACATCCTGTTGCAGAAGGTTTCCAGAATTAATATAGTGATTCAACTACTCAGGAAAGAAATTAGTTTTTAAAAACAAAATGGTATGTTAGAAATTACATTAATTACTCCTCAGTCTCAGCACCATGGAGATGTGATGCTTCACTTGGTTACAACAATACGCTTTGGATTTATTCCATCAAAGTCGATGTACCAAGGCCATAGCATTTCTGTGCAAACTTATGGCTGCATATGGATGCTGCATCAAGTCACTCTGACAAACTTAAGTGTTTTATTTGTTGTCAGATGCCAGAACACAATGTTCCATGTCCCTGTGCTCTGCTCCAGGTGAGGAATAATTCAGTTCTGTGCCCTTCAGTGAGCAGCGTGAAGATGGTACCACTCCTCCCTTTCTACCATCTGGATGGTGCAGAAATGATGACTTACTAGATCACCAGTGATACAAAACATTATCTCATCCTTTTCTGCCTTATGGTGATTTGGTAATCACAGCTAGTGCTTCTGATTCTTTGGTGTCTCTGACTATTTCATGTGACTCATGGTTTAAGCAATGCAGAAGTGGAGTCAACAGGTACTCCTATGGGCTGCTGAATGCTTGGGAAGGATAGTTTACACTCTGTTCTGATACATTCTGTGCATGTCACACTGTTCCTTCTTGAAGGTTTTTATAGAGCACATATTATTCTGTATTTTCTCTAGAAGAAACCTTGTAATTTCAAGCAAAGGTTAATTTTATCCTCAGTCAATTACGTGAAAATGTGTGAAACAATGGACCTCACAGGTGGGTGGAAATTGCATGTCCTAAGCAAAGGACAGAATCTCAGAATCATGCTACTTTTTTCACCAGTGCCTTTTCAGATATGATATTTCACATAGAGTCATCATCATGAATGTCTTTTCGGAGCTTTGGGTAGTCTAAGGACTTGGAAAATTTGTTTTTCTTGCTGGTGAAGAGCTGACATGAGAAGAAGAAAGATAAATCCTAGGAGTGGGATGTGCAGAAACAACAGATGAGAAAGGGAAGTAAACTAGAAATGTAAAATGTAAAATATTAATCTTCCAAAATTCTACACACCAAAAAATTCCATGTATTTGACTTTGAGCTCATCCCATTTGAAGAAAATATTTCTACCAGCTTGCAGAAAAGCTGTTTTTGCAATTTTTCATTAGTGACCCTGAAATTTCTTTTTTTTTGTACCAAGAAAATTTGGAAGTCAGATACCCTAGCAGAAGTCTGGCCCAGAGCATCTCAACAGGGTTCCCTTGGAGGCAATGGAGGCATGCCAGTTTACACTACTGTTATTATTAATGGGGAGCCCCGGTGTCCTAGTGGTTAGATTGCGGGACCTTCACCGCTGAGGCCAAGGGTTCGATCCCAGCCAGGGATACTCCCCGGGCAGGTGGAGCTCGTTAGCCCTGTAAGGCAATCCA